>OU611761.1:8917444-9274944 GCA_914767535.2 Dunaliella primolecta
TGCTCACCTGCTTAATGTTCAGCTTCTCGTTGGGGTCCAGCTCGCAGGCTGGCACCTTCCAGGTCGGTGTAGACTCGCCTGTGAGTACTGCCTCCTCGGCAATGCATGTGCCGTCCAGCAGCAAGCAGTCCGCGGGCACCACCTTGGCCTCTGAGTTTGGACCTGCAGTCGATACAAGCTTCTCCCTCAGTTTGTTTCCACTCATATGGTGTCAACACATGCGCCATCCAGCAGCAAGCAGTCCGCGGGCACCACCTTGGCCTCTGAGTTGGGGCCTGCGGGTTGGCATTGAAGAGAGCATGCATGCATGAATTTGAACGCAATGGAGTCAATACCTGCAGGTGACACGAGCTTCTCCCTCGGGTAGGCTCGCAAATGTGTGACGTGATGATGCTCAGCAGCAGCATGTGACTTTCAGGCACCACCATGTCTCAAAGCTGGGACCTGCAAGTGACATAAGCTTTCCTTCACTTAAGTTTGCGCTTGCGTGATGTGAACTGACAATGCTCAACAAAGCTCAAGGCCCTGCAGCAAGTGATATACGTGCAACACCTTGGCGTCAGAGTTTGGACCTGTAGGGTTGATATTAAAAGAAGCTGAATTTTCCAAGAATGAACACATGGATGAAAACAACAACACAAATGATGAGGGTGGTGATGAGGATTAGAGTCGCATGCAGTAAACCTCCTTCAGTCAGCTGTAGACTGCAGCAGGAAAATTCTCTAAAGCACCTCAGACTGTGCATTTAAACCTGCAGCAGCTGCTGCAACAACATTTGTCTCCAAAACAAAAGGCACTGGGTTAGAGGCCTACAGTAAAGGTTTATAACTGGGGTGCGGGAATGGGATGGTGCGGATGCCGGTCTGCAGCAGGCAATGAACTGCACTCACTCATCCTCATAAGCAACACCAAATGTAACAACACTTCAACACGACGTGCTGGGGAAGCGTGCCCTGAAAGCTGGGTCCCGTGAAAGAATCATTGCACCCTCAATTCAGATGGTTCCATGCCTTGAGAAAGCATGCGCTGCCCAGCATCTGCAAGTGCTCACAGCCTGGACACACGCCACTCAGCACCAGCGAGCAGGCGTGGACGCACGCCACTCAGCATCTGCAAGTGCTCACAGCGTGGACGCGTGCCACTCAGCATCTGCAAGTGCTCACAGCCTGGACACACGCCACTCAGCATCTGCAAGTGCTCATAGCGTGGACACACGCCACTCAGCATCTGCAAGTGCTCATAGCCTGGACACACGCCACTCAGCATCTGCAAGTGCTCATAGCGTGGACACACGCCACTCAGCATCTGCAAGTGCTCACAGCCTGGACACACGCCACTCAGCATCTGCAAGTGCTCATAGCGTGGACACACGCCACTCAGCATCTGCAAGTGCTCATAGCGTGGACACACGCCACTCAGCATCTGCAAGTGCTCATAGCGTGGACACACGCCACTCAGCATCTGCAAGTGCTCACAGCCTGGACACACGCCACTCAGCATCTGCAAGTGCTCATAGCGTGGACACACGCCACTCAGCATCTGCAAGTGCTCATAGCGTGGACACACGCCACTCAGCATCTGCAAGTGCTCATAGCGTGGACACACGCCACTCAGCATCTGCAAGTGCTCATAGCGTGGACACACGCCACTCAGCATCTGCAAGTGCTCATAGCCTGGACACACGCCACTCAGCATCTGCAAGTGCTCATAGCGTGGACACACGCCACTCAGCATCTGCAAGTGCTCATAGCGTGGACACACGCCACTCAGCATCTGCAAGTGCTCACAGCGTGGACGCGTGCCACTCAGCATCTGCAAGTGCTCACAGCCTGGACACACGCCACTCAGCATCTGCAAGTGCTCATAGCGTGGACACACGCCACTCAGCATCTGCAAGTGCTCACAGCGTGGACACACGCCACTCAGCACCAGCAGGCAGGCGTGGACACACGCCACTCAGCACCAGCAGGCAGGCGTGGACACACGCCACTCAGCACCAGCGAGCAGGCGTGGACGCATGCCACTCAGCACCAGCGAGCAGGCGTGGACGCATGCCTTTCAGGGGCAGCAGGCAGGCGTGGACACACGCCACTCAGCACCAGCAGGCAGGCGTGGACGCATGCCACTCAGCACCAGCGAGCAGGCGTGGACACACGCCACTCAGCACCAGCAGGCAGGCGTGGACGCATGCCTTTCAGGGGCAGCAGGCAGGTGTGGACGCATGCCTTTCAGGGGCAGCAGGCTACCCGCAGGGATCCTGAGCTAGACTGTTCCTCAGCCTCAGATCTAGTCCATGCATTTGGCAAGACAACATCTCAGCATCAATCCTGTGTGCTCAATGATACATCAAAATGAGGGCACACACACATACACACACGCACGCACGCACGCACGCACCTCCAACGGGCCTGCCAATGGAGATGAGATCCCCTGGAAGCAGGCCTTCACCCGAGAGCAGCTCCCATTTGCCACACCTGGCACATAAAGCCAATTGCAACAGTGTGAAACTTGATAACAACACAGCGTGAAGCCGATTGCAATGCAGCATAAAGGCTAGTGCAACACAGTGTAAAGGCTAGTGCAACACAGATACTGTATCTTCAAACCACTAGTGTCAAGCTAACAAACACTGTAAGATGCAGTTTTTGCCACCATTACCAGGGCACTGTAAACGGCAGGAAATGTTAGCCATCCTTGCAAGGACTCTCCAGGACTTCAATTGTGCATTTGTCTTACAGGCCATTGCGGTTAGGAATTCTGCAAGTCTTTGATTTTCATGGCGCACCTTCCCAGCAACCCCTCTGTGCTTCCCTGAAGGACAGGAAGCGCAGTCTCAGCAATTTGTGCAATTATTGGCACAATGGCTTCTTTGTTTGCATGCATGCATGTGTGTGTGCACGTGCCCATGCATTCATTTGGGTGGAGGTAAGGCAAGGTCGAAATGTGAGGACGGATGTCTGCCATGAGCACTTGCAGCAGGCAAAGCTGTATAGCACACCCTACGCACTAAGGAATACCTCAATGCGTCACATAACCCTAATTTGAGCCCCTTTTCACTTTTTATATGACTAAAGCACATACCCTGCAGCCTGTAGACAGAACGTTTGGCCAATTTAACAAGACCGTACCTTAAACAGCTCATGCACCTCAACCTCAAGCCAAACCATGCCCCCTAAAAAACAGAGTGCTTACCAGGTGTTGCATTCTACCTGCAGTTTTTGTACGCGCACATGCTGCATGGGCGTGCGTCACAAGGCTGCACACACCCGCTGTGCATGCCACACGCACCAGTACACATACCTATCCTGCTCAAGTGCACGCCACATGAACACACAAACACACTGCGCATGCCACACGTACCGTTACACATGCACATGCTGCGTAAGTGCACACCACATGGCCACCTATCCACACACAGACACACACACACACATGCCATGCATGCCACACGCACCTGTACACATGCACATGCTGCTTGGGCGTCTGCATGCCCCGCAGCTCGCCGAGGTTGCGCAGCCGCTGCTGGACCACTGTGCACTCGAACGTGACCAGCATGAACAGGGTGAACAGCGAGTAGTACCTGTGAGCAGGTGGGCATGCACAGTCAATTCATGCATGTCAATAGGGAGAACGTGTCATGCGTGCAAGTGTGGAGTTTGTGTGTAACGAGGCCCAGGTGGGTCACAGCAAAGACATTATGGGGTGCATACACCTGAAAACACCCTCTTATGCTAGAAACACCTCTTACCAAAAGACCACTCCCTTATGCCGAGTAGAATTGCACACCATTTGTGCACAGTAGGCAAGCAGCACAGTGCAGGCGTTGGACAAACAGACCAACAACTGACCGACTTGGGTCCAGATAAGCACATGAGATGATGAGCATGCAGGCACACGACATGCCACACTGAAAACATACAGCACTGTGCAAATGGAAATGGGGTGGGTGGCAGCACGTCACAAGGCATGGCAACAGCAAATCACTGTTAGCGCATGGTGGAGGCGAACATGCCAAGCACAAGTGACTGTTTTTTTGGCTGCATTCATCATGCCAGAACCTCAGCTGAATGTTACTGCTGCTGCCACTGCATCTCACCAGTATTCGTCCAGCATCCAGAGCAGCACGCAGAACACCTGAGAGGTGGGCAGGTAGAAGCCATTGCCCAATCAAGCTCCAACGGAAGCATGGAAGCAGCCCAGAAGGGAGAGGCCCAACAATCAAAGCATTTGCAGCTGCATCAAGGCAAGGCCTGAATCAGCGCCACTTCAGGATTCAGCCACAAAACCTTGCCACAAGATTGCCCTGCCACAAAATTCAAGACTGCACAAGGTTGTTGCCGCTGAGCAGCTGCTGCACCAACCTAGCAGCACAAGAAGGACATAAATTGTAGACAAGAGTGGGCAGGGACATGCCAAAAAGAGGAAGACACGGAGCACAAGGCTGCTGCAGATCCTCACTTGGAAGCGGAAGGAGAGAGTCACCGCCTGCTCCTTCAAATAACCCTCAACGTCAGATGACCTCAACCTTTGGGGAGCCTGAGCCTTCCGATATCCTCACTTGGAAGCAGAAGGGAGCCACCAGTTGCCTTTTCAAGTAACCCTATCCACCAGATAACCTTGAAGTAACCTAGAGGCAACTTTGCACTCTGACAACCTTCCTTGAAAGCAGAAGAAGGAGCCACCAGGTGCCCTTTGAGCAGTGAAGGATACACTCAGTGTCGTTCCGTTTGATGAACTCTGCACTTCATCGATTTTGAACTTTACACGCAAGTTACTGCATTTTTACGTTAACTGCACTTTAACCCCCCTCTGCAAATTCCAGCCTGCGAAGTCCAATTGAAGGCCACTAAAGGTCACCTGAAGGCCTTTGCTTTGGCACATGGAACCCATCAGGACTCTTCATCTTCATTAAAAAAGTTTACACTTGGAAGTGCATAAGGATGGAAGGCCGGGGAAAGCCTGAATGGGCTCTGCTGACCCCCCTCCTGGCGACTCTCTAATCGATCAAACATGCAATTGAACAGCTTTAAAAAAATGAACTCTGCACCCATTTTATCGCATTTCTAGGTCTCAGACCATCGAACAACTCTGGATAGACTTGATCTACGCCTAAAAAAGGTGATGCTGCCCTTCACACACTCTTACTTGGAAGCAGAAGAAGGGAGCCACAAGGTGCCCCCGGAGCAGCTTGAGGAAGGGCGGCACCGGGACCTCAAACGCGTTCAGCCCATACTTGTCATGCGCAGCAAGGGCCTTGGCAGTCGTACCGTGGCCCGTGGCCTTCATGTATGTGCTGAACAGCTCCTGCAGTGATCAGCGTAGGGAGCAGAGGGTGCTGGGCAAGAAAATGCGTAAGAGGGTTTTGCAAGAATTGCGCAAGTGGTGTGGCTGTTCTCCTTCATGTATGTGCTGAACAGCTCCTGCAGTGATCAGCGTAGGGAGCAGAGGGTGCTGGGCAAGAAAATGCGTAAGAGGGTTTTGCAAGAATTGCGCAAGTGGTGTGGCTGTTCTCCTTCATGTATGTGCTGAACAGCTCCTGCAGTGATCAGCGCAGGGAGCAGGGGGTGCTGGGCAAGAAAATGCGTAAGAGGGTTTTGCAAGAATTGCGCAAGTGGTGTGGCTGTTCTCCTTCATGTATGTGCTGAACAGCTCCTGCAGTGATCAGCGTAGGGAGCAGAGGGTGCTGGGCAAGAAAATGCGTAAGAGGGTTTTGCAAGAATTGCGCAAGTGGTGTGGCTGTTCTCCTTCATGTATGTGCTGAACAGCTCCTGCAGTGATCAGCGCAGGGAGCAGGGGGTGCTGGGCAAGAAAATGGGTAAGAGGGTTTTGCAAGAATGTGCGCTAGTGGTGTGGCTGTTCACCTTCATGTATGTGCTAAATGGCTCCTGCAGCGCTCAGGGCAGGAAGCATAAAGTGCTGGGCAAGAACTCGCAAAAGAGAGATGAATTGTGCAGGAATTGGCACCAGTGGTGTGGCCTTCAAGTCCCATGAGCAAATAAGAAAGTTCCAAAAAAAAAGAGGGAGCAGCAGGCAAAGGGGTGGAAAGGGTCAGCACAGGGTGCTAGGCACCTGAAATGCAAAAAATACGACTCAAGCCACTGGCTTAAACATCACGACACAGTGCATTGGCTTAAATTCCAGGACACGCTATTTGGTGTATTGGCTTAAGAACCAGGACACACAACTCAGTGCATTGGCTTCTAATTGAAGGTCAAGGGGGCAGGTACCCTGCCTCAGGCAGTACGCAAAACATATGCAAAGCAAAACCTGCCTCAGGCAGTAGGCAAGACACATGCAAAGCAAAACCTGCCTCAGGCAGTACGCAAAACATATGCAAAGCAAAACCTACCTCAGGCAGTACGCAAAACATATGCAAAGCAAAGCCTGCCTCAGGCAGTAGGCAAAACACATGCAATACATACCCTCCCTCAGGCAGTGCGCAAAACATTCCCTGACTCAGGCACTACGCAAGACGTGAGGGGGGGAGGCGCAGGTGTAGTGCAAGGTGCTGTGCAGGTGCAGCACGAATGACACATGTGGCGAGAGGCAGAGTGCTCTGCCTGGATGCATCACAAGCAGAGGGATGTGAAACTCTGAAAGCCAAGCATAAAGAGCTCTGCCTGAATGCATCACAAGCAGAAGGATGGGGCCCTCTGAAAGTCAAACATAAAGTGCTCTGCCTGGATGCATCACAAGCGGAGGGGTGGGCAACTTACAAATCCAAATGCGTAAATAGTTGATCTGTGCTTAGTTTTTGCAGTGCTTGTATGTACTTGTTGCAGCTCAATTTTGAATTCAAGGGTTGCCATACACGTGTAGTACACATTCTTACGGCACAATTTACCACACACGCACATCCTGCAGGCATGCATGACCCATCCCTGATCACTGGCAGTGTCAGCCGATACCATGTACAGACACCATGCATTTCACATTCCCCCTGCAAAAGAAGCTGGAATGCACGGCACACACATTATATGTGACACATACGGAACGAGCCAGCTTATCCTCGTCACAAGCCACGCTTCTACCCCCCCCCTCCAGCTATGCGTCCTGAGGGCACAACTCCTCCGAAAAATTTTCTGTCACAACATTTGCATGCAGGCACTGCGGTCGTGCAGGCACTGTAGAGCAAGCTCCAAAACAGCCATATGTGCACCTTCCCTTTCAACTCCAGCCCAAAACAGCTGTGTAAACCTCCCCTCGCCACTGCAGCCCCAAAGGCAAGAATGTGCACTCGCTAAAGCACACAGCCCGTATGCTCGTGCACTCACTGTGGTAGGCAACGCCAGCTTGGTGAAGCTGTTTTTCTTGTACACCTTGGTGAAGCCGTTACGCTATTACTGCGAGGCACATCTGCCACTCTCATACACCTCTGTGGAGCTGTCACTTTCACGCACCTTGGTGGGGAAAGCCAGCTTGGTGAAGCTGTTACTTTCCTCTGAGTACACGAAGCGCTGCTTGCGGAAATCGAAGGCCAGCTCCTCCCACTCCTTCAAACCCTCACGCTGTGTTTGAGCACAAGATCCATACAAACAGCTTCAGAGGACAAACAGTGCAGGGTACACACGAAGGACGTAGAGAACACTAAACAAGTGTTAGTCTAAGTGCAGCTACAACCAAAGGACAGCAACAAGCAAAGAGCACACACATGTGGGGAAAGGTCGGACAGTATGTGGGAAAAGGTGGTCTAACTACAAGGTAAGGGCACATGTTTATGGGGAAGGGGTGGACCTTATCAGCTTGTGAAGAAACAAGTGCTCAGAACAGGATGTAGTGTTCTACATGCAAGCAGGTGCCTTCCAACAGTGCACGTGCACAAGCCACACACCAAGGCAAGCAGTCAGGCGCTTTGACTACAGGCTTTTTTCCTGCTTCTGTACTCGTATAAGCAACTCACCAAGGTCCTTCGTTCCAGCCCCACCAGCTCCATCTTGCCGGCAAATTTGACAGGGATAATGAGCACTGCATCTGCATCATCCTGGGGATGGAGGATAGCAGGGCAACAGCGGACTGTGGGTTCAAATCTGAAGGGGTGTGTGCACGTGGATGTAACAAGAAAGCACACATGTACATACTCAGGAAAAACTGTGTGAAAGTGCGCGCATGTGGGCACATGTTTGTGTTTTTTATTCGCGCGCGCGCGTGTGTGTGCGTGTGTGTGTGCGTGCGTGTGTGTGTGCGCGCGAGTGTGTGTGTGTGTGTGTGTGTGTGTGTGTGTGTGTGTGTGCGCGTGTGTGTGTATGTGTGACCTGAAGAGCCTCCCTTTGACTACTTTCCCAGAATTCCCAGCAAGCAACGATCATAAATCGTCACCATCTCATGCGAGTCTTTCCATTTTTTCATCCCCCAGGGGATGCACCATCATACGCAAACGTGCACTGAGCTCCCTTCCTACTTACCAGACTTTTTGCTCGAAAGTACCAGATCGCAGCCTTGCATCGGGTGCTCCACTCAGACAGCAACAGCGTAAGTATATGCAGCAGGCCTACCCCTCCAAGAGCATAGCTGGCGGTGGTGAGAGCAGACCTAAACAGAAGAGAGTAGTCCATTACTGTGATGCCATGGCATGATGGTGCACTCGCGCCAGCATGCAGGGGCCATGCGTGCTGCAAGCCTCTATCCTCCAGCCTCACCACTCATAGTTGCTGACATGCAGGGCCGCCTTGGCCACAATCAGGGCATATAAAACACAGAAGGGCCAGACATCAAGCCTTGCCCCTACGCTGCGCTTCTTGTAGAACTCGACGCTCTGTACATCCTTGCTTATTGCAGTTGGAAAGGGCATGTTTCTTACAGCCCCGCACGCACACAGATGTGAGCTAGTGCCGACTGAAAGTTGCCATGCCTCTACACATAAGCGGCATCCATACTTTTACTAATCTAACAACATTCTTTATCTATTGTTTTTGTATTTTTCGAAGAAGTCAAGTTGATTCAAAGCGGGTGCGATGCAAGGGAGTAGTCTTACTTGCACATACAGACCAACATGTGTAAGCCACTTCTGCAAGATTTGGAAGGCTGAAAAACCTGTGATTGGACTGAGAGGGTGCAGGGAGCAGCGGAACACCTGCTTCTGTTTGAGCAGAGGCCAGGAGTTCCATCGAAAGGCCTTTGCAAGCCATTCAACTTCTCCACAACCAGTGCAAGATCCACAAGCCCCCATAGCCACAGCGAAGGAGACTGATAATGAAAGATCAAGCTTGGAACGTTTGCAAGGAAGCATGTATTTGTCTTCCGCGCCGGGCCTCATAGGCGCTTCGTTGGCACCACACGATTTGTCAGTGATGGTGTCCATCTATTCTTTACATGCTGCCACCATCATGTTCATTTGGTGAGTTGTGAGCAAGTTTACAGAAAGCCTGTATTTTTAAAATGCTTATTTTCAAATGAGCGAATGTGTGTGTGTGTGTGTGTGTGTGTGTGTGTGTGTGTGTGTGTGTGTGTGTGTGTGTGTGTGTGTGTGTGTGTGTGTGTGTGTGTGTGTGTGTGTGTGTGTGTGTGTGTGTGTGTGTGTGTGTGTGTGTGCGCGTGCGCGTGAACATTTGTCATATTTCTTGCTCTGGATGACCATCTCACTAGAGTTCTTTTAAAATCAGCCCAGAAAAGAGCATTTGAAACCTAGTGACACCAGTCACTGAGTGAAGATACCTATTGTTTTTACGTTTCTTTTTGCTGCAAGTGCACTACTGTCCCACCAGTCACTGTCTCAACCATCCCATCCCAGGCGTCAGCAACAATGTTCTTTTTGCCTTTCACACGCAGCTACATGTGCAGCTGGCTTGTGTACAGCGACAAGCCAGCCATCAGTGAGCATCCCATTGTGGTACAGCTCAACAATGCGCGCAAAGCATCTTGCAAAGCCCTACAAGCCAGCCATGGGGTGTGTGCCCTAGCAGCCATCACTGCCGTTGCCTTGGATCCAGACTCCGTTGCTCCGCTTCTACCGCACCTCAGCGGTGAGGGGCTCAATGGGTCATA
This sequence comes from Dunaliella primolecta, assembly GCA_914767535.2. NCBI lineage: Eukaryota > Viridiplantae > Chlorophyta > Chlorophyceae > Chlamydomonadales > Dunaliellaceae > Dunaliella > Dunaliella primolecta. Next base: position 8,927,426 of record OU611761.1, read on the forward strand.
TTCATACCATCTTTTGTGCCACACTCACTTTGTACCGCACCTCAGCGGTGGGGGGCTGGATGGGTCGTCTCCATACCAACTTTTGTGCCACACTAATTTTTGTACCGCACCTCAGCCGTGGGGGGCTGGTTGGGTCGTCTCCATACCAACTTTTGTGCCACACTAATTTTTGTACCGCACCTCAGCGGTGGGGGGCTGGATGGGTCGTCTCCATACCAACTTTTGTGCCACACTAATTTTTGTACCGCACCTCAGCGGTGGGGGGCTGGTTGGGTCGTCTCCATACCAACTTTTGTGCCACACTAATTTTTGTACCGCACCTCAGCGGTGGGGGGCTGGATGGGTCGTCTCCATACCAACTTTTGTGCCACACTAATTTTTGTACCGCACCTCAGCGGTGGGGGGCTGGTTGGGTCGTCTCCATACCAATTTTTGTGCCACACTAATTTTTGTGCCGCACCTCAGTAGTGAGGGGCTGGTTGGGTTGTTTCCGTGCCAACTCTTGTGCCACGCTAACTTTTGTGCCGCACCTCAGGGGTGAGGGGCTGGATGGTTGAGAACCGAATTCACTAATCAGGACCATGCACAGACCAGTATCTGCACACAGAGCTTCCTGTTTTTGATCCTTCAGTCCATGTAACCATGTTTGCACTGATGCAAATCCCCGGAAAATTGAGGAGCATTGATTTCATAGGTACTGGCCTCCCAACTCTTCCGCAAGGCTTGCAACTCAGTGGCATGGACTCAGGTAGAAAAAGTGAAGCCCTCTGAAGTGCTCTGGCAGCAAACCATACTTGATCCACATCAGGAATTACGTACCCTCCAAGCTTCCAGGGCTGAGCAAATCCAGTGCACATATTTCAGGCTGCTTTATTCCTCTACACGCTGTCCATTACATTTGAATTTATTTTTCATAAGGGTTTAATGAGTATGCTTGTAATGCTTTGGGATGGAGTGTGTGCAGTTCTAGAGCACATTCCTTCATCTGGGTGCACCAGCCTTAATACATTGGGGTGTAGGGAGTAACCCACCTATATGAATCCAGCGCTTTTTTCTTGCCAGGAGAATTTGTGCTCTCACCTGCAAGGCTTTGGATTGATGTGGTGGCAGGTGAAATCTGACATTTAGGGAGGGTGATGCAGCATTGTCTTGGCGCTGATCACAAGGTTTCCTGGATAACGGGCTCTGTTTACAAGGAAGCTTTTTCCAGCCAAAACGCATGACTGCTTGGCCGTAACGTGAAGGAACGAGGTGTAGAGATCACCACACATCCTGGCCTGGATTGAGGTGCAGCGGGTGGACCAATTGGGGCATGCTCTGACAATTGTGGTGGGTGATGCGATGGCAACCCCTGTAAAATCTGCCCCATGGTGCTGCATCAGCTGGCAACCGTCTTCCCAGACATCCTAGGGAACAGGGACACATAAATTACAGGAATGTTAAAGGCCCCTTGCTGTAGGCACAAGGATGCCTTCCACTCTGCTCTGATGTGGAGCGACAGAGCACTGAGCAATGACTGCGTGCATGAGCCCCCAGACAACTTGGAACGACTCCTATTTTTCGATGAAGGGTGCTTGGGGGAATCTGAATTTCTATATGATGAGCGCCTGAGTTGGGATGTGTCTCCAGCTGGAGCGCCCGATCCCAATTGTTGCAGGTTTGCCAGGTGTTACAAAGGAACGCCTGCAACCTGGTACTCTGTTTTCGAGGTGTTACAAAGGAACGCCTGCAACCTGGTACTCTGTGGCTAAATAGCTGTAAAGCAATGGGCGCGATCAGGAAAAGCATCAAAACCAAAAGTAGGCACAGTGTAGGCCCCTGTAAGCTTCAAGGCACTCCTCTGTTTATTTGCGCATGAGTAGGGCCATTATGAATGACAGCTTTGTGTTCTCTGTATGGTTCCCATTAGCCTTCATCAATGTCCTTACTTTGCTTGTGTACATGAGTAGGCCCCTTGCTGATGGCAGCCTCCGTCTCTGTCTTAGTGCTCGGTTCCGTTGAGCTTCAACGGCGGCAAATCAGCAAAGCGCAAGTGCTCCAGCTGGACAAACAAGGACCTGGTGCAGCGCATCCCATCATGTAAGCAAGCAGATTTGATTGTTAGCATCCCATCATTAGCAAAGCGCAAGTGCTCCAGCTGGACAAACAAGGACCTGGTGCAGCGCATCCCATTATGTAAGCAAGCAGATTTGATTGTTAGCATCCCATCATCAGCAAAGCGCAAGCGCTCCAGCTGGACAAACAAGGACCTGGTGCAGCGCATCCCATTATGTAAGCAAGCAGGTTTGATTGCTAACTGGCTAGCGCAAGCTATTACCGAGGCATAAGACCTTCCCTGTATTTGCTTACTCTGGTGGCAAGGTGTTCCTAGACAATGTATGTTAACCATGTTCATACACCATGTTCACAGGCAAAGTTCCCGCACATGCGTCTCCCAGTGCATATGACCTGAGACCATTAGGGACAAATGTTTGGGATGTTATAAAGGAGCAACTTTGCTTCACCATCAGACAGTTGGGATCCGCAATCAAGAAGTGAGATATTGTCTGGTCTCTGCCCGTCCAATTCTAGGACGTGGTGAAGGGACCAGACCCTTATCAAATAAACCCTTCATCAAATGAAATTATTTATTCAAATGCTTGTTTTACGGTGGGGGAAATTGCCGAGGACTTTGCCCTGTTCACTTGTTGTAGATAAATCCATTTTCTGCTCCTATATCCTGTATTGGTGCACTTCAGTCTGGTGTATCGCTGCCAAGCTAAGCACAGGATTGATGCTGATCAAAGTGTAGAATAAAGCTGCCGACCAGAGCGCAGGATCGCTGTTGCTGCTAACAACCCTTGGTTCCCCTTAAACATCACCTTTTGCCTGTCCTGCACTCAGACACAATTTATGACTCATGTTATGCTCCCTGGCTGCTCAAGGTCATTATTCTTACCGGTGAAATGACATCACATGTGTGTTTCCACAATATATGCTGCTCCCCACACACATTCTTGCAGGGTACAGGGAGCTCAATCAGCCGCAAAGACGTATGTGTGGGTGTTTTTGATGGGGTTACATGGCTACCTCTCCTATGCACAAGGAGGGTGGGGCTTCAGCAGCCTCCTCTGTGCACTTCTGTTAGGGACTGGAGGGTTCTGTCTGTGGGCTGGTGAGCGCGACTATTAATGCTGTGTTGGGGGACTGTTTATGAAAGCTTCACTTATGGGCAGCAGGGGATATTAGCCTTGAAGCTGTGGCAGGTTTTCATTGTGAGCACAATTTTAAGGTTAGTTTGCACCCCGAACGAGTCAGGCAATAATTGTCCCTTGACAAGAGAAACACATTGGTGTCAACTACAGTCAGATTGACAATTTCACCATCATGTACTAATGGGAGGTTCCCAAGAGCCCATGTACGCCATGACACTCTGAAACACGTTTTGAAATACTTTCTCCTTTCTCCTTATCCTTATGGTATAGTAAATGCAATGATGTCTTTGAAATTCATTAATATGGTCCTAGTTGTTGGGCTTGGACAGGTCTCGAATGAGCCTAAATAAATGTAATGTAGAATTACAGAAGAGTGTGTGTGCAGACGCGTGCGAATGTGTGCTTTTGTGCATGCATGTGTGCTTACACACACATACTAGACGTATGCAAAAGCTGGTAATAATTGTATAGATTTAACGTGTCCTGCTCCATAAGGGTGCCATGACAATTGTCAAGAAGGTGGGGCCACGGAGAGAAGAAACAGATCGTGCGCTGGACCTTGGCCCTCAGGAACATAGGAAATGATATTGGTACTATGGAACAGTGATCTGCAAACGCATGAGGTCCTGGTTTTACATCGATTTGGGGGTGCAACTATTAGTCAAAACTGTGTTTTAAATAGATCAAATGCATGTAGCTAGTTCTAGCATACAAAATCCTTTGTATGCTAAAACCAAGCAGCTTGCGCTGATAAAAAGCCATTCTGATTGTAGGGCTACAATGAAAGGAAAAGGCTTTCTTCAAGCAGCCTCATGCTGGCTTGACCAGTATTAAGAGAAGGAACTTCCTGAAAGGATCCTTGCTAGCTTGCTAGTCAGGGAACTTTTCCTTAATGCACGCAGCCTTCTGGCTGGCGTAGACTTCTCTATTTTCTTGGACAGCGCATGCGAGAGGTGGCCAGATGCACCAAGGAAAGCATGTCGAGCGTCTCCACCAAATCGTCAAAAAAAACTCTTGCACTTTGTGGTGGCTGCAAATCATCCCTGTGCCACGTGGCATTTAGAGAATCCCTGATGTCCTCAAAGGCTTCCGCCCTTGTTGCTGTCAAGTTAAGTATAACTGATCTAAAAGTAAAGTAATCAGAGTGATTCAACGTGTTTCCTTCCCCTCTAAGAAAGAAAAGAAAACTACGTAGGCAGTGAACACTCCCTACATCAATTAAAAAAGGGGGCCACATTGGTGCACAGTCCATATGATCGCCCCACCACGAAGTTCAGACTGAGAGAAGCACGGCAGGCAGAGAAAGAAGGCAGGTCCAGCAACGAGAAAGAAAGCAGGATGATAGTTGAAAGACTGGACTTCCAGACCTTCAACAGCAAGCAGAGTCAGCACTGTCAGCCTTCCAAACAAGGAAAGCCATGCCCAGCAGTTACCCGGTGAGCACAACTAAAGTCTGCATTCTGGAAAACTAGCTTGACTAGCTGCTAGCAGCTGCTGACCACGCAGAAGCCTGTGGAACAGCCCTCAGAGCACTCCATGTATCCAACCTTCTGCACGCTGATGAAAGAAAAGAAAAACTACGTAGGCAGAGGAAACTCTCCCTACATCAAGGAAAAGGAGACACATTGGCTCAGAAGAGCCTTGAGTCCCCTCCACCACCAAGATGGATCAAAAATATTAGTGGGGATCTGGAGGTTATTTGAGGCACCTGATGATTCATGCTTAACCTCCAACTTGCCAAACAACCTTCAAGCCATATTTAACCGTTTCAAGGCTTATGCCCGTCGGGAATTCCTGACAGTCAATACCAAAAAATCTGTTATCGTCTGTTTTTACTCTAAGACTGATAACTTGCCTTCCCTTTTTCATGATGGTGAGGTCTCGCCTTACATAAATACCTTCTGCTACCTGGGGATGCAGTTCGATAAACACATTGATATGCACAATGCTGCTGAGAAAGCTCTCAAACCCTGCCTGGCAGGCATGGCTTGCGTGCGTACTTTTGCCCATCAACACCAGATTACACACCGCTTACTAACGGTTGTAGTACATGCCTACTTATGGCTCTTCAAGACGTATGTTATACCAGTAGGAATGTATGCAAGTCAGATCTGGGCCACTGGATATCTTCAACAGGGGACAGAGACGGACAATTGCATCCAGAAATGGCTTCTGAGATTCTTGAGATCCATGCTGGGTGTAAGGACATCAACTCCTTCCTGGAGAGTCCTCCGTGAGTGTGGAATCGAACCTATTCAATTAAATTGGTTTAGAGCCTGTGCACGCTTTTATAATTCTCTCACCCATTGCAACAGCGCTCTACTTCACAAGTTTTTTCATGCGGACATCACCCTCAGCCCCAGGAATTCCTCCTGCTGGACATCCCATCTATTGTCTGCCATGAATGGCTTGCATCACGCCCATCATTTTCAGCAAAAGATACGCTCTGCTGATCCTTTGGACCTGAGTCAGCTTGTTGTGGATCTCAGGTCTCGCCATCTAGCACATTGGAGACAATTTTCTGGTTACGACCCGCGAGACACAAACAGCAAAAAATTTACTTGTCATCACTGGTGTGCTCTCCCAACCAAGCCTGTACACGTTACACATTCTCCTTATATTCTGCCCAAATATTTTTTACTTGAATTTTCCAAAACACATTGTCCGCAATGTGGCTCAATTTTGCCTTCGTGTCCATACCTTGAAAGTCGAGCAGGCCACATGGGATGATGCTATTTCCCCTGCCTGTGATCTATGTGATGCCCAAGATGATGTGCAGGATGAACGGCATGCTCTTTTCAAATGCACTCATCCCCATGTTTGTTCTATTTGGCTTAAATATGCTCCCTTATTTTCTGGTCCTCTCCTTTTTATCTCATTCTTCCAATAGCGTGGCTCCCTACGTACCTGGCATTCACCACGTACAGTCTTATCATACCTCTTCTTTCTTAAACCAAAACAATAACAAAGAAAGAAAGAAAAATCACGCTTGCCAAGTCCGGCCGCGTGCATTAAGGAAAGGTCACCTGTCCTGAAAGGCAGGGCCCCACCACACAGACCTAGAGAAAGAGCAAGCACAGAAGTCTACTCCAGCAAGTTGGCCCCCACCATGGGGCCTACGATACGACTGTCAGGCAGGCCCTGAGGCCCTGTCCAGCAAGCTTTTTCCTTTTTCACATGAACAATAACAAGCTTTTTCCTTTTCTACATAGAATAGTTCAGTGAACTATTGCCTTTTTATGAGCAGTCAACCATTTTGACTGGAGGCCTTCTTTACTGGTTGGACAATCGGGGGGACCTTTGACCGGGGGGCCTTGAACCCTGGTTTATATTTAGGGCCTTCCCCCCACTTTTAAGGCCCCCCCGACGTTTAGGGCTAGGTTTAGGGTTAGGTTAAGGGTCAGGGCTGGGGTCAGGGTTAGGTTTAGGGAGGTCCCCCCTATTGTCCAGGCAGTGCCTTCTTTTCCTGTAACCTTAGGTAAGCTGTAACCTTTTCCTCCTTGGCCAGCCAAAATAAGTGAGAAAATGAAACTCCACCGGGCCCTGATTAGGGATCCCAGTATCTGCCATGCTTTTGTTGGCTTGCCAAGCCAGTGGTTTGCCTGATATTTTCAACAGCATCAGCACATCCATTACCAGCAATGCCAGCATGAGGCTCACTTTGTGGACAAATACTGGTTTGTGAGTTGTAGATTAGATTCTTTTTGAGGACACCTGCTTAGATGTGTTGTTCGTGCTTCTCAGGATAAATAATCAATTGCGTATTTGACGAAGAGGTGAGACAGTTTGATGCAATGTGTGCATAACAGTGTGTGATAGCAGCGTTTGCTGCTGATTCAGCTCAACATATGGTGTTTTTGGTGATTCCAACATCGTTGGGATCAACACAATTTTTGCTATCAGTGAGAGGGCAGTGGGCATCTGCTCCAATTTCTTGTTTTCCATTCTGGATATGACAACTGCCATCAATGTGCGCCCGGGTCCTCCAGTCAGGGACTTTGAGCATGAGGGTCGGAGCAGATCGTTCAGGTGCAAAGGCTCCTTCCTGATTAGTTGATAGCTGTTAAGTTATGTAAAACCTCCTTGATGCGCGTAGCCAAACCTGTCGTGTGAAGTCTTTCATTTTCTATATGTATAACATCATGTGCACTGAACATGCGATATTCCCTCCACTACATGAAAGAGGATCTTAGGAAGCAACTCTCGAGAAACAGAACCAGCTGATGCACAACCTTATTCTAAGGGGATGCATTTCTTGCTTAGACTCGTATCAAATCATCCTGCAGCTCACATCTACTTACAAATAGGGCAAGCAGGCCACCTGGCTTGAGCACGCAGAGCCAAGGCTCCATTTTCAGCGCAACGACAGCCAGTTCAGACTCACAAATCCTGTAAACACACACCTACCCACACCCACGCGCGCACACACACACACATGCACACACAGCACAGTACACACAAAACCTTGCAACCTGCTTGTCAGCCATTCCATCATGTATGGCATGCTCACAGACCCATGCCATCATGATGTGACCATGACCAAACCATGTCATGATGTGACCATATGATGACAAAGGTCATCGAACGTCCAGGGTGTGACCAGGGTGTGACCATGGCGACCATGTCATGGAGTGACCATGACGACTGAGTCATGGAGTGACCATGACGACCATGCCATGGAGTGACCATGGCGACCATGCCATGACGTGACCATGACGACCATGTCATGGAGTGACCATGACCAAGCAATGCCCTCTCGTCTCCATGCCACACATATGCTCTGGCCATGGATCATGGGAGCCACGTTGGGAAGCTGTGAGGAGTTGTGGCGTGGCGACAGTCATGGCGTGACCAACTAGCACACGTCCTCGTACCTCTTGCCACACACATGCTCTGGCCATGGATCATGGGAGCCTAAATTTAGGGGATTAGGGCCCATAACCCTTTAGTGCCCTAACCCTCAACCCTAAACACTTAACCCTCCCCTAAACCCTAAAAACTTGGGAAGCTGTGAGGAGTTGTGGCGTGGCGACGGTCATGGCGTGACCAACTTGCACACATCCTCGTACTCTTGCCACACATCCTTGCCACGAGAGGGTCCGTCCAGCAAGCGTACCTGCGCACCATCGATTGCACAAGTGGCACACTTAGCAGCATTGAAAACAGGCACGCAGCATTTGCATGTCAGTGGCATTGGCTCAGGCGGGGCAGAGAGGGTCCGTCCAGCAAGCGTACCTGTGCACCATCGATTGCACACGTGGCACACTACTTAACAGCATTAAAAGCATGCGCGCAGCATTTGCATGTCAGTTGCTGTGGCTCAGGAGGAGCATCACGACAAAAAAGGATCCGTACCACCCTGTTAAACTTGTGCAGAACGCTGGGGCAAGCCAAAGGCAACTGCATCCTAAGAGCGCCTCCCAAGAGTGCCCCAAATGCTTTCCCAAAAGTGCCTCCTAAAAGAGGGTGCCTTTGAAAAGTGCCCTCCAAATAGTGCCCTCCATACAGTGCCTCCTAGGAGTGTTTCCATACAGTGCCCTCCTAAAAGAGACAGCCTCCTAAGAGCGACTGCCGACTTTGAGTGCCTCCACAACGTCTGGTGCTGCTGAAGTTTAGGAACACAGCACCCCCTCAGGGGCCATGGCCTCACTGTTTGCTGCCTTAGCCTCAGGCTTAGGAAAGAAGAGGACAATTCACACCCATCTCCAATGCCACAACTTCCACTCCTGCTCGCTGCCTAAGGAGGGAGCTCCAAGGAGCTGTGGTAGCGCTCTTCCCACATGCACTCACCCACCTGTGCCTGAAGCTTGTCGGTACTGCAGTCCTTCCCCCAAGCACTCACCTGCGCCTGAAACTTGTCGGTATCTATGGCCTGCAAGGTTGCTGTGCAGCCCCTGTACAGTCCGTTTACTACAAGCACTCGCCCTCCCGGCTGGGGGAGCACCGTCTCCAGCTGCGCCTGGTCCACCCTACACAGCTCAGAGTGCCAAAAAAAAGTGGGGCGAGTGAAGAGATGAAAAACCAAAAAGGCCGTGGTGCGCGGCAGGCGAGTGTGATTGTGGTGCCTGCTGTGTGAGAGTGGCGCATCATCTAAATTGCACTGCTTTGTGTGTTCAAAATTGAAAAAATGAATGAGGCTCAGGGAGCCTCAGCCGTACCTGACAACATCCCCAGATCCCAGCATGGCGATCTCCCCCACGTACTTGTTCAAGACCTTCTCCACCACGCCCTGCAGTGCGCAAGGCCCAACTCGGAGTGATAAAAAAAAGCGAGCAAAGCTTTTGTAACAAAGGGTCGGTTCATCCAGCAGCACATGCAGAACTCTTGATGGGTGATCGACAAGCAGCACAAACGGAACTTTTCAGTTTCAAAAACTTGAGCAATCCAGAGGCACATGCAGAGCTCTTGACATGTGATCGACCAGCAGCACTCACGCAGCGTCCAGCAATGCAAACAGCCGCGCAGACACGACAGAGGGTCCTGAATATGACAGAGGGTCCTGAATACATTCTTTTTCCTTTTGGAAACAAAGAACACGTTCATATTTTCTTTGACGACAAAGGGAGCTCACGAGGACAGAGGAGCCCACAGTGACACTGGAAGCCCACAATACCACAGGAAATCCACAATGACACAGGAAGTTGTCAAAGACAGAGGGAGCCCACAAAGACAGGGGATACAGTGTATCCTTAGTGTGCCTCCTTTTCTATGTCCTGATCTGTGCCTGATCATGTGTTTTCTCTCTTTTGTTGTAGTGTTTAAATGAACTTGGAGGTGTTGAGCTGCCTGCCTGGCTTTCTATTGCCCCGGGTATGCATACACCATTCATAACAAATGCATGCCTACAGAAGCAGAGCTCACGCTGCACGAGTGTAAAGGCCCTAGTGAGGCAAACCTGAAGAAGCACGCACATGTAACGTCATAACATGATGCATAGTGCGGAGGTCCATGGTCATGCAAGTAAGACCATAAGTAAGACCATGCATAGTGCGGAGGTCCATGGTCATGCAAGTAAGACCATAAGTAAGACCATGCATGCTAGCGGAAGCGCAGCAAGCATACCAAGACACACATGTGAAAAGGCACAAAATGTACGCATGGCCCACAAGGTCAAACTGGAGCCCAAAAAGCACAAAATGTACGCATGGCCCACAAGGTCAAACTGGAGCCCAAAAAGCACAAAATGTACGCATGGCCCACAGGGTCAAACTTTGGAGCCCCAATGGGAACCAAAAGTGCAGCACAGTTTGCATATGTTGGGAGTCACAATGAAATGCAGGGCCCCTTCACCCTTTTGTTCTCCACACCATGCATCCTTCAGCTCCTTGCTCAATGCCTGTTGGCCTTCAAGTTCCAGCGTTGTGCAACGAGCAACGACGAGGGAAGAGAGCATCTTGCCCACCTTTTGCTTGTAATACCCAGCTTCCTTTAACTCCTTGCTCATGACCTTCACAATGATGTTTGGAAACAGCCAGTGGTCTAACCGCGTGCTTTTGGCCTTTGCGTCCATTTCCTGCATTGAAGTGAACGTTTGAATGTGCGAGCATGTGCATGCTTTGCAGCGATAAAAATAAATGTGCTTGCTTTGCGGTGATAAGAAAAACCATGCATGTTTTGCGGTGACGAAAAACATGTAAAGAAGTTCTGTGCTGGTTGGCATGCGCAAGCCATGTTTGGTTAGAGAGCCCTTACACCGGCAGCAGAAGCAGCTTGGCGCATAGCCAATAATTTACCCACTTTTAGAGGGATGGGTTCCACAGCGGAGGTGCTAGTGAGGGGAACCAGAGTCTTTGGCTTGTCTGATTGACACTCTAGCAGCGATGGGCAGCAAGCCAGCAGGAGGAAAAGCGCATGCTGGTGCCTAATCGAACAGGGCCTCATCCAGAGAGTGGCCGGGTCTAGCAGCAGCAAAGTTTGCACAAGACAGGGATCCAGACACTTGACGGGAACGATGGGAGGCGACGGTTGTGATGAGGAACGGGCCAATCAATGGGGCAATCAACCAGATCAGGGCAATCAATGCCGCAGCAAATGTCTCTGGGACACAGGAGTGAGGTCTCAGCCTGGCTTGCGCAACAGTGAAACAATAGATAACGATAAACAATAAGCAATAAATTCGTCCTCTCAGACAGCAGTCCTGACCACAGTTAGCAGCTTGCGTGCCTAACACAGCTGCTGTGCTGCCTTATTTCCCAGGCATATAGCCTAACTTGCTGCTTATAAATCAACCCTGAGTTGATGACTTGTGCGCCCAACACAGTAGATCAGCCATGGTGCAACCTAACCTACTGGGCATGTGGCCTCCCTCACAGATAAATGAGTACAGCATGCTGATGGAACCCAGCTTTTTCTTGTTTTGTGCCCCCTAAATTTCACAATACGTTTCAGGATTCACATCACCCACCTGTTCCATGATGGCATGCAGCTTGCTCAATGTTTTGTGCCCCCCAAAGTTCACAATACGTTCCAGGATTCACACCATGTACCTGTTCCATGATGGCATGCAGCTTGCACAATGTTTTGTGCCCCCTAAAGTTCACAATACGTTTCAAGACCCGCACCACCCACCTGCTTCATGATGGCATCCAGCTTGCTCAATGTTTTGTTGCCCCCTGCTGCAGCCGCGTCTGTGCCTGTGATATGAAGGGAAGCATTAAAAGGACAGAAAAGTGTGCTGCGGCAATTTGAGTCCCTGACTCCATCAAATCCCACAGGCAGTAAGGCTTTTGCGCCTGTGACACCTGTTACTAGAATCTTATAAACCTTACAGGCAGCGGCGTCTTAGCATCTGTGATGCCTGATCACCAGAATCTATCACACCCCACAGGCAGCAATGTTTTAGTGCCTGTGGCACACGTAACCAGAATCAAATCCCACAGGAAGTGACGTGTTAGCGCCTGTGACGCCTGTAACCGGAACCTATAAAACCCCACAGGTAGCGACGTGTTTGCGCCTGTGGTGCCGTTTGTCTGTGCCCTCAATATTTTAAAAGCCTAGTGTGGAGTGGAATCCAGGCCACGAGCCTTCATCACCACAAAGAATGGTTAACAAAATTGGTGAGCCAGCCAACCTCATCACCCCCCAAGTAGATGAAGCAGGTAGCATCATGGACTAAGCCGTGTGGTGCAGCATCCAAGGTAGCAGCAACGACAGCAGCAAACAAAAAGGTTCCAAAGATGCAGCATCCAGGTCAGCATCGTAGGCTGAGCCCTATGACGCAGAGCCGTGGGGTGCGCACCATAAGGCCTCAAAATGAAAGAGAAGGTAAGAAAAGGGGAGAGAAACCTCAAAAGGATAGGAAAGGTAAGAAAGGGGGAAAGAGGTAAGAAAAGGGAAAGTAGCCTCCAGCCAAAGCGCCTAACTGCCAGGCTGGTGCAAACGAGGGGGGGGGGGAAGGGCACCACAATCAGAACCACAGGGCAAGAGGGTCAACCCATTCTCAACACTAGAGGAAGAGGACAGGGGAAACGGTGATCAGGCGCCTTTCTTTAATCATCCCCAAACAGGGCAAGAGTGCCGACCCATCCCCGACATCAAAGGACAGTGACAGGAGGACGACAACCAGGCCCCCAATGCCTTCATAATCCCTAAATTTATTTAGGGTTAGTTCAAAAAATTATCAGGCTCCCTACCTTCACCATACCAAAATATGGAGGAGGCGGGTGCGGCTGACCTGGGGCTGGCCCGCCTCCTGATCAGGCCCCCACCCATCAAAACAATTATCAGCCCCCTACCTTCATCATACCAAAACATGGAGGAGGCGGGTGCAGCTGGCCTGGGCCGTGGGGCTGGCCTGCCTCCTGATCAGGCCCCTACCAAAAAGGAGAATGATCAAGCCCCCTACCTTTATCATCCAAAAAAAGGAGGTGAACGCGACTGGCCTGGGCCGTGGGGCTGGCCTGCCTCCTGATCAGGCCCCTACCAATAAGGAGAATTATCAAGCCCCCTACCTTAATCATCCAAAAAAAGGAGGTGAATGCGGCTGGCCTGGGCCGTGGGGCTGGCATTCCTCCTGATCAGGCCAATACCAGTAAGGAGAATTATCAGGCCCCCTATTTCAATCATATTAAAATATGGAGGTGGAGGGTGCGGCTGACCTGGGCCGTGGGGCTAGCCTGCCTCCTGATCAGGCCCCCTACCTTCATCATACCAAAACAGGAGGTGAATGCGGCTGGCCTGGGCCGTGGGGCTGGCCTTCCTCCTGCTCAGGACGCTACCCGAAAATATGTCAAGCGGCACCTCACCTTCATCGTCTCCAAATATGGAGGGGGCGGGTGCGGCTGGCCTGGGCCGCGGGGCCTGTCCACTGGTGCTTGCTGTTGCGCCTGAGGAAGCACGGTGTGTTTGTGGGCCTGCTGCTGCTCCTACTGAGGGACCTGCACACATGTGCATCACATGCAGATGTGAGCCTAGTGACATGCATGCGCATCATGCGTATCATGCATAGATGTGTGCACCAGTGTTTCCTGTTGCGCCTGGGGGAGGGTGATGTGCGGATGGACCTGCTGCTGCTCCCCCTGCGAGACCTGCACACGTGTGCATCATGTGCACCATGCGTAGATGTCTGCACCAGTGCTTGCTGTTGCACCTGAGGGAGCGTGATGTGCGGATGGACCTGCTGCTGCTCTCCCTAAGGACCTTCTTTCAAACTTGTGCATCATGGCAGAACGTGCAGATTCGTGTCCCACAGTCACGCACACTGCACACGTGCACACTCACGTGCCGGACTCCATATTCTAGTGAGGTTGAGTGCGTTTTTCATGTCTTACATGTTTGTAATTTATGTACTGCGCACCAGCCAGGGTGCATGGCCCACCCCCAAATTCTCCCGCGCTTACCCTCATACATGCACACTGAGTTACATGGGCAAACTCCTCCCCCCCCCCCATAACACGTAGACCCATGGAATTCACTTGCTCTGCTGGGCGCCAGGCTGAGCTTGAGGGGCTCCTTGTGCTCATCCTTGCATGCTCATCCTCATCCTTGCATCGGATCCTTACCATACACATGCCTCAGGAGCTCACCTGCCGTGCTGGGCGCCAGGCTGAGCTTGAGGGGCTCCCCATGCTCATCCTTCCGCAGCTCCGTGCCTGCTGGCGCCTCGATCTCTTCTCTGCGGGCCACCTTGCGTGCGCGTTCAATCTGCACGTGCAGGTGCAAGGAAGTGCATGCAGAAACATGGCAGGGGATCTCAGCTATGCCCATGTATAGGGACATGGCAAGCATCACAGCTTACGTCTGTATGCAGGAACATGGCAAAGGACGTAAGCCATGCCCACATGTAGGAACAAGACACAGAACCTCAGCTATGCCCACATGTAGGAACACAACACAGAGTCTCAGCTATGCCACATGTAGGAACACAACACAAAATCCCCACATACATGTAGGAACATGGGGAAGGATCTCAGCTATGCCCACATGTTCGAACATGGGAAGAATCTCAGCTATGCCCACATACATGTAGGAACATGGGAAAGAATCTCAGCTATGCCCACATACATGTAGGAACATGGGGAAGGATCTCAGCTATGCCCACATGAAGGAACACGACACAGAATCTCAGCTATGCCCACATGTTCAAACATGGGAAGAATCTCAGCTATGCCCACATACATGTAAGAACATGGGAAAGAATCTCAGCTATGCCCACATACATGTAGGAACATGGGGAAGGATCTCAGCTATGCCCACATGAAGGAACACGACACAGAATCTCAGCTATGCCCACATGTTCGAACATGGGAAGAATCTCAGCTATGCCCACATACATGTTCGAACATGGGAAGAATCTCAGCTATGCCCACATACATGTAGGAACATGGGGAAGGATCTCAGCTATGACCACATGTAGAAACATGGGGAAGGATCTCAGCTATGCCTAAATGTAGGAACATGGGGAAGGATCTCAGCTATGCCCACATACATGTAGGAACATGGGGAAGGATCTCAGCTATGCCTAAATGTAGGAACATGGGGAAGAATCTCAGCTATGCCCACATACATGTAGGAACATGGGAAAGAATCTCAGCTATGCCCACATACATGTAGGAACATGGGGAAGGATCTCAGCTATGCCCACATGAAGGAACACGACACAGAATCTCAGCTATGCCCACATGTTCGAACATGGGAAGAATCTCAGCTATGCCCACATACATGTTCGAACATGGGAAGAATCTCAGCTATGCCCACATACATGTAGGAACATGGGGAAGGATCTCAGCTATGACCACATGTAGAAACATGGGGAAGGATCTCAGCTATGCCTAAATGTAGGAACATGGGGAAGGATCTCAGCTATGCCCACATACATGTAGGAACATGGGGAAGGATCTCAGCTATGCCTAAATGTAGGAACATGGGGAAGAATCTCAGCTATGCCCACATACATGTAGGAACATGGGAAAGAATCTCAGCTATGCCCACATACATGTAGGAACATGGGGAAGGATCTCAGCTATGCCCACATGAAGGAACACGACACAGAATCTCAGCTATGCCCACATGTTCGAACATGGGAAGAATCTCAGCTATGCCCACATACATGTAAGAACATGGGAAGAATCTCAGCTATGCCCACATACATGTAGGAACATGGGGAAGGATCTCAGCTATGACCACATGTAGAAACATGGGGAAGGATCTCAGCTATGCCTAAATGTAGGAACATGGGGAAGGATCTCAGCTATGCCCACATACATGTAGGAACATGGGGAAGGATCTCAGCTATGCCTAAATGTAGGAACATGGGGAAGAATCTCAGCTATGCCCACATACATGTAGGAACATGGGGAAGGATCTCAGCTATGCCCACATACATGTAGGAACATGGGGAAGGATCTCAGCTATGCCCACATGAAGGAACACGACACAGAATCTCAGCTATGCCCACATGTTCGAACATGGGAAGAATCTCAGCTATGCCCACATACATGTTCGAACATGGGAAGAATCTCAGCTATGCCCACATACATGTAGGAACATGGGGAAGGATCTCAGCTATGACCACATGTAGAAACATGGGGAAGGATCTCAGCTATGCCTAAATGTAGGAACATGGGGAAGGATCTCAGCTATGCCCACATACATGTAGGAACATGGGGAAGGATCTCAGCTATGCCTAAATGTAGGAACATGGGGAAGAATCTCAGCTATGCCCACATACATGTAGGAACATGGGGAAGGATCTCAGCTATGCCCACATACATGTAGGAACATGGGGAAGGATCTCAGCTATGCCCACATGAAGGAACACGACACAGAATCTCAGCTATGCCCACATGTTCGAACATGGGAAGAATCTCAGCTATGCCCACATACATGTTCGAACATGGGAAGAATCTCAGCTATGCCCACATACATGTAGGAACATGGGGAAGGATCTCAGCTATGCCCACATGAAGGAACACGACACAGAATCTCAGCTATGCCCACATGTTCGAACATGGGAAGAATCTCAGCTATGCCCACATACATGTTCGAACATGGGAAGAATCTCAGCTATGCCCACATACATGTAGGAACATGGGGAAGGATCTCAGCTATGACCACATGTAGAAACATGGGGAAGGATCTCAGCTATGCCTAAATGTAGGAACATGGGGAAGGATCTCAGCTATGCCCACATACATGTAGGAACATGGGGAAGGATCTCAGCTATGCCTAAATGTAGGAACATGGGGAAGAATCTCAGCTATGCCCACATACATGTAGGAACATGGGAAAGAATCTCAGCTATGCCCACATACATGTAGGAACATGGGGAAGGATCTCAGCTATGCCCACATGAAGGAACACGACACAGAATCTCAGCTATGCCCACATGTTCGAACATGGGAAGAATCTCAGCTATGCCCACATACATGTTCGAACATGGGAAGAATCTCAGCTATGCCCACATACATGTAGGAACATGGGGAAGGATCTCAGCTATGACCACATGTAGAAACATGGGGAAGGATCTCAGCTATGCCTAAATGTAGGAACATGGGGAAGGATCTCAGCTATGCCCACATACATGTAGGAACATGGGGAAGGATCTCAGCTATGCCTAAATGTAGGAACATGGGGAAGAATCTCAGCTATGCCCACATACATGTAGGAACATGGGAAAGAATCTCAGCTATGCCCACATACATGTAGGAACATGGGGAAGGATCTCAGCTATGCCCACATGAAGGAACACGACACAGAATCTCAGCTATGCCCACATGTTCGAACATGGGAAGAATCTCAGCTATGCCCACATACATGTAAGAACATGGGAAGAATCTCAGCTATGCCCACATACATGTAGGAACATGGGGAAGGATCTCAGCTATGACCACATGTAGAAACATGGGGAAGGATTTCAGCTATGCCTAAATGTAGGAACATGGGGAAGGATCTCAGCTATGCCCACATACATGTAGGAACATGGGGAAGGATCTCAGCTATGCCCACATGAAGGAACACGACACAGAATCTCAGCTATGCCCACATGTTCGAACATGGGAAGAATCTCAGCTATGCCCACATACATGTTCAAACATGGGAAGAATCTCAGCTATGCCCACATACATGTAGGAACATGGGGAAGGATCTCAGCTATGACCACATGTAGAAACATGGGGAAGGATCTCAGCTATGCCTAAATGTAGGAACATGGGGAAGGATCTCAGCTATGCCCACATACATGTAGGAACATGGGGAAGGATCTCAGCTATGCCCACATGAGCATCCTTCTGTGATGAGCAAGTGAACTTAAGTCTTGCTGTATGGGACGACAGAAAATGCTCAACAAAGGCTCATTCTACTGGCTGAAAACAAAGACAAAGTCCGTAGGCTCCTCCCGTCCTATTATGGCTGACACTGTGAAGCAACAGCCTGTGAAGCAGCTCACACTGTGAGCCACAGCCTCAGAAGCAGCTTACACTGTAAAGCAGCTCACACTGTGAGTCACAGCCTCAGAAGCAGCTCACACTGTAAAGCAACAGCCTGAGAAGCAGCTCACACTGTGAGCCACAGCCTGTGCTTCACATGAGTAAAATGCATAAGTGCGTTGGCAAAACTAAAAGTGTTGGTGCCTTCCAGTCATCCTTCACAGCCCCAAAGAAAAGAAAAGAAAAGCCTACGCCAGCCAAAAGGCTGCTTGCATGAAGGAAAGGTTACCTGACTAGCAAGCTAGCAAGGGTCTCACCAAAGGGCCCTCAAACCTAAACTAGGCACAGCTAGCCTATAAGAAAGCCAGAAACAGGGCTAATAAGGATCTGGAGATTCACAGCCCCAGGTTCCTCTGTACAAATGCTACTTCTCATACCAATGCAGGTATAGGTAAGGTATAGCAATGTATATGTATACTCCCCCCCCCCGCACACACCCACACCCACACCCACACCCACCACCTAGCCTAAATCCCGCAACACATACCTGCGCATTGATGGCCATGGCATGCCGCTCATTCTCTTCACGCTCAGCACCTGAGCGCTTCAGCCTCCGCTCCTCATCAATCTCCTGCAACATCGGAGGGTGGTGCACGAGCACCAGCCAATCAGCATTGAAGAGCTGTGCAAGCATCCCTTGCATTATTGCTGGGCATTGAAGTATGAAATAAAATCAATTGGTGCAGGCAACATTGTATGGGATCAGTTGGTGTAATGGGATCAAATGGACATTGATTGATGCAGGCAGGGTCAATTGTTGCAGGGGGGGGTATGAGAAGAGCGCAAGCAAAGGTTTTGGTACAAGGCGCCAGGCAGGTTGCTGGCATCTCTGTTCACTTTCGTGTGCATCAAAGACGGGCCATGCATGCAAGCCTGTGCACGTGCGTAAGCGTAAGCGTAAGCACAAGCGAGCTCACGTGAGGACTTGCAGAGGCAGAGCAGGCATTGCATGGAGGCAAAGGCTCTAAGGTAGTATAGGGTAGACTTCGCATGGAGGCAGGGGCATCAGTGCACCTGTTGAGCAGGACACTCTGACTTTTGCTTGTGGCAATGTAGAAAGGACGGCCATGCAGGGCCCAAGGTGGCAAGGCAGATAGTTAGGGGTGGGTGAAGGAAACTGAGAATATTGAAAACTTTTTCAAAGAGGCTAAGAAGAGGGCCAAAGAGGCTTTGCTAAGGCTTACATACACGGCCTGGCACGAAAATTACAAAGCAGATAAACAAAAGAAAGCACACGTAGCAGTAGTAAGTGAGCACAAGAAGCGAACAAATGCCCTCACGTCCTGTAGACGCATGACACAATGTCTCACCACCTCTTGCTCTGTTGAAATAATCGTGCTGAACGCCTTCAGCAAACAATTATAAGAATGTTGGGCACCTTGTGTGCTTGGCTCATCCTTGACTGGATCAGCGTAACCTTCCATCCCTTCTCCATCTCATCCGCTTTGCACTTGCCACGAGGAACATGTGTACATCCAGAAAACAATTCACACCTCCATGGGGTCTCGCTGGATGAGCGTGATCCACCATCCCTTCTCCGTCTCATCCACTTTGCACTTGCCACTAGGAACATGTGTACATCCAAACAACAATTCATACCTCCATGGGGTCTCGCTGGATGAGCGTGATCCACAATCCCTCCTCCGTCTCATCCACTTTGCACTTGCCACAAGAAACATGTGTACATCCAAACAACAATTCACACCTCCATGGGGTCTCGCTGGATGAGCGTGATCCACCATCCCTTCTCTGTCTCATCCACTTTGCACTTGCCTGCACACAAGCAAGCATAGAGATGGCAAGCAGCGGAAGCCTCCTCACAGTTGGGACATGAAGGCAACCAAAAGGGATTTATGGTTACCTATGGAGGGTCGGCAGAAGAAATCAATCGTGAAAATCACTTTGGTTTCATCTAAAAGCCAAAAGCCTGGAGTTGCATGCAAGTACAGCCAATGCAGTTTCTGTTGCAGACGGCATTGTCCTTAGGCTGTGCCGAGGGCAAAATGGCAAAACTGTTACACTCAAGGAGGCAAGCGGATAGATGGCTCGGCTTCCATGTCCCCAAGGGGACAGAGAGGTGCCAAAGGCAGAGGGTTACACTCAAGGAGGCAAGCAGATAGATGGCTCGGCTTCCATGTCCCCAAGGGGACAGAGAGGTGCCAAAGGCAGAGGATCGAGTTGTGAGCGCATGGGTGGCACAAAAGCAGGGCTGGCACCAAGCAACAGCAAGTTCCATCGAGCAGCTCAGCATGTGAGCGTGATGGTGCCAAAGCACATGCAAAAACCAAGCCCACGCATTCCTTTGAGCATGCCCCTACGCTTGCACAACAATGCTAGAAACAGGCCTGAAATTCCGCCACGCATCTTTTCGGTCACTCCCCATCGCCATCCTCTGTGCTGGCGGTAAGCTTGCAGCCCTTCAAAACAGGAAAGCATGTGTGTCCAGAATTGGGGAACCCTGAGCACGTGACATACCTGGCCACACACCTTTGTTTGACTGCACATGAGAACATGCTTTCAAGTGTAGCAGCCTGCGCAGCATTCACGCCCCACCTTCTCTGCCCAGATACTTGACGAACTCTGTTAGGGTGAGCCATTTGGTGGCGTTCATGTGAATGTGGTGGCGGTTGTTGATGTACTCATTGTACACATTCTTGGCGAGCACGCGGCTGAAGGGGTGCCTGTGCGAAGTAAGTCATACACACAGTGCTTGGATGTTGCACAGGGAGTACAGATGCCTGCGTGTTGCACAAGGGTACACAGTGCTCGAGTGTTGCATGGGGTACACAGTGCTCGTGTGCTGCTTAGAGTGAACAGTTGCTCGTTTGTTGCACAGGGTACACAGTGCTCGAGTGTTGCATGGGGTACACAGTGCCTGTGTGCTGTTTAGAGTGTACAGTTGCTCTTGTATTGCACAGGGTACACAGTGCTCGTGTGCTGCTTAGAGTGTACAATTTGCGGAAACGTGCAGATCATGCATTGCTGGAGTCTTGGCAGTAATTGTTTGGCAGTGTATTGTTTGTAATGTAACACTGTTCAGTTTTTGCGGCAATTTACATCTGTGCGGCAGCTAAAGAGCAAAAAAAGAAAAATTATCAAATTCACGCTCAGCTCATGAGTTTTACCAAGGAGCTTTACAAATGCTGATGAAGTATGTGCTCCTCTCTTGATGAGGGGGGTTGTACGCACCTACACACCTACACACCCACACCCACATGCACCTACATATCTACACACGCGCGCACACACACATGCACACATGCACACACACGCACGCACGCTTACACACACGGTATCGGCAGTCCAACAAGCAGTGCTTAAGCTTGAACAACAACTGAAACTCACGCGCGCTTCAAGTGGTCCAAGAAGCACTGCTCAAACTCCTTGGAGTAGCCGTCCACCACTTTGTCAGCACTCTGGCCGAAGAGCGCCATCTGCGTGTCGCAGCAAGCATGCCGCACAAATTTGCAGGCTGTAGTTTGGAGTGGAAATCCACCACTGTGTCTGCTGCTTGGAAAAAACAGCTCCAGCAGTGTATGAAAGGA
This sequence comes from Dunaliella primolecta, assembly GCA_914767535.2. Taxonomy (NCBI): domain Eukaryota; kingdom Viridiplantae; phylum Chlorophyta; class Chlorophyceae; order Chlamydomonadales; family Dunaliellaceae; genus Dunaliella; species Dunaliella primolecta. The sequence goes on from OU611761.1 coordinate 8,949,089, forward strand.
AGCCCAAAGACCTGAGCTTGTCTGCTTGCATAAAGATTGCGTCTGTTTCAGCCATGCTGGTGCTAGGTTAGCACTGTGGCATTCCCTCGTGGGTTTTGATGGTCAACCCCTTTCCAAAAAGTGACCTTCTACCAGTATGTATGCAAAAAACCCTTTGTGAATACAAATCGTCCAGTACTCATTCCAAAAGCATCCATCCATCTCGCGCAGCTCATGATGACTATCTGCCTCCTGGAGCATGATTGTAACTGCACACAACCCTATCAGCCATGAGCAAACCACAGCAATACCACCAAGGCCATGAGCATGCCTACCGTCGAATGCTCATCAACCTTGTAGGCAAGAATATTGCATCCAATCACTGGTGATGGGTTAAACATCACCAAGTCAGGAGGGTAAGAAAAAAAAAGTAGTGGACACCATGTCAAAACTATGGGCGGAAGGCCCAAAAGGACCACCCATCCCCCTTCCCCCCAAACAACTGCCCCCTCCCCAAGGAAAGGGTATCCACCTGCACCGTTTCTACTCCCCATCCATCTGCATACCCAGCGCAATGAAAAATTCAGTTGCAGCAGAGTTACAGGCCAAAAACTGAGCAGCGGACGCCCATGCATACCTGCCGTTCCAGGCACCCACAACAGGCTCGCAAGTCCACAGACTGCCCTCTTGACTTCACCAAGCAATAATACATCATACATTGCCACTACTTTGGAAGTTTGGAAAGATTTGCTGCATGTTTGTCTCCACACCCCTGCTGCCCACACCCTTGCGCGCGTGGCACTGAACCCCAGGCATGCACTCATAACTGACCCCCCCTTTCACCTCTGAACTCAAAAAGGGTGCCAATCGACAGTTCTCAAGCTCAGGAATCCTTTGGTATATTTAAAACTTCGAAATGGTGGCTCAGAAAAATTCTGGAGGAGGGGTCCCAAAAAGTCCAGTCCACCTCTCAGGACCCCCCACCCCCCCACCCCCTCTGATTGGACCAATACATATACCAATCGACGCCTCTCAGTCTCAGGATTCTGATTATACAGTTTTTATATGGAAAACCACATGAGCGCCAAAAGTTATACTCGTTGGGGCCTCCTGACCAAGTCTTCTTTTTCCCCGTAACCTGAAAGCTGCGCAAAAACATCACCATCTCTGCCACATGAGCACTGAAATGCACATCCCCACTGTTGTGCTCACACTGATGCACATACCTGCCGCATGTGGCTCTCACTCATTTGATGGCACTTAAATCCGTTCTCATCTCGGCACTGCTTCTGGCACAACTGGCAGTACCACCGCAGCTTCTGCAGGCCCTTGGCCTTAATGGCATTGGCAATCTGCAGCAATTGGCATATGTGCCATTAGTTAGGCAAGCGGCCTCGCCTATGGTAGGCGGAGACAAGCATAGCTGCCCCAGGCAAGGGCATGCCAAGCATAAATCAGGCAAGCTAGTCACAAATCGTTACAATGGGGATTCTGCAGTTGTCTACCTTTCATATACCTATCGTATCCGCCAAGACATTTTCCTTTCACAGGTTCTCAGCCCATGGCAAAAGCAGCATTCCACACAACTTGAAGAGAATGCGCTGAACTCACCGCTTTTGGGGATCCAGCTTCGTGCTTCTGCAAAGACATGGTGCAAACACATGCAGCATATGTGGCGTGTCAGTTCAAGTGTGTGTGCCATGCAGGTGGTGACAGTTCAGTTATAGATTAGCTGCACACGGCCAGGCCAGCGAATGGATACCTGAGGATTGAAAAGTGTGCGAACAGGGTGGCACAGCTTATTTCATGCTGTGCATATTCATATATTAGTGCACAGCTTATTCCAGCAGGCTGGATTTTGGGGTGACAAGTGTCCTTGGTGTTAGGGCTTGGTGCCATGGCTGGTATCCTTGGTATTAAGAGGCGAAACGGTGCAGCTCCTGAGAGAGGACTGGCATGTTCCTATATATGTTCCCCATTCACTTGCAATCCATGGTTCTTACTATACCATAATGAATTCAGGAGACCTTCCACTCACCGGCATGGTTACCAAGGCAAGCTAATCCTGTGTAGCTGATTCACTCTAGGCGGGCTTTGCGACAGACACAGGTGCAACGAAACTCTGAAACGTATAGGTATAACTTCTACACCATTGACAAATTTTTTTCTTGTCTCGCTCTTGCAGCATGGTGAAAGGTCAACGGTGTGAATATACAGATCAATACTGAGAACTGCAAAACTCTCGTGATCGCTTCAAAGTGTTCTAATATTCAATTAAAATGCTGCAAAGTAGCATGAACTACCAGGCAACTGCTGCAAGGAGCCACTGTGCACTGATCCACTCCAATGCGCAGCTAAATCCCTGTATCAGGAGGCCCACAGCTCTTTCATCTGCGCCAACCAGAGCAGTAAGTTACCATTACAGTTGCAGTGCATGCAAAGGGTTGCAGATTGTGCACTCAGCTGATGCATACAACGCGTTTGTGGTGCCCGGCAAACCTCAGATGCTTTTCTTGGTGCACATTTACATTGCAACAGAGCTTCCCAAGGACTTTGCACAGATTCAGTAAAGGACGCGGTGCCACCATGCTGAAAGCAAATGGTGAGCGCGCACACACACAAGGCATGCTTAGGCTTTCTGATTGGACAAACAAATTTCCAGCTTGCACTTACACACACACACACACACGCACACGCACGCACGCACGAATGCAAACACAAACACACAGGAGAAATGTAACTACATTTCTCCAGCACCTTCAAGCCTACACATTCACTCCTGTTTGCAGACACCAAAGGGAGCACCAGCACACAACAGGGCTTAACAATGGCCAGCCCCCAAACCCAAGCATCTGCATTCTCCTTGCTGAGCATCTCCTCAGCAGCACTGGCGACCCTGGCCATCTTCCTCCCCCCAGAGTTGCTGTTGAATGCAGCATTCCCAGCCTCAGCGCAGAGTGCGCTTGACCCTGTATTTTTGAGGATTGCGGGTGCGACACTGGTATGTTGTTTGTGGATGGTATGTTGCCCGAATGTATGTTGTCATGTGTGTGATACCTGGATGGTATGTTGCCCGAATGTATGTTGTCATGTGTGTGATACATGGATGGTATGTTGCCCGAATGTATGTTGTCATGTGTGTGATACATGGATGGTATGTTGACTGTCGTTGTCTACCATGTTGCCTGCCGTATCACAGTGCTTTTATTCTGGTAAGCATGTGAATCATCTAATATGGCATTGCGAAGCATCTGGTATTGCAGTGGTCTCTGCTGATGCCCCTCTTCCTGTTCCTTCCCAGGTGATCTCCTCGGCAGTGGAGTACTGCCTGAAGGTGAGGGTGAAGTGCTGCACATCCCGTGGTTTAGCTCCGCTATGTGAAGTGCCGCCAAAAAAATTCCTTGGTTGCATGTGAACCTCCACACAGAGGGTGGTCATAAGGGCATGCTCTTCAGCAGGTCTCTTTGTGTGAGGTCATGGACATGCCGCTCGTATTTGCATTGGTGCCTCTTTGTTTTCCGACTCTCTGGCCATTTGCGCTGGGCTTTTGACATGGCGCACTTGTCACTCTTGTGGGGTGCAGGATGCTGCTGAGAATGGGAGGCTCGCTTCTGCAACGTGAGTTCCGTGTGTTCCACGTCTTATTTACCTGAAAACAGTTCCTCTTCAGGCTAGAATCCTCAACCTTCATCTAAAAGGGCAAGTCTCTCCAGCATACTTCAGTATCATCACCGCTATTAGCACCTGGATCACGAGTGTGGTTAGAATCAAGAAGACTGGACTTCTTGTGTAATCTTCCTTGGAAATTGCTATCTCCCACGCCTCTTTAACAGCAAATTTGTGTTGTGCCAACAATTTGGAATTCTCTCTTTCACGACTTTTCTCCTGGGACACACACCACATCATGCCATCTTCTGTGACACACCATGTCACCTTCTCCTGTGACACGTCATGACGTCTTCTCCTAAACATACCACAGGTATCAGAGGTTGATGGTGGGATGCGCAGTCAAGAGCACGGCATACTTGGCCGCATTTGCAGCAGTAAGTGCCCTTGTTTTGGTGTAAGATGTTGACTGTAAGGATTTGTCCATGGTCAAGCTATGCTTCCGGGAGGTTGACATCACTTATTGTCCATACTTGTTAGTGAATGTCATGTTTCCTTTGTGGTCGGGAATGGATGATGGTAATAACATGATTCCGACACAATGTCCGACAGTTTGTCGCTGCAAATTCCAATACAGTGTCCAACAATTTGTTGCTACAACTGTCTCACCAGCTCACAGCCCGGAAGGAAGGGAAAGATTGATAGGAACGGACAGTCTGCAGGAAGCTGACCAGCCACCAGCACTAAGTGTTCTTAAACTCAAATGTTGACATGTTTGCAAGGAATGTCTCCTCACAGACTGTCCTGCTGCCATCATGCTCCTACTTCAACACAGGATGCTGTCCACTTTCTACGCCTCTTGTATCATGGGCCCTGCACTGACTTTTTGCAAGGTCTCTCAGGTGTAGCTTCACCCACATACGTTCTTGCAATGACTGAGCGGTGCAAGCCCCCCCCTTTTTTGTTTGCATTTGCTCACGCGTATGCTTGTCAGAAAAGTTACTCCCTTAGTTTTGATACCCAGATTTGTGGGTCCTAAAAGTTCCTGCCTGCAAGCCCCCCTCACCCCCCCCCCCCCACACACACATGAACTGGGGAAGACTGCCATGGTTTCTTTGTAGCGCAATGCCCTGCCCCCCTTCTTTGCCTTGAACCTTATTCTCCGATCCCCTGTTGCGTGGAGCTCGTAAGTGTTTCCTGTTCCCTGTCTCCCTGAAAAAAAAAACTTCACCTGGGAAAGGGTCAGTACAATTGCAGCACAAAAGCACGGTGCTTTTTTTGCCTTGTTTTGCTATGCGTGCAGTCTCCAGATGTGTGGAGCCCCCTGGTGGTGGCTTTGTACCCCACTGCTGCAGCCGCGTCTTTGGCGCTGAATGTAGGCGTGCTGCAAGCCAACAACAAGCAGCAGCAGGTGTGGCTGCGGTGGTCGTCTGTTTGATGAGGCAGGGTAGTCTAGTCCGATGTACACCGCCGCTGCAGCCGCATCCTTAGCTCTAAATCTAGGCGTGCTGCAAGCGGTGTGGCTGCAATGATCATCTGTTTGGTGGGGCAGGGAGCCCAGTTCAAGTTGATGCACGTGCTTGCTCGAATCTTGGGGGAAAGGGAGGGAATGTGTGATGGTTTCAAATATGTTGGGTTAACAAATTTGTGCCGAGGAAAGTGAGCATGTTTCTGTGCTGCGAGGGCCTACCCGCCAGCATTTCCGGAGTTTGATGGAGACCCAGTGGCACCCTCTGAGCAATAGAGATTGGACACAGTAATTCAGCAAAAGGCAATGACCTCACTTTGAGTTGCTGATTAAGTGGTTTGAAGATTTTTCCAATTGAATTGTGGCCTGTGGCCAGACTCTGAGGAGTTTGCATGCGTCCCCTGATGCATGTGCTTTTGGTTGCTTCATGCTCAAGGAGGCCTCAATTTCATGCTATGTCTCAGGGGTATTCTGAGAAGCAAAGCACGCTCCTTTATTGGTGCTCCCATGTCGGAATTCCATTTTCTCTCCTGCGACCCCCATCCTCGACATTGAATTCAACCACTCCTATTTCCCCGCAGTTACCATGCAGACAGTTGCAGCCTTGATTCAAGCTTCAGCGGACACGACACGTTGGCATGGGCAAGAACAGTGTACTTGTTCCATTCCATATTGTGCTAGTGCATGCCACTGCAAATTAATGCGTGCGCAGGGGAAAGAGCCTGCAAGTTTAGCAGTCCCCCTGTCATCCTCCACCAGAGATGGCTGGATTTACAGGTAAGCACAAATTGGTGTCAATTTGAAGGTCAGATTCTGGGATTGAGCTGTCCCTGTGTCCTCCTCTGCTGGAGATGACTGAAGTTGTTGGTAAGCATGAATCTGTGTCATTTTTAAAATAAGTGTGTCTTGAGGTACCTCCTATGCAATCTCGATACACTCTCCAAAATCTGTGACCTGTGCCTATAGGGTTGGCCAGTTTGACGTACACGTGCCATATGTTTCAGCTGTTCTGCTGGGAGAGCTCTGGGGTGAAGGGTTGTGTAAACATTGGGTTGGCCAAACCTATCTAAAGCATCTGTTTTTGTTGGAGCGTGGACCCCCCTTGACATTCTGAGTACTTCCTTGCATTCTGTGTTGTGCGATTTTGGTCCACTCCAGGCTTTGCTAATTTCATGTGTTCATACATTTCATTTGGCTTACATAACAATGTCCTCTTCAGCACTAAGTTAAGGGATTATAACGCATACAGAGTAAGCGAACAAAAGGGCCAGTCTTGCCATGTATGATCACCCTGGGAATTTGGATTGGATCCTTGGCTTGCATTCTGTATGTTACTGAAGGAATATTTAGGGCAATTGATATCAAGAGTAAGAGATAGGCTCTTGCATACATCATGAGGCTCATGGGGTTTGTGCCATTGTCCACCCACTCTCCACTTAAAATCGCCATGCGCGCGCACGCGTGCGTGCACACGCACGCACACACACACACACACACACACACACACACACACACACACACACACACACACACACACACCGCAACACACACACACGACACAACTCACACACACGCATACATGCACGCACACTCATACATACACACACATACACACTGCAGTGCTTTTGCTCTGATCTACATTGGAACTGCCTTGGCCTGCTGGGCCCCTGCAGGAGGTCCCTCCCTGTTTAGGTTTGTGCAAATTAAATTTGTCCCTGCAGGATGTCCCTCCCTGTTTAGATTTGTGCAAATTTGATTTGTTCCTGCAGGAGGTTCCTCCCTGTTTAGGTTTGTGCAAATTTAATTTGTTTCTGGCTATGGAGGTAATTCACGACACACTTGAGCTTGTGGATCCTTATGCAAGATTATTTAGTGCTCCAGGTAGCATTTATTGATGCATTGGTGGAGGACAACCCCTTAGCGCTTTTGAAGGCTTGAAGCTTCTGCGTCCAGAAGTACGTCTGAGCCAGTCGGATGACATTTTGCTGCAATGCATTGCTTTTTTGTATGATGGATCAGATCAAGATGCTTGGCGAGTGTGCATGCAGTTGCTGCTGGCTCAGCAACTGTGCATCTAATCACTGCTGGCTTAAGTCTGTGAACAGTCAACTGCAGCCAAGGAAGTAAATCTTTTTCATACCCAGTTAATGTGCGAATGCCAAGAATGAAGGTTAGACCTGTATATTTTGTTTGATCCAAGCAAAACTTGACGAGTGCACCTTTGCCTCTGCACTAATGCAGCCCTGACATTTCTGAGTCCGCTGCTGGTCAGCTCCTCAAGCATACTTGGAGCCCAGGCTTCTTGCTCGCTGCCGTTGCCTGCATCAACCTGAAGGTAATCACTTTCTAAGAGTGACATTTCATGTTTGCATGTGCACTATACAGGCAAGTTATTGTCGCTACCACTAATGATATATTGCCATCTGACAAAAATAGGGTTGCTCTGTGATAAATATAGAGCTCGCAGTGGTTGTGCAGAGGAAAACAGGAAAGGCAGCATGCCTCAGGAAAGGGCGAAGATGAGAACCTGGTTGGCTCATGTTTTGTGACCTCCTTGCTCGCTACAACTGTAACCCCTTGCTTGACAAATATTTTATTACCCCCTAACCAGCTCATCTTTCATGACCCTTCTGCTGACAGGATGCCGCTGATCGAGGGAGACTAGGCGCTTCCACTTTCAAGCGGCTGAATCTTGGTATCGCGGGCCTTGAGACTGCCTACTCCATGTCCTTCGCCGGTGCGATGTTCAGCGGCATGGCCCCCACAGATCTGTCTAGCCCTGCAGGCAAGTGTGTTTGTGTGTGCACGTGTGTATCAGTGTGTATGTGAGTGTGTGCGCATGCTCTTAGAAGCAATGTGTTTAAGCTTTGTATGGTGCCAGGAGTCTGGCAAGGGGACGTTATAAACAGCACCCATGACTTGCTGCACAGACTTGCCTCAAAAACTCTGGCTACCATATCACATAGAAAATTGGCTCAATGGGTGAATATGGTTTATACTTTACTGTGAAGCAGGACCTGGTTTTGAGCTGTAAGTAAGTTGGAGGTTTCTTCTGTGTCCCTCGTGTGGCATTCCATTGTGCCTTTACTCAAGGCTGTAGTGTGCCTCTATCAGCCTATGCTTTTTTTTTGGAACTTTGTTGAAGCTGTGAGACGAGGATCAGCCCTGCTTTGCAACAAGCATAATGCAATGTTTGTGAAGCTGCAGGCTCAGTGCCTGGACCACTGTACAACAAGCACACTTTGATTTTGCCTTCAGCAGAAAGACACTTGCATGCATACTCACTTGAGTCTTGTTTTTATGGATCAATGTGATGCAGGTAGCAATTTGGCAGCCTCCTTAGGAATTGCACTTTTTTGTCTCTGGAAGGGAACCCAATCCAAGAAGTGATGACAGCTTCAGTCAAGTGGTACGGGTACTTTGGTTCTTAGCCATGACACGCACTGCAAGATGTGCATGCTTCTTTCACGTTGACGATATTGAACTTTTTATGCATGTGTCAGTCCTGACCATTGAAAAAAAAACATGCACATCCATCCCACAATGTGCAGGTCCATTTGCATTTTTCTTTTCATCCTTGGGGGAATGCATACTTCCAGAAGCCCACATGAAACATATGCCTCTTTTTCAGGTCCTTGGCAAGGATATTTACATTGGCATTTTCAAGCCTTTTACATGTTGTTTTTGCCCAGCTTTCACACTCTGACTTTACTTTTTCTTGGCCTGCTTCCATATCTCAACAAATTCTGATAATTAATGCTTTCCTAAATCAGATATCGTACAGACTACCTAGGTTTTTGTCCCAATTTTTGGTTGACTAGTTTCACCAGTAGCCGACCAGCCAGAGTCTCCTCTATTGCCATCAATTTAGGGCCTCAGCTCAAGTCACCATCTATACCATCTGTCAGGTGTGGGTGGGATCATTCACACTCCTTACCTTTTGGAACCCCTACAAGAGCTTGGCTTCGACACACATAAAGCCACCAAGCTTGCTCTGAAGCTCGATGCTCATTCTGTCCAGTATGCTTATGAACTTGCTAGAACCATATGCGCTCTTGTGGAGACCTCTTTTAACTCTCATCAACAAGGTCAGGCATGGGGTACCGCCAGTAAACCTTCTGATCCCCATTGACTCCTTTTCTCTTTTTCTCGGTGGAGAGGATATACGGTGCCTCGGCCTAGGTGTCCTCCTTCCCCTGAGTGATGTGGGGAGAGCTACCACTGCCCACATAGTTTTCTTTTCAGACTTGGAGTATCAGGCCGCCCTTCATCATTCTCAACCCTTGGGGTCTCACCAAGATCACATTCAAGGAAAATGAAAAAAAAATCCCAAACAGCCTAGCCAACTCTGAAAATGGACACGCAAGCAAATCCCGGCTGCACAACAACTCATTTTCCATTTACCGTAGAGAAATGTAAGCATCAGGCACCCTTTGATTTTTTTTGCAGCCAAGCACCAACCACGCACCCCTGGACAACAAACATTTTGCTCAACTGCGCATGAACCACGCAGGGGCCATTGTCCCGATTGGCACACAGGACTTATCAAAATGCAAAGAATGTCCTGAAACAATTCAGGACGCTGTAGTTTGAGGCAATCAAGGACACTGATATGTAGGGTTTACTTGTCCCATGCTGTCCCCAGACTACTCATTTGTTCTGTTTTCATGGCTGCTTGGGGACCCTGGTGCTCCTTCCACTGCTGCTACTGTGGTGGCTTTCTCCTTTTCCAGGAGCTACCACTGCTGCTCCTGCTGCTGCTGCCCACCTGGTGGCAATTGCTGGCCTTGCATGTGCTGGCCTTGCATGGCAGGATTTTCCCCAAAGGACACTCCACGACATTGCACCTCTGCTTGGGTATCATGGGAAGGCTGTCCAAGGAGAGGGCTTTTCCAGGGGAGAAAGAAGCAAGGCAAGGTTAAACGGGGCGCTCCTGACCACTCATTCTCCAAGCTGTCTCTAAAACGCTGAATTTCACGACCACGCACCACCGCGCACCGTCAAATTAAATAGTTATTTTATGATCACGCAGTCACCGCGGAGGGTAAAAAAACATCATTTTTTGCACGGTGATACACTTTCTCTACAGTACCATGTTCAATCCTTAAACGTGTGAACATTAGCTCATTGGCAAGGATTAGCCTAATTTTTGTAAGCATGCCTGAAATGCTGTGGCTGTGTCACGTTTTTGCACTTGTTCTCATGTGATAGCCCCAATTATGTTCACCAAATGGAGCAGGCATTGTCAGTACTATTGTAAGGGCTGAATTAGCTGCTATTGCAGCAGTTATTCTCCAGAGCCGCTCTCACATTGCCACTGTCGTCACTCCACCAAATCAGGAAGCAAACACTCTATCCAGAGCTCCATCGTCAGCATGTCCAAGGCCATATCCTTAAAGAAATCATACAGCTTGTGCGCAATTCACCTACTTCTATTTATCTCTACAAAGTCAAATCTCATGCTGGAATTGCGGGCAATGAATGCGCAAATGCAATTGCCAAACATCAGGCTATTCAGGGTGATGACACCCCTGCAGACACAACCTTCCCCTGTGTAAACCTCACCTCAAAGGCAATTCCATGACACTAGCTGGCTTGCCTTTGACGAAACTGCCCGCACACATGCAAGTGCGTCAGAACGCCCCAACTCACTTGCCCTAAAGCTCAAAACAATTATCCAACCTCCATGATGCTCTGAGGGCACACATGCATTCAAAACACAGACTTGGCAATTCCGACACCGAGGCAGGATACTGCTCTTACTACAGTACTACCAAAGTCTACTTCCCACAATCCATAAAAGGATCAGCAACGCCTTCTGGACCATGCCAACACTTCCTTTTAAAATGAAATGAAACAAAATGTTTTAATTGTGCTCGGCAATTAGCTGCTGGGCATGGCTTTCCTTGGTTGGAAGGCTGAGTGCTGGCTCTGCTTGCCGTTGAAGGTCTGGAACTCCAGTCTTTCAGCTATCATCCTGCACTCTCTTGTTGCTGGCCCTGTCTTTTTTCTCTGCCTGCTCACTTCAAGGGTTTACAAGGGTTTACAATGGTGGCCTACAGCCAGAGACTCTGGCTGATGGCAGCTGGTGAAACAAGCTCAACCAGTATCAAAAATTGAGACTAAGTCTGACACAAATCTAAGAAGTCTGTATGAGTCTTGGTTTAGGAAAGCATTGATCTCAGAATCAGTGATAGTATGATGGCAAGCCAAGAATGGAATAAAGCCTGCTCACTTCTCTCAGTCTGCACTTCGTGGTGGGGTGGTCGTACAGTCTTTGCACCAATGTGGCCCCATTAATTGATGTGGGGAGTGTTTGCCTACTAGGTAGTACGTAGTTGGAACGATTCAGAAAAGAAAATCGACGTAAGCAGAGAAAACTCTCCCTACATCAATTAAAAAAAGGGAGCAGAAGAGCCGTAAGTCCCCTCCACCACAAACATTTTCAACCACCACACAGAAATTTTTTTAATCAAAGACACACAGACGCTTCAAAGTTTCCACCAATCTACAATGCACCCTTTGTGGGGAGTCAGACAGTACCGTACCGGTGACCATTCGCATTCTTTAAGGGTGTGAATATCCATTTTGACAAAGAAGGTAATCAAGCGCCATTATATAGCTAGTAAAACCGTTCTCTATGGTGTTAGCAAAGGCCCTGTTGGGGCATGTCTTGCCTCCATGGACATAAGCAACGCAAATCATCTTGCTTTACAGAACCTGCAGATCTCTGAACAAAGGAAAGGGAAAAGTTACGCAAGCGGAAAAAAATACCTCAAGCGTTACATTAAGGAAATGGCAGGACCCACCTGAACACTCAACGAATAGGAGCCTCCCTGAGTTCACTTTCCCTCTGTTTCCCTGACAAACGAAGATTTACTTCTAGTCGCCCTGGTGATGAAAAACTACGCAGGCAGTGAGAACACTCCCCACATCGATTGAGAAATGAGACACTTAGGGCCGAGACACTGTGTGTCCCGTTCACCAAGAGAAACAAAAGAAAGAAGTCAATGGGGACCAGGAGGGTTACCAGCGGTACCCCGTACCTGATCTGGTGAAAACCTGCCCTACACTGATTCTTAGAAATATCTGGGTATGGTCTGTGACAAACGTCTCAACCTTTCCACTGCTGCTGAGGCTGCTCTGAAACCATGCATGGCGGGGACTTATCGTGTCAAAACCTTAGCTCACGACCACAACCTTACAAATCGGCTGCATGCGCTCATCTGGCTCTTGAAAACGTATGCTAGCCCAGAAGGAATGTATGCTAGCCAGATTTGGGCCACTCCTTACTTACGGCAGGGCGCAGAAATGGACAACCTGTTGCGGAAGTGGATCCTGAACGTTTTGCGAAATCTTCTTGGAGTGAAATCCACAACACCATCTTGGAGCATTTTACGAGAATGTGGCATTGAACCTTTTCAGTTCAATTGGTTTCGTGCCACTATGCGCTTCTACAACTCGCTTACTAAGTGCAACCGTCTCCTCCTCAAAAAGGTTCCCCATGCTGACATCAGCCTTAGCTCCATGACTGATTCTTGTTGGACGTCCCACCTTTTATTTGCGCTGGATGGTTTGGCTCACTCGGATCTGATGAAACGTCAAATTATGGCTTGTGACCCTGTGAACCTCAGTCAATTTGCGGTGGACCTGAGATCTAGACACCTGGGCTATTGGAACCAATTCATATCCCCTGATCCCAGAGTAAACAACAGTAAGCGGCTGACTTACCATCAATGGTGCGCTCTCCCTGTCAGAAATGCACATGCCATTCACCCACCTTATACAATGCCTAAATACATGTACTTGGATCTTCCCCGTCATGTCCTTCGCAACACTGCCAGATTCAGGCTGCGGGTACACGCTCTCCGAGTTGAACGGGCTACTTGGTCCAATAGTACTTCTCCGGTCTGTGATATCTGTGATTTTGATGACATACAAGATGAAAAACATGTGTTGTTTAGATGCTCCAATCCCCAGGTCTGCTCTCTCCGTCAAAAGTATGCCTCACTTTTTGAGCACAACTTCTCTTTCCTACACCTCCACATCTCCCACAGGATGTCCTGACTAGGCACCATTCACCATGTGAATTCCCAGGGTATCAATTTTTTTCTAAACCAGGATAACAACAAACTTCCTTTTTTCTTCATGACCTCATGTGTATTTATGAACAGGCTAGCAGTCAAACGTCTTGACTGAGGCCTTTTTTTCCCTTGTAACCCTTGTAACCCTTGTACCCCGTGCCTGATCTTGGTGACAAGGGTTAAGAGAAGTCTTCTCAAGAGCGTGTCTGGTGCTAGCAATTTATAAGGAAAGGAAAGGGTTACATAGCTGTACCTGCCTACAAGGGCAGCTTAGCTGAAGCATGAAGAGATACCTGCAAAGAAAAGGAAAACTACGTAGGCAGAGGAAACTCTCCCTACATCAGTTAAGGAAAAGGAGGCACATTGGCTCGAAAGGGCTGTGAGCCCCCTCCACCACGAAGCAACAAAAAGAAGACCCTAATGGGGATCTGGAGGGTTATTGGAAGCACCCAGCTCCATAACCTGTCTGCGAGAAGTATTCTTGTTTTCAATAGCACGCCTAGTGTTAACAAGCCTGTTGGCATACATGACAGAATGGGCATGAAGTTTGCGAGCGAGTTTATTGGCGCGTTGGTGGTCAAGTCCCAGCTGTTTAAACTGGTTAAGGGTGTGCTCAGTGTAGTAGGTCCCACCAACACCCAAAAGGATGGTGTGGAGAGTCACAAATTTTGCATTAATCGGCTTACAGAGGTCTGCATGCTGCCGCTGTGACGCCTCCAACTGCTGTCCAGGCCTCGTATCTTCACAGTACTTGATTTCAATCAAGTGCACATTCCGCTGGTTTATATTTCAGTTGGTGGGGTTGCCTCACGTGGTTGGCTGTTGTGGCCCTCAGTGTGAGGTTGTGTCTGCTGCGTAACACATGATGGTGTGAGCAGGAGGTAGAAGGAGAAGAAGTGGGTTTGGCTTTATAGGGAGTAATCAGTATAGCATCAGGACGGCTGGAGGTGAGTCTAGATCTCTTAAAAAGATTTCTTGGAAAGAGGTAAGGGGGTATAATTCTGTTTGATGCATGTGCAGGGATTTGAAGGTCATGCTGGGCCAACCTATCACCACTCCCTATGTCCATGTTAACCAAACCTGCTCCCCACGGGCTTTTGCTGAGAGCTTTGATGATCATTCTTCCAGCAACATTGTGGCGTTCAGTTTTCATGCTGGAGATAATATGATTTTGGCAGCCTGAAAGCATGTGGAGTGCGCTGTCTAATTGATGACAGCCTGTGAGAGGGCAAAGTGGGTTAGTGGACCTTTTGAAGCGAACCGCATGTTTTTGGTTATAGAGGGTGCCAGTGCGATATTGTAAGATGGTGCACTTCATGGGTGTGGATATATAGGACATGTTCCTAAAGGCATTGCTGATTTTCTTATCTACATGTGGTAACAAACTCTGATAATAAGAGTAGTAGCCTGTTTTGGGGCTGGCATATCCAAGTCTGTGTTTTGTATGCATATGAGATCTGAGAGCGTTTTGAAGATTGGGGAGGTAGGTGATTTTAGGATTGGGTGTAGGAGCTGTGGATGTGCCAGCCTGGTGAGCATTGTGTTCTTTTTTTCCCTCCTTGGCTAACTAAAATGAATGAGAAAAAGGATTTCCAGCGGAGCCTGCGCTAGGGATCCCAGTATCAGCCACATTATTATTGGCTTGGCTTGCTTGATATTTTGTAATAGCATCTGCACATTCGTTACCAGCAATGCCAGCATGAGATTCTACTTGTTTACGTGGTTCTGGGGGAAAGGTGTGGGTTTTCTTGGGTGTGGAGTGGCTGGCTGGTTTGGTTGATGTGGAGGAGTATATGTCTTTGGTTGTTATGGCTGTTTCTTTGCATTTAGATTGTGTCCTTTTGCTGGGTGGGACATGTGTTGGATATGGAGACATCAGATTGACCTCGAGGGTTTGGGTGGGAGGCGTTTCATGTGTGTTGCTGTGGGCATTCGTGGGTCCTTTTTAGCTTCATGAGGACTTCTTTGAGTTGTGGTCCCTTGGCATGTGTTATGGCAGCTGCCTCCCTTGGTGCCTCCCTTGGTGCCTCCCTTGGTGCCGGGGGGATCCCTTGTGTGCTAAGTGGAGCAGTACCACCACCGCTGGAATGTTTGGTATTCAATTCTCGGATCTTGTGCTACTCTGTCATTGTTTCGGGCAGGGTCAGTGGATGGGGTATTTGTAATACGGATGCTTCGGCCTGTAAGTGGGTGTCTGTAGTGGGTTTTGGAGCGGGGTTGTGTTGGGGGCACTTGTTGTGTGGTTTGTGTGAAGTTGGTCAGAGGGACAGTGTTTGGGACAGAAGGGTTTGGAGGTGTGTAGTTGAAGTGTGTATCAACAAGTCCGCTAATGTGGTTGTTGATTTGGCGGTACACAGGGAGGGTGTTAGCTGCGGTGTTTTTGCTCAGGAGAATGTTGTGTATGACGTCCGGAGTTAATTCCACGGTAGGAGATAGGTTAACTAAGGCTGCTAGTCTGTCAAGAGCTGTTTTGCGTTTTGCATCAATGTTAGAGTGTAAACACTTAGTCTTTAGTTGGACCGCAGTGATTATGAGTTCAGCTAGGGGTTGTAAGGTCGTGGAGTCTACGAATGTTCAAGCTCTGGCAGAAGGGGTTATGTGATGCAAGCAATCAATGCAGGGAGGGAGTGGGCAGGGGCTCTGAGAAGGGAGAGAGCTTCATCAATGATTTTAAGATCATCAATAAACAGGCTTTTATTTTGTGTTATGAGGTGGAGCTTGCTTGTGTATATATTTATCGGCTGACGAGCTCTCATGCAGTGGTATAATTGGCGTCTGATGTAAAGGTTGGTTCCTTCTCTTGTTGTAAGGTACTCCATGGCAAGATTCTTCAGGTGCATTATTTGCTTGGCGAGAAGGTGCAAGGTGACAGTGCGGTGTCTGATTGAGGGGTCCTCTAAGCTGGTTGTAAGGGTAAGGGCCATACGCCTATGATATTCGACGCATACTGAGATTACCCCTAGTCCAAAATTTGAGGCGTCTTCTCGTATCATTGCAGTTGGGGTGCAGGTCCAAAAGCCAAACTTGTCTTTGATCACTCTGTCTACCATATTATCCCACATATTGAGGTCTGATAGGGTGCAGGGGTTGATAGCAAAAGCATAGGCCAGGCTAGGGATAACGGCTGTGCGGATTGTGTTAAGGATTTGGCTTGGGGTAAGATAGGAGGCTCCAAGGTATTCTAGTGTTTCTCGTAGGTTGCATGTCATGCGTTGTGCTTGGTGTTTCCATTTTAGATCCATTGTGAGCTCCACTCCTAGGTATCGAAAACGTGTGTTTGGTGTAATGAAATTGGCCCTGCCTTTGTATGTCTATTTTCCCTTCAAGCTGTTGGCAAAGGGCTTGGGAGGGTGTCGCTCCATTCATTGCTTTTGGTGGGTGGCTATGTAGAATGCCTGTTCCTTAATTGATGTAGGGAGACTTTCCTCTGCCTACGTAGTTTTTCTTTTCTTTTCTTTTCTTTTCTTTCAATGCCTGCTACTTTGGTTTTGCTGCCGGATATGATGAGAGCTGTCCAGTCAGGGTGTAACTTTGTGGGCCTGGATTTTGAGATTTTGAATTGTGTTGGTTTCGCTAAGCAGATCATCTGCAAAGGAGGCGTTGCTGAGGGTGTTGGCAAGGTGTGTATCAGAGGCAGTTTGGTTTCAAATGCAGTTGTGTTTATAGCCGTGTCCCCCTACATGGAGCCACCAAAGAAGGGGCTGCATGTACATTAGAAAGAGGGAAGGGAAGAGTGTGTCACCCTGAATAGAACCTCTATCAACGTTTTTTTAGTGTTATGTCCAGAGGGGAGTCTGACAAGATTGAATTAGATTAGATTTAAGGCAGAGGTGAAATCCACAATGAGGGCATAGATGCCTCGTGTTTGAAAATTTTGGCGTCTTCCAGGCTCATGATTACATTCTGGAGCTGGTGGATCGTGTCTTTTTGGTCACAGAAAGCCTGCATAGTGCTGAGTAGAGAGTGCGCTTATAGGATGAGATTCGCCTCCTCTCCCTTATTTTTTAATCAATCAGGATAGTGTACCCAGGTAATGCCCTAAGAGGTGCAACTCTGTACCAAAAACATTGGAAAACATGGCTCATCATGTGTGCCGTGGGTGCTCAAAAAGGGAAAGAGGGTATGCAATGGTGAACCAATCAGCACCATCTGATGAGTCATGGCAATTCCCAAGGTGTTGAACAGTGGATGTCCGCTGAAGACGTTAGTGCATAAGGGCCTAGGGATCAAGTGATAGTCTGGATAAATCAGAGTTTGGATTCCTAGGGTAGTAGATCACTGATCACTGCAGAATTGCCGCTGCATTGAGGGCTTTGTATTGGTATTCCTCATTAGTGGTCATATATCTGACAAGAAAGTAAAAGCACATGCAATGGATGAAACAGTGCATGCAACCACGCAGACTAATATATATATTATATATATTATATATATTATATATATTATATATATTATATATATTATATATATTATATATATATATATATATTTTGGCCCAAGATAAGGAGGAGCATGCACTCAGTTGCTGCTGAAGCTCATTTACCCCAAAATCTTGGCCATTCAAACTGCATTGTGTCACGCATTAGGCACATTATGGAGCAACAGCTCACCTGGCAGGAGCCAACGTCGCGAGAAGAGTTTTCTTCACAGAAAATGTATGCAAAAAGGACGATATTGCTGCCAACTGCCTCCACTTTGATGCTTCTTTTATACTCATGTAAGAATCCACAACTTTCACCCGCAGCACACACAGTCCGGTTCATTTGTTGCCATGGAATCATGCAATTCACATGGATTTTTGCAGAGCTGGACACCTCCCCCCGGGGTGTTTTTTGCTCCCAGCATTGGTGTCCCCCAATCTTGGACACTTAAGTTTGGATCCATAATGTATAACTAGACTTTTACTGTCCAAGATTGGGGGACTAATGCTTAATTAGCCGCAGTGTGAACCCTACTTTTTGACAACCTAATCTCCAAACCTGACCACCCACTGCACCAATTTGGGTGATTCATTATAATTTGGAGCCCTTGTACCAAAAGAGTAGCATTGCAAAACAAATGGAGTGAAAAAACCCAGTGGTTGGTAAGCTACTGAATTCCAGCCAAGTCTCTTAATGAGTCCCAGCCATTTCCCATAGAGAAAATCCAGCACAAGGGGTGCTAAAAAGGTCAAAATTTGTCTTCCTTCTTTCCTCTTTTGAATATGCAAGATGTTAATTATGTTTATGGAGGTCAAAATGACAAAAAGTTGGGAGTGAAAAATGGTCCTGAGGTGGAGCTGTGGGCCCATTTTTGGGAGACCTGAGGCCAGGAGAGTGCTCTGGGGTCCTCCGATTTTCATCAATTTTTGGTGAACATAATATTTTATGGGATAAAAACGGTTGGCATGCTTTGATTTTAGAAAGAAAACCGGGAAAGAGCACGTCCAGCGATATGGGGGAGTTGTCCAGCTTTGAGGTTTTTGGTGACAGACATGGATTCACCCGCTCTGAGGAGAACGCCATGAGGGTCAGAGCAAGATTCTTCATACAGCTAGCTGGGACAAGCTGCTGCAGGCAGCAAGTGAGAGGCAATTGATTAATGTGTTGCAATCCAGTGCATTAAAGTCAATTATTTTTTTCAGGGAAAATGTACTCCGAAGAGTTGCTGGGAAAGGCTCGCCTTCCAAAAATTGAAGCAACTGAAGCGCCAAAACTTGGTCTGGGTTGAATTGTTCATCCAGCTTACAATTTATTGCATGTATGCTCCAGTATTGGTGCTTACTCTTTTAGGCCATGTATTTCATGCAAGCAGCACCAATCCCACGTGACAACTGGGATTCCTTGCAAATTCCCTTACACATTGTGCATCCTCCTCATGGCATGGCTTTTGCATCCTCTTTTCCCCTTTCAAGGAATGCAACTTTCCTGAGCATGCCATGGTTTGGCACTTGCTTAGGCCTTATATATAGAGAGATGTTAGGCATAAGTGCTCTTATAAACACTAGAGAGAGATGTTAGGCATGAATACACATGCAAACATATGCATGCATATGCAAAGATGCATGTCGGTGCAAGCTTGCCCATGGTGTCCTCGGTGCTTGTACCAAAAGAGTAGCATTGCAAAACAAATGGAGTGAAAAAACCCAGTCTGTGCTTGCATGAGCCCAAGAGAGCCTTTTAAGTATGTGATGTAATTAATCACCAAGGAAAAAAATGCATATGAAGTACAAGCTGCTTGGGGTCCCCTGCAAGCATGGGACTCCTGAGAAGTTCACAGTTATTTCGGAAGGGGTTCGCATCATGATATTTTGAAAATTTTAAAAATTAATACTTTGTTGTCCCAAACGGCTGGTGTTGCATACGAGAAGTTTGCCCATTTTTTCCAAGTGGCTAGTTTCGATCTTTAAATTTAATTTCACCAATGTAGAAAGATTCTTCATACAAAAAACTGTTGGAGATGGCACAGCCTTGTCTAAGCAATTGCACTGGCTGGACAATAAGGCCAGCAAGGATGGCGGGAGGAGTTCCTAAAGGGCAGCCTCAAAGTGCATAACAGCAGCATGCAAAGAAGGAGGACTTTCCCACAGCCATACCATGTGGAAATGGAGGAGGCATGGGCTGAGGGGGAGCCGTGGGCAGACGCATTCCAGTGGGCGCTGCAGCTCAAGCTCATCCAGAGGCACGGCTGTCCCACACAGTTGCGGGCCCGTGTGTGGCCGCACCTTTTGGGGTTTGACATGAACTCTTGGGAGGAGGCGGAGAGCCTGTACGCCAAGCTGCGGCAGCTGGCTGCGTCTGCCGAGGCGGCCCAGGCCTTCTGCCTCAGCCAGGTGGGGCAGGTGCAGTGTTGGGAAGTGTGTTTTGTCTCAGGCACTGTTGGACCTGCATGCCAAGAGCAGGCAGCCAGCACCTTATGCAGGTGCATGGACATCTGTACTCCTCATTTTTCGCTACGAAAAATTTGGCTTCACAACTTGGGCCCTGCTCAGGGCCCCCATCCTTGTTTTCCTGAAGCTTCTGCTTTCAAAAGGGCATTGATAGCACATTGCACGCACATCCAATTACCTTGTTAGATAGCAATAGTGAAGATGGCGCGTTTATTCATGTGGGTCTGCCCTTGCACCTCTGCATCTTCATACACTGCATAAATGCACTTCCAGCTGGATGTGTAATATGGCGCGAATAAAGCTGGGAGCAGGGTTCGGTGAGTATTGTGAAGGGCAAGCAGACGCTAAGCGGCTGCATCCCTATGGTAGTCGAAATTAGCCACGGGAGAGGCAGGGATTTAGAAACTTCTTGTTCACGTCCTGCTCCATAGTAGAACCTGTCAGGCCTTCTAGAGGAGAAGGGTCTGTCCACATGGCTCTGTGGCATGCTTCTGTCTGTGACACTGTCAGCTGGGAAGTGCATCCAGCCTCAGTAAAACTGTTTTTGGGGCACACATGTATGAGAACTACTACACACACATGTCAGAACAACTTCATACACAAATGCACTCACCTTTTCAAGCTGTGCATATGTGAAAACTACACACACACACACACACACTCACCTGACAAGGCCATGTGCACTGAAGCTGGCATAACATTGCCTACGGCCAAAAAATGTTCACATTTGAACACCCAAATGCCCTTGGACTCCAGAGGAGCACCAGTGCCAGTGCCTGCGCACGAACACTGATCAAATGCCAGAACATGCTTAGACGCTGTCTCCACACACTTGGCAATGGACATTGTGAGCAACACCTGTCGCGCGCAAGCTGAGTGCACGCCGCCATAATTTTTTGGTATGCTCCCCAGGGTGCCCCTGAGGACTACTACCCAGGGGTGCAGCGCATGCTGGACGTGGACGTGCCCAGGGCCCCGCGGAACTGCCCCTTCTTGCAGGTACTCCCTCATCCAACATCTTGTTGCATTGCTTATCCCAATATCTGAAGGGCTCGAGTCTGCTTGTGTTCAGGTGTGTACAGGTGCAGTTCAAAGGCCCCATACAGTTTAAACGTTCTGGTGGGGACCTTGGGGTTTTAAAGCGACCCTTTCCAAACTTCACAACATGTAGGCATCTCCAAGGCGAACCATGCTTTCATCACTTTGGCAGATATTCCATCATGCACACTGCGCATGCTGCCTGCCAACAGAAGATTGCAAATCGTCACCTTGTGCTTGAGGCCTTTTCATTGGGCTTACAGGCCCACTAGCTTCGGTGCCTCTTGCTGGGAGTAGCAAACAGCTGGACACACACATACACACACAAATACACATGCACACACACATACACACGCATGCACATACACACACTCATGCCAGGGAGATGCGAGGCCCCAGGGCCTTGCCCGCCTGCGTGCTGTGCTGGAGGCGCTGTGCTTGATCGAGCCTGAGCTGGGTTACTGGCAGGTATGCCCTCATTTGCATGCCCACGTTTACATTGGGACATGTTAAATCTGCACACACACACACACACACGCCACAGACCCAGAGGGAGAGAGGGATGGAGAAAGATTGTTGTGTGTGTGGTGTATGTGAGAGAGAGAGAGAGGGGGGGGGGGGGCGGCGGGCAAGAGGGAGAGAAAGATGGGGGCGGAGGGGGGGGGCCTTGCATAAGTCATCCTCATCAGTGTAACAGGTCTGCCCTTGTCATGCTCATCGGTGTATATGACAGGAATGCCCCTGCCATGCTCATCGCTGTAACAGGTCTGCCCTTGTCATGCTCATCGGTGTAACAGGTCTGCCCTTGTCATGCTCATCGGTGTAACAGGTCTGCCCTTGTCATGCTCATCGGTGTAACAGGTCTGCCCTTGTCATGCTCATCGGTGTATGATAGGTCTGCCCTTGTCATGCTCATCGGTGTAACAGTTCTGCCCTTGTCATGCTCATCGGTGTAACAGGTCTGCCCTTGTCATGCTCATCGGTGTAACAGGTCTGCCCCTGTCATGCTCATCGGTGTATGATAGGTCTGCCCTTGTCATGCTCATCAGTGTAACAGGTCTGCCCTTGTCATGCTCATCGGTGTAGGGTAGGATTGCCCATGCCATTATTTTTTTTATTTTTTAGGTTTGGAGCAGAGTTATGCCGTGGACAAGTGTTTTCCCTGTTGCACTTTTCTCCTTTCTTTTGCTCATTCAGTCACTGTAGACTTCAATCCTGAGCTGGGTGCTGGTACGCGCTTACAGCCAGTCCCCATTTTTACGCGCACTTGTCCACTGGTTTTGTGCCTGCAAGAGGAAGAGTTGTTCCTTTCGGATTGATTGCTTTTGCCCGGTGTGTTGTGAGGTGCCTGCCTTGCCTGCTATGTGGCATCTATCCTGGGGGTGTTTGAGCATGATGATGGTGTGGTCTACTTATGGAGCAAACTATTGTGTGTAATTCACAGCACACCAAATAGCACATAGCACGCTTGATATATTGATATAATAATCTATCACAAAGCAGTGTACCATGGAATCACTGCGACCATGTCACGTGTGATCTACTTGTCAAGCATTTATATACAAGTGCACATTGTTGCCCTCTGCTCCTTTGCCCCATCCTTGAACTTCGTGTAAGTAAGATTTTACCTCCTGCTGGACCACAGGGCTATGCTGACATTGCTGCTCCCTTCCTGGCTGTGTTTGGGCAAGACCATCAGGTACAGTATGCTTGTGTGTGTTTCCTTCCTGCAGTCTTATGCAAATCACAGGGCTATGTGTTTGGGAGTGGGTGGGTGGGGGTGCCTGTACATGTGTGAGTGTGTTCGTGTTGGGGGGAGGTTGCATCTGGTCCACGTGCACTGCATGATTGGATGAGGATCAAATCTCATCAACAGAATGACGGAATGCAGGCCTCTTGTCAAGTCTGCATGGGCAGCCTGCCTGAGCCGTCCCAAGGGGTCGTGCTTGCCTGTGGGTCGCACCTGGTCAGCATGCGCTGTATAATTGGATGCATGCCTCCTGGCAAGCCTGTAAATGTCACTTGCCTGAGCTGTTCCAAGGGGTCGTGCTTGCCTGTGGGTCGCACCTGGTCAGCATGCGCTGTATAATTGGATGCATGCCTCCCGGCAAGCCTGTAAATGTCACTTGCCTGAATGTCCCAAGGGGTGGTGCTTGCCTGTGGGTCGCACCTGGTCAGCATGCGCTGTATAATTGGATGCACGCCTCCCGGCAAGCCTGTAAATGTCACTTGCCTGAATGTCCCAAGGGGTCGTGCTTGCCTGTGGGTCGCACCTGGTCAGCATGCGCTGTATAATTGGGTGCATGCCTCCTGGCAAGCCTGCAAGTGTATCTTGCCTGTGCTGCCGTGCACCCTTGCTTGCTAGTCTATCTCTGTCAGCATGACCAGCTGGATGAGACGCAAGCCTCCTGGCACGTGTTGAGACTTTTGTTCCGCCCTGGGCTTGGAAGAGGAGTGAACGCTGCTGCTGCTGCTGCTGCTGCCGCGCCAGGTCCTTCCCGTTGAACAAGGGTTTACAAGGGATTACAGGAGAACGCAAGAGGCCTTCAGCCCAAAATCTTGGCTGATCGGGTGCTGGTTAGACGAACTCACGCAGTATAAACGAACGTATCCAAATCCCCTTCACCCGCTGCAGCAGCTTGCTCTTGATACTGTTCACCCCATATGTGTTGGAGGTGGCAGTTAGCACCCCTTGGCACCGTATACTTTGCTAAGTGTGGGTCCATGTCTTAGGCACATAAGAGAGGAGGGTCAGCATCTGCCTCCCTTTAGCCCGCCTGAGCTTCCCTTTAACCCGCCTGAGCCTCCCTTTAACCCGCCTGAGCCTCCCTTTAGCCCGCCTGAGCTTCCCTTTAACCCGCCTGAGCCTCCCTTTAGCCCGCCTGAGCCTCCCTTTAGCCCGCCTGAGCCTCCCTTTAGCCCGCCTGAGCCTCTCTTTAGCCCGCCTGAGCCTCCCTTTAGCCCGCCTGCTGCAGTGCTGCTACAAAGGTCACGTGCCACGCGTGTGGGGCCCGCTCTGTCTGTGCATGGCCTTGTTGAGCTTGCATTCGCTCTCAGCGCAAGTTTTTCTTTCATGTGTGGCACTGTGTATGCTGCTTTGCATGTAACAGGCATGCTGGGCCCTATGTCCTGCTGCCACGCTTTTGCAACCTCCCGTCTTTACAAATGATAGGCAATGCTTGGTAAAAGTCTCCTTGTTGTATGGCACGTTGCATGCGACAGGCATTTTGGGCTCTGCGGCAGCTGCTGGCGGTGCGGCTGCGCCACGCCTTTGCCACCCCTCTGCCCCCACCAAGTCCCACACCTCCACCATCAGCACAGGTGCTAGCAGCAGCAACAGGAGGACCCTTGCCCCCTCTCGCGCCCTCCCCTCCCTCTTTTTCAGCACCAAAGCCGCCGGCCACCTCAGCACTGGACGTGCTGTGGAGTGAAATTGAGAAAGTGAGTCTCATGGATCATTGCAGCCTGAGTTCGGCATATTGCTGCACTTCCCTTTGAAGCAGGACTTGCCACGCAATTGGTGTGCCGTAAAGGCCGGCACATTTCTGAGGTACGAGCCTTGGAGTGAGCATCAGCAAGCAGGGCAATGTAGGAGGGGAGAAGGGTGGGTCCATGCTGTTTTGCTGCAGACACTTTGAAATGAGGAAGCAGTAGGAAAGCAACGATAGCAAGATGCCTCCGAGCGACAGGCATGGGATGTGTTTGACTGAGAGTTGGGGGGGCTCAGAATTGCCTGCCCAAAGGCATGATACTTCTAGCACAACCCTTCTGGCTGCAAGCTTGTCCATGATGTCACCCGGCTTGCGTCGGTTTGATGTTTGGTGTCTACGTATTCAGTTGATATGGTGGGCATGTCGCCCCGTGGGCTGTTGGGAAATGAAGGGTGGCTGTTAAGAAAGGGTGGCTCATAGATTGTTAAAAAATGAAGGGCTACTCGTAGGTTGTCAAATAATGAAGGATACCTGCTTAGAAATAAAGGGTGGCTCAAAGGTTGCTAAGAAATGAAGGGTGGTTGTTAAGAAATGAAGGGCGACTTATAAGAAACAAAGGGTGGCAAAGGATGCACCAGAGGTTCATAATGATTCTGCTCTAGGCAGGCAGGCTTCGTCATGCTGGGGGAGGGAATAATGCTGGAGTGCTCTGCTATGACTTAATGCCAATGCTTCGTCGGATAGCATTACACAGTGCTGTGCGTGATTTGCCGTCCGATGGTTTGTGTGCTCTGCTATGACTTATTCTTGGTCGGATAGCATTACACAGTGCTGTGCGTGATTTGCCGTCATGACTTGTGTGCTCTGCCATAAGTCGTGCTTTGGCGGAAAACGTTACACTGCGTGATTTGCCGACATCATTTGAGTGCTCTGCCATTACTTATGCTTCTGCAGATATCATTGCACAATGCTTTGCATGATTTGCCGACATCATTTGAGTGCTCTGCCGTTACTTATGCTTCAGCAGGTATCATACACAGAGCTCTGCATTACTTGCCGGCATTTTCCCCTAAGCCATAGCATCTTGTATGTGCAACAACAGGTTGCATTTAGTGTCCAGTGAGTCCAAAGCTTTGAAATGGTCGCACTCTTCCCTATTGCAGGTCAGTAGTATCCTCAGCAATGCCGACCCCAAGTTGCACAGGTGTGTGTATGTGTGTGTGTGTTTGCTTGTGTTTGTGTTTTGTGTTGTTTTTGTGTGGCGGGTTGTGTAATGCTTAATGTCAAAGCAACAAAGCCAGTGTAAAGAGCGCAAGCTCTGATTGTCTTGGCAAAGCGCCTGCATACCTCCGCATTCCCGCCTCCTGTGCCCTGTCCTGCTGCTGTTCCAAGTCCCGTCCACATGCATTCCTAGCACCCCCTTTGTTGTCTTGCCTAAGTAGAGCATAAACTGCCTCTGCTGTTCAGCTTCCTGTGCCGTGTCCCCCTGTTGCTACAAGTCCGCTTTAAATGCGTTGCAGCATCCCCCTTGTGTTCCTTACCGCACCAGATCCTCTGTCTTACCACCAGGGACATTGCCCCACCTGTTTGCATCTCTCTCTCTCTCTCTCTCTCTCTCTCTCTCTTTCTCTCTCTCTCTCTCTCTCTCTCTCTCTCTCTCCCTCTCCACTCTCTCTCTCTCTCTCTCTCTCTCCTCTCTCTCTCTCTCTCTCTCTCTCTCTCTCTCTCTCTCTCTCTCTCTCTCTCTCTCTCTCTCTCTCTCTCTCTCTCTCTCTCTCTCTCTCTCTCTCTCTCTCTCTCTCTCTCTTTCTCTTTCTCTCTCCTGCAGCCACCTGTCCCAATCCTTGCATGTACAAGCATCACTCTTGCCTTACCCAACAGAACCCAACAGAACATGGCTTTAACTTTACCAAAGGTGCTAGTGCACCCATGTGCCCATCCTATTTGCACCTGCCTTCCCCCCTCCATGCCCATTTTCCCCTCCAACCCTTTTTCATGCAGCCCTTTTTCATGCAACCCTTTTTCTTGCAATCCTTTCTTTGCAACCCTCCCTTTGCAACACCTTCTTCGCAGCCTTTGCCTTCCAGCCACCTGGCCCCTTTGACCAGTCCCCACGCCATGCTTCCATATTTCCCGTGGAACACTGCGCTGCTTCCAGATGTCCTGTACGCTTTTTCACACTGTGCAGCTTCCAGGAGTCCTGCACGCACCCACAACCTGCACCTGCCAGACCCCTTTTCTTTGCAACCCTTACCTGCAGCCACCTTTCCCACCTGTCCATCCCCTTTGGCCAGTCCCCCACGCAGTGCAGCTTCCAAATGATCCACATCTACTTCTCGCGGGAGTTGCCCCTGGATCAGCTGCAGGTGGGTCATGTCATTGCATGTGATGAATGCAGGCAGCAGACAGGGTGGTGTGCTTCAAATACGGCCCGTGGACCAGCTGCAGGCGGGTCTCGTCATTGCTTGTGATGCTGGAGGCAGATATGATTAGATATGCAATTTTAGCACGGCCCTTGGATCAGCTGGCGGTGGGTCAGGCCATTGCATGTGCACAGTGAGTGGTGTTTAAGATGTGGATCAGAGTCATATCTCAGCTGATTGCTGTGCTTGGCAGCTGCTGTACTGGCAGCTAATGGCTGTGTGGCTGTACTGGCAGCTGATGGCTTTGCGGCTGGACTGATGGCAGCTGATGGCTGTATGGCTGCACTGATGGCAGCTGATGGCTGTGTGGCTGTACTGATGGCAGCTGATGGCTGTATGGCTGCACTGATGGCAGCTGATGGCTGTGTGGCTGTACTGATGGCAGCTGATGGCTGTATGGCTGTACTGATGGCAGCTGATGGCTGTATGGCTGTACTGATGGCAGCTGCTGTACTGACGATTGCCTGTCGCATCCCTAACCTTACCATGATCCAGGCTGCCTTCTCCTTTTCTTGGTTGCGGGGTACGCTTGAAAGAGGCCTTATGAATCCACAAATGGAGCCTTTTTTGGCAAGGTTCCTTAGATTCTCTCTGTCCTTTTCTGGCAAAGCCTCAGTAATGGGGCGTGAGCCTCTAGATTTGCCTGTTTCCCTGTAGAGCTCACACCTGTCGCCTAGGCCCACTCAGTGCACCATCCACCCTGGTAATTTCGGCCAGCCTCCCAAACCAAATAAGGAGCCCTGCAGTGTCAGAGAGGCTCGGGAGGCAGTGGCTGGAGCTGTGGAAACCTTTTGGAAACTTTTGCAAGACAATTCTTGGACTGAACCAGCCAGCCTACCATCCACCCTGGAACTTGGCATGCAGAACCAGCCAAGAAGTTCACCAGGAATTCCAATTTTTTGTGGCTTCCGGTGCAGTGGACACAACTGCAGAACACGTCGTCATGTTTGGCAGCTGAGAGAAGCTGGCCAGTTGCTCCCAACCAGGCCCCCGGCACAGCTCCCATCGGTAATGTTAGAAAACTTTTGTGGATGCCCTTGCTGGGTCTGGGGCCAGGGGGTGGCCTTGTTCGTGGACTAACTGAAAAGTCCACCTGCAGACCATGCTAGCTTGCCACTGTGCCAACGGATTTGTCAAATTCCAACTGCGACAGGAGGCTCCAGGTATTGATCACTCCTGTTCCCCATGGATTTCCAATTCATGCAGCCTGTGCTGCTTCCTGGTGCTGCAGGTGTTCTGGGAGGCCATGTGGGCCAGTGAGGAAGAGTTGCGGCTGTCAACCAACCTCAGCAACGGCCACACCAGCGTGGCCCCCAACCTCCACACCTCCTACATTAACCTACCCCCTCCAAGCAGCACCGACAGCGCAAGACGAAGGAGCAGCTACAACAGCAGCAGGTGTGAGCTGGAGCCTGTGCCAGAAGGACGCGGCTCTGGCCATGGCGCACTGCAAGGCGATGGAGAACCGGGAGGGGCCCCTTTCATAGCAGGGAGCCCAGGTGCATGTGTGCAGGAAGACGCAGTGGAGCCCATCTCCCAAGCGGCTCCACCCCCCATCTCGTCACCTGCATCTGGGCGCCATCAGCCGCGCGCCTCACAGGACTTGCACGCAGGAGGAAGCAGCAGCAGCAACAGCTCCGGCAGCTCAGTACAACGCCATGCTCGGAGCAGCGGCAATGCCCCTGGTGGCATCGATGGCAGCACTTGCCTGGCGCAGCGCGTCGAGCCTGCGCCCCTCCTTTTTTCTCCGCCGACTTCTTCTGATTCCCAATTCCCCCAAGACCACCAACATGGCCAGGGTGTAGACAACAGTGGCACCTGGGGAGCAGAGTGCCTCGAGCAGGGGTCCATGCATGCTGGTTTGCAAGGGCCGGTGTGTGGTCCAGGGGAGGTGTGTGACAGCAACAGCAGTAGGGTCATGGGCAGCGGCAGGAAATCTTTGTCTGCGTCTGTGGTGCCTTTGTCTCAGGAGAGAGTGACAGTGCCTGATGCGAAATTGGGCAGGGGTAGAGGGGGAAGCAGTGGGCATCACGGTGTGGGGGGGGAAGAAGGCTGGGGCAGCAGCGGGTGGAGTGAGAGCGGCAGGACGAGAGAAGAAGGGGAGGAAAGGAAGGAAGCAGAAGAGGAAGGTGAAAGATTGCTGGGTCGGGTGGGAGGAGGCAGCAAGCGCCTGAGTGAAAACTGTGAGGGACTGGGTGCTCAGGAAAACGGGAGCTGCTTGGGGACCTCGGCAGTCCCGCGGAGGGCCATGAGTTTGGGGGACCATAAGAGCAGGTGGGGGAAGGAGGGATTGGATCATAGCAGTCATGGAGCAGAGATGGGGCCCATATTTGAGGGCAGCGAGGTCGGTGGGGAGGGCAAAAAGGGTGTAGAGATGGGGCATGGGGAAGACTTTGGTGTTGGGAGGAAGGGCTCCTCTGAGCAAGCTGGGTACACTGAGGGAGGGGATACATGCAAAGGACCTGTAGAGGGAGAAGTCAATGTTAGTGGGGTAGGAAGTGGGAAGCTGAAGGCCAACGGGGTTGGAAGAGGGGTTGTGATGGAGATGGGGGGAGGTGTCAGGAGTGGGAAAGCAGGAAAGCGAGGGATGCTGAGCCGCCTCGAAGAGGATGTGTTGGAGGAGCCAGAAGGAGAGGGTAGTGATTGGAGATTGATGGGGTCTCAAAAGCATGGGAGCAGCGGGGGAGGAAGAGAGGCGGTTTTGGATGAGGTTGGTGGAGGAAAGGAGGTCATGTGGGGGGAGAACTGCGAAGAAATGATGAACGATAGTGGGGTGGTGGTGGGGCCACGAGGGCTGGGGAGCACAGGGTCTCAGGGTCTCAGGCTCTCAGGTAAAGCAGGGGAAGTAGTGTTGGAGGAACCGGATGAGGATGAGGATTCCTGTCATGGGAATGGTGGGGCCCACACGGCCTTGAGCGCCAGGCGTCAGGGTAGTCAGAGCAATGAGAACGTCGGTAGCGCTCCAGAAGGAGGGTGGACGTCCCAGGGTGCAGGGCCGCTGTTCGGTGGCAGCAGCGGTAGCAGTGGCGGCAGCGCTGGGGGTGTGGCTGTGGCGGAGGGGCTGCCCCCGCTGCAGCACAGCAGTGAGCGCAGCGTGCAAGGCGCTGGGGCGAGTGCTGGGTTCTGCAGCAGCAGGGCCAGGGGTGTGGCTGTGGCTGAGGGGCTGCTCCCGCTGCAGCACAGCAGAGAGCGCGGCGTGCAAGGCGCTGGAGCAGTTGCTGGGTTCTGCAACAGCAGCGCCAGGGGTGTGGCTGTGGCGGAGGGGCTGCTCCCGCAGCAGCACAGCAGTGAGCGCGGCGTGCAAGGCGCTGGAGCAGTTGCTGGGTTCTGCAACAGCAGCGCCAGGGGTGTGGCTGTGGCGGAGGGGCTGCTCCCGCGGCAGCACAGCAGTGAGCGCGGCGTGCAAGGCGCTGGGGCGAGTGCTGGAGTTTGCAGCAGGCACAGGCATATCCCAGTGACAGGGTCATGGATCTTTTTATCATGCCATGGTGAGGGGAAGGGGAGCAACGCCGCACATGTTAAAGCTTACAGCAGCAGCTCTTGGGGCGTGCCCGTGGCAGAGGGGGCCATATCCACTGTGAGCACACTTCCAGAGCCTGGTAGAGGGCCGATCAGCAGCGCCCCTGCAGCGCGTGCGCACAGCCCCCCATGGAATGCAAGCCTTTCGCTGAGGTGGGTTTGAGAAGGACGCACCAAAGATTACAGCATGAAGCAGCAACAAAGCATGCGTGCAGCCCACACTGGGCCTGTTTGGTCAGTGGGTGTGGTGCAGTAACCCATAAAATGCAAGCCTGTTGGTAAGGTGGGTGTGGTCAAGGACATCCCTCCAAACATATAACAAATCAGCAACAAACAACAAATCAACATATACGTGCACCCCCCCCCCTGGATTGCCAGTCTATCCTCAGCAACGGGCTTGCATTTCAAGGGCAGCTGCACGCACGTGCAGCCAGAGATACACTGAGCTGTGCAAGCCTATCCATGTTTGCAGTCAATCTATGACAAAGATTGAAGAGGTGTGGGGCAGGCCCTCAGACCGCAACAGCATAGCATTAAATGTAATTTTAATGCAATGTTTTCTTTATAACAGCATGCTATGATGTATAATAGAATAAATAATACATATAATATGTATAATCCGGACACAGGCTTAATCACTGGCTTTTTTACATGGAATTGGACTAATGGCTCCTGACATTAGCATCTCTGTGTGCCTCTCAACTCGCTGCACAAGGGTCTGGGCATTGCCTGAGCAATGGGCTTTGTCACTTGTGAACGAATGCTTGGACAAAGAGTGCAAGGATCACAAGATCTAACCTTGCACATCTTGCATGAACGCACACCTAGCCAGGAGTGGACGATGGTGGATTGCAAAGACGCAAGAGGCCTACGGCTCATGCACACCCGCACAGGGCAAGAACAGAATGGCAGCAGCACACCTGCAGCACACCAGCAGCACACCCGCACAGGACAAAAAACAGAGTGGCTTGTGCAGACCTTACCACAGCACTAGCTAGCACCCTCTACACCGCTGGGATGATCTGTAAGCCCTAAAACACACTCATGATCGCCATCTTCAAAGCTGCAGGCCCCACGGTCGCTGCCGCCCTGCTCAAATTTCCCCCTCAAAATCACCCCCCCCCTCAAAATCGTGGATCCCGCTATAAATCTTGTTTGCTTAAGTTTGCAGGCCCTGCTGAAATTTGTCCCTGCTCAACTTTGCAGGCCCTACGGTGCAGCTGCCTTGCTCTGTGCACATCGCCAGACGCTGCTGAGCTGTACCCAGCTGGAGCATGTGGTGCAGGTGTGCGTGTGTGTGTATGCGCGCGTGCGCGTGCGTGCGTGCGCGTTGCATGTGCTGTTCCTGTATGGAGTGTGAGATTAGGCTGAGGGTAACACAAACACTCTGATTAGCCAGCTCTGCTGATCACTCAGCCAGTTGTGCTGGGTGTAGAGTGGCTGCTGCTGTAGGTGCTTGCTGGCTGCAGGGTATCTGGTGCAGTTGTGCTGGGTGCAGAGTGGGTGCTGCTAGGTGCAGTCGTGCTGAGTGCAGAATGGCTGCTGCTAGGTGCAATTGTGCTGGGTGCTGAGTGTGTGCTGCTAGGTGCAATTGTGCTGGGTGCAGAGTGTGTGCTGCTAGGTGCAATCGTGCTGGGTGCAGAGTGGGTGCTGCTAGGTGCAATTGTGCTGGGTGCAGAGTGGGTGCTGCTAGGTGCAGTTGTGCTGGGTGCTGAGTGGGTGCTGCTAGGTGCAATTGTGCTGGGTGCAGAGTGGGTGCTGCTAGGTGCAGTTGTGCTGGGTGCTGAGTGGGTGCTGCTAGGTGCAATCGTGCTGGGTGCAGAGTGGGTGCTGCTAGGTGCAGTTGTGCTGGGTGCAGAGTGGGTGCTGCTAGGTGCAATTGTGCTGGGTGCAGAGTGGGTGCTGCTAGGTGCAGTTGTGCTGGGTGCAGAGTGGGTGCTGCTAGGTGCAATTGTGCTGGGTGCAGAGTGGGTGCTGCTAGGTGCAGTTGTGCTGGGTGCTGAGTGGGTGCTGCTAGGTGCAATCGTGCTGGGTGCAGAGTGGGCGCTGCTAGGTGCAGTTGTGCTGGGTGCTGAGTGTGTGCTGCTAGGTGCAATCGTGCTGGGTGCAGAGTGGGTGCTGCTAGGTGCAGTTGTGCTGGGTGCAGAGTGGGTGCTGCTAGGTGCAATTGTGCTGGGTGCAGAGTGTGTGCTGCTAGGTGCAGTTGTGCTGGGTGCTGAGTGTGTGCTGCTAGGTGCAATCGTGCTGGGTGCAGAGTGGGTGCTGCTAGGTGCAGTTGTGCTGGGTGCAGAGTGGGTGTCTCCCCAGCTGAATGTTTGATCAAAATCTGTTTTGAGGTTAGGCTGCGGCTTGCACAGCCACGCTGTGCAGCCAGCTCTGCTGATCAGTCCGTGGCAGTGCTGCTGCTAGGTGTTTGCTAGGTGCAGGGTATCTGGTGCAGTTGTGCTGGGTGCAGAGTGGCTGCTGCTAGGTGCAGTCTTGTTGGGTGCAGAGTGGCTGCACCCCCCCCCCCTTGGCCCAGGCACTACTTTCCACCTCTGGAGCTTCCTTCAAGTCTGGTACATACACATCCGCGCAACGCTGTGCAATGCATCCATACGACACTGTGTGCATCCGCGCAACGCTGTGCAATGCATCCATACGACACATCCACTGCTGTGTGCACTCAAATTTCCACGATGCTGTGCACACAAATTTGCACGATGCTGTGTGTACATACATCCACAGTTCTGCAACGCCCTGCCACCCCTTCCTACCTCTCCGGTGGCCCTGGCAAGCCATGCACGCGAGTTGTGGCACATGCAGAACCTAGAAACCAATGGTGAGTTTTTGTGCTGCTCTCATGAACGCACACACACGTCTGTGCATCTGTGTTGTGTGTGTGATGTTGCAATGCATGTCTTGCAATTCTAGGCAGCTCTGGAGCTGACTGCAGCAGCCCGTTGATTGCTTCCAAGCCTGTTGGTTGCTCACAAGGGCCCGGGTCTAAGGCTCACAACAAGGCTGAGATTCACAACTCAGCCCACAAAGCAGATCACAAGGCACACAACAAAGCTGAGATTCTCAAGGCTAAGACTCTGAACGCCGTGACTCTCAAGGCTGAGGCTCTGAAAGCCGAGGCTCATTAGGCTATAACATGGCTGAGACTCTCAAGGCCGAGGCTCATTAGGCTGTGACGTGGCTGAGACTCTCAAGGCCGAGGCTCATTAGGCTATGGCGTGGCTGAGACTCTCAAGGCCGAGGCTCATTAGGCTATGACGTGGTTGAGACTCTGAAGGCCGAGGCTCATTAGGCTATGACGTGGCTGAGACTCTCAAGGCCGAGGCTCATTAGGCTGTGACGTAGCTGAGACTCTCAAGGCCGAGGCTCATCAAGCTATGACGTGGTTGAGACTCTCAAGGCGGAGGCTCATTAGGCTGTGACGTGGCTGAGATTCTGAAGGCCGAGGCTCATGAGGCTGTGACGTGGCTGAGACTCTCAAGGCCGAGGCTCATTAGGCTATGACGTGGTTTAGACTCTCAAGGCTAAGACTCCGAAGGCCGAGCCTCACAAGGCGAGACAAGGCTGAGACACACAACTCGGCTCCCAAGGGCCCTGGCTCCAAGGTCCACATTGAGGCTGCAGCTCACAAGGCCTTGATTGAGACTCATAAAGCCAAGGCAAGGCTGAAACTCACGACTCGGCTCCCAAGGGCCTTGGCTCCAAGGTCCACATCCAGGCTGCAGCTCACAAGGCCTTAAGTGAGACTCATAAAGCCAAGGCAAGGCTGCGGCTCACAAGAAGGCTCTCAAGGGCCTTGGCTCCAAGGTTCACATTGAGGCTGCGGCTCACAAGAAGACGCTCAAGGGCCTTGGCTCCCCTAGCATTTGCAGCCTTTTGATTGATTTTATTGCCCTCAGGGCCCTGGCTCCCGCAACCTTGACAGCCTTTTGGTTAATTATTTGTGGATTCATTGCCTAGACTTTGGACCAGAGGGCCCTGGCTCCCACCACACTTGCAGCTCTTGGAATGCTGGCGAGGGCGCTGGCTCCCACCGACACTGTGGCAACAGTATGCTGTTGTGAATGCTGTCGGTGCGCATGTCGTTGCATAAGGACAAACAAGGCAGCAGTGTGATGTAAATGTCATGTGTGGCCGCGCATGTTGTTGCGCAAGGGCAAACAAAGCTGCTTTGTTTGTCCTTCCAAACAAGGCAGCAGCGCAGTGCGGATGTCGTGTTTCACTCACTGCGCATGTCCTTCCAAACAAGGCAGCAGCGCAGTGCGGATGTCGTGTTTCACTCACTGCGCATGTCCTTCCAAACAAGGCAGCAGCGCAGTGCGGATGTCGTGTTTCACTCACTGCGCATGTCCTTCCAAACAAGGCAGCGGCGCGGTGCAGATGTCGTGTGCCATTGTGCTGATCGCTACGCATGTTGTTGCAATTTTTCACACAGGGACAAACAAGGCAGCAGTGCAAGGAGCAGCACGAGACCATCCCTCTGTCCTCATCACCAAATCCACGGACGCGGCTGGATCAAAGGCAGCTGCCTCTGCCCAGGAGCAGCAGGTGAGAGCGGGGATGATACATCCTGCATGCTCAGCGGGCATTTCTTTTTGGCAGTTTTTTTTAATAACGATTGCAATGGTCATTTGGTTGGCCTAAATTTCTCCCTTTGAAAAGGAGAGCCCATAGCCATGTTACATGCAAGCTTATGCTCCTTTCAGGAAAAAAACATAGATCAGCATACCATCCATACACCTTTTAAAACTGTACTTTCCAGACCAGGCTGCAGCTGAGCTTCCGCCTCTCAATTTTATGTTTTATTCATTTTGGCCATCAGCAGGCTGTAGATGAGCTTCACAAGAAGCCTGCTGGAGCAGCAAAATATGCAACAACAAAAGAAAAGGCAAGCAATGCAGCCTGCTGGAACAGCAAAAAATCTCACAAACGCAATGTGACACCATGGCTGAAATCACACTTTTATTTGAAGGATGTGCAGACTCAAGCCAAGTGTCGCCCATAAATGCTGGTACCCTCCAGACCTGCCAGATCCGCTGTTACCCAACTCCATGCTCTGCAGGGTAAGCAAGCGCATGCTGCCACGCCGTCCCAGAAAAAACGCCTCCCGCTGCACAAGCGCGTCCTGAAAGCCATAACTCCAGGCAAGGTCAAGAAGCCCCCGCAGAATGGCATAGCAATTGTGGCTACAAATGACGGTAACAAAGATGGGGGGCCTGTAGAACAAGGCAGAGAGAGGGAGGGCGGAGAGAGGGTGAAGGGCAGGGTCGGAAGCTTTCAAGGATCAAACACGAAGGGCAGCAAGCATGGGGCTGACCCCTCCCACAACTCAAAACACACTTCTTTCTTCAGGTGTGACTGTGTGACCCCTTCCCTGCTATCCTTCTCCCAGCACAGTACCCCACGCTCTTAGCTGCAGGCATCTTTGTTTGTGGTGTGCATTCGGTGGAATTCTACCTGTTATAAGCCACGCTCTTAGCTGCAACCATCCTCGTTTGGTGTGCATGTGGTGGCATGCTACCTGTCAGCTGCGCCCTTAGTTGCAGCCTTGTTTTTGATGTGCGTCTAGCAGTGTTCTACCTGTTATAAGCCACGCTCTTAGCTGCAGCCATCCTTGTGCGTGGTGTGCATGTGGTGGAGTTCTACCTGTTCTAAGTCACTCTCTTATAGCTGCAGCCATCCTTGCTAGGTATGCTTGTGGTGGCATGCTTCTTGGGGTGAAGAGGCAGGCAGCAAAGGAAACGACTCTCTTTTGCTTTGCCTAGCCTAGATGGTGCGCTTTCCTGGCAGGATGCTGTGCAGAGAGCCCCTCTTACGATGCTGTGCTGCACCAGGCTTGTTGGGTATCTCAGTGTGAACGGGAACCAGCATGGATTCCTGCAGCCATGAAGCTCACTTGTGCCTGTGCTCATGGGGAATTGCAAGCAGTGCGTCAATTCAGGCCATTCCTGTGCTGCAGCAAATTGCAAAATCCCTCATGGATAATTGGGTTGCGTGCGTTGCAAAGCCTGGGCTGGGGCATCCATGAACTCATCTTTTGAGGCATACTATGTAAATAATGAGTCGTTTCCAGATGCCGACATTTAGATTTGATGTGATAAAGGAGGTGTGTAAGTACTTGGCATGTCACGATGTTCAGGTCCTTGATTGAGCCAACAGTTAAGGGAGCTGTAGAGAGTATCCACGTGCAATTTTACTGCTTGTTTCTGGAGTAGTTACATGCAAGCTTGACTTCATACCACGTTTTAGTTTGCCTGAGTGGGACTTCTGTTTAGGCCCCCAGCAGTGTTCACAATCAGTTTCTTAAGAAGAGCTTGTTGCTGCTTTTGTTGAAAAGAAGGAACCTGTAGGCAACCTGCCCAATTCTTCTCTTACACGCCCCCAGCTTCTCTGCATGCATTGCTGCGCTTGTGTTTAGTCAATTAGAGAACACAACAATTGCTTTGAATCATGGATGCCTTGGACATACTCGCTGCTGAGATGCATCCAGCTTTTCAGGTACTTATGTGGTCTCTGTTAGAGGCAGACACATTGGGCTTGCGCCACATGCAATTCCATTTTTTCCCATTTTTAAACACAAATTTGCGTCATTTCTTGTAGCCTAAACAACGATCTTGTACTGATTTCTATGTAGTGTATCCCTGTTTACAACATGTTGCTTTATTGTGCTCCTGCATTCATAGAGACCATGAGGTATTACTGACGGATTTTCTTTGAGTACTGTGCACTCCTTCGTGCGTGGCTGCTTTTAGTTGTCTTGTGTGAAGATGCTTTTGATGTGAGGCTTTCCCAGGAAGCATCCCTGCAATTGCCCTGTTTTTTTTATTGACCAACAACAATGTATTGGTAACAAGAGGATGGCTTTGCTTCATTATCCACTTGCTTGACTTTCTGTTTGCCATTGATACTATCAATCTGGTAGAGTGGCGAGTTGTATACTGAAGTCACCTCATGTTGGTTATATTGTGTTCAAGCCTTCCTGAAGGCGGGTAGGAAAGGAAAAAAAGAGGTTACATGGCTGTACCAGCCAGATACTTTAACTGCATGATGTACCGAGGCTACAAAAGTACATTAAAAAAAGGGAAGGGGTTACATAGCTGTACTCGCCTGTGTGGTCAGTTGAAGTGAAAAAAAGTGCCTGTATCCAACCCAGCCCGATCTGGAGAACATGAACAAACAATTGAAACTCAGTCACAGCATTTTAAGCATGCTGGCACGAATTTGGCGAATCCTAGGACATCAGGCTGGTTCACGTTCAAAAGAAAAGGTGAAGGAGTGAAAGGGCAGGGCAGGACAGGTGAGGATAGGATAGGACAGGATAGGGTTACAATGGTGACAATCGGGGGTGACCTTCAGCCTCCACCGGGGTAGGCCTGTTGCTGCAGGCCCGTTAATGGTTACAATGGTTACAATGGGGGGTGACCTTCAGCCAGGTCGTTTGGCTGATCGGCTTGTGGCTGGTCTCTGCCAGCCAAAAATAAATCCATAAGCTCAGACACAAAAAAGAAAAGCTTTGCATTTCGCTGATGAAGGAACTGATGAACAAATTGAGAGCTCACATGATGCAGTAAAAAAGGTTGCATCTCAAGAATATCCTGGAAGTAAGGTTCAAAAAGCACTTGATACTTGCGGCGCAGAGAACAAACGTGTTCATCAGTACAGTTAAAAAGGACATGTGCTTCATCTTGAGTTTGGTTGCAAGGACACCTGTCACACACAGAGGTACCATCATCCTGCCAAACAGCCGATTCAACTTTCAAAGTATGAGCACGAAGCCGGAACCTGCTCACATTACGCATAACTTGCTTAGGCAAATCCAAAAAAAGATACCAAGGCAGGGGTGCATAGGTTTGGCGAGCGTTGCAAGCAAAATGAGTAGCAAACCAAGCTTGGTAAGTAGCTAGTTTGTTGTTGTTTCCCCTTGGATCCACTGACTCAGCTTCTCTCTAAACTCCTTGCAATCTGTACCTCAAGTCTGCACTAAAATCATTCATGGAAATGACACCTCCTGACCTCACAGCCTGCTCAATAATTTCAGAACCACGCAAACCTTGGAAGGCTTGAATTAACTGCGCTGTCCAGCACTTGTCATCCTTAAATTGTAACTTCAAATCGGCTTGCATAACACGGCGTAAAGTACTACTATTTGTACCAAGCATGCTGTTGTACAGCTTGACTGCAGCTCTAAACCAATAGTACTGCAGTGGTTGATGCCCACATTCTCTCAAAACAGCCCAGTTAGTGGTAGTTCGCTTCACACCCAAGGTACCTTTCAAGAAATTTAGATGCAAAGTTTGCAGAGCACTGGAGAACTCTTTGCCTGCCTGCATATATTTGCAGGCCCGTTACCTAGGTAACGTTTGGAGGCAGCAAAAAATTGAATCAAAATTTCAGGACAATGGCAGTTTTTAAGGTGCTCAACTGAATTGTGAACTCGGAGAGGCACTTTGTCGACTTGCAAGCTTCCTGTGGGTGCCCAGGCACCGGCGCCTAGAAAAGAAAAAGCTACGTAGGCAGATTTTAGGTTTAGATTTACACAGGGAGACCTTCAGCCAGACTGTTCGGCTGATCGGCCTGTGACTGGTCCTCGCCAGCGTAGGCAGAGAAAACTCTCCCTACATCAATTAAGGAATGAGAGACACATTGGCTCAAATAGCCGTGAGTCTCCCTCACCAGAAGATGAGAGGGAAATTAATGTGGATCGGGTGGGTTTCTGGCAGCACGCTGCTCCAGGGCACCGGTGTTGTTATGAGTGTTTTTATTTTCAATGGCACGCCTGGTAGAGGTAAGTTTGTGCGCAAATTGTACAGAATGGGCATGG
Organism: Dunaliella primolecta; assembly: GCA_914767535.2. Classification (NCBI taxonomy): domain Eukaryota; kingdom Viridiplantae; phylum Chlorophyta; class Chlorophyceae; order Chlamydomonadales; family Dunaliellaceae; genus Dunaliella; species Dunaliella primolecta. Next base: position 8,988,326 of record OU611761.1, read on the forward strand.
AGTTTTCTTGCAAGTGTTTCAGATCTCTGTGAGTCAATCCCTAATTTTCTGAATTGATCAAGGGTATGGGCAGTGTAAATAGTCACACCGGCGCCTAGCATGACATGCATGCATCATGCCAACAACTCAGATTTTGCCCCATAACTCTACTGTTCTGTAATACAGCTGAAGTGCACGTGCAGATGGATTCACAATTTAAAGAGGAACAGAACGGTGCCTTTATTGGGCCCAGGGTAGGAGCACCGAAAGGGTGGTGGGATAGTAAGGTCTAACACAGAAGCAAACAGATGCTTTCCATTAGAAAATGGGATTTATGTCCTCTTAGATGGGTGATACAGGAAGTGCAAACAGGGTTGTAAACAAAAATCAGGCCAACTGAAAATAACGCATGCGCATTTAGGCACAAATGATGTTGATTTCTTCGTGTCCAAAAAGATGTATGAAACTTCAATAAAGTGACACAAGCACCTGCACTCCCGTATTCGCGAAAATCTGCAACAACCCTGTGTGTGTCGAATGCCTGGAGACTAGCGTTGGTTTGCCAAAACACATGCTCAGACGGTTAAGTAGCCCGCTGTTGCCCGAGAGGCGTGCCAAATGTGGTGTCACACAAGCCCGAAGAAGGCAAGGGTTGTGCTCCACACACAAACCCCGGAGGACTTCGGCCGCTACAGCTGCAGCTACTGCAGGTGGCCTGCTATTTACTACACCCTCATGGCTAGAGGCTCACAGCTTGCTCTTTAAGCACTTGGGGGGCGTAGCAGAAATGCTGCTTGACGATGGCGAATGGAACCCGGTGAATTTGAGAAGCACCTCAATAATCCAAGGTAACTTTGTCTGCACGCTGCAATGTCACGCAGGGTGCATTTTTACGTCACTCGAGCAAAACCTACTTCATACGTGCCACACACGCACAATACACACGCAAACACACACACACACACACACACACACACAATATACACACACAAACACACACACACACACACAATATATATATATACACACACAAACACACACACACACTCTCACACACACACAATACACACACATACACACAAACACACACACACACACACACACACACACACACACACACACACACACACATACACACACATACACACACATGCACACAATACACATACAATACAAATGCACACACAATACAAATGCACACACAATGCACACACAACACAAATGCACACACGCACATGCACGCACGCACAAGCACACATTCACACGCAACACACGCACACACGCACACACATCCACGCTCGCATGTGGATACACGCACACACACATACACACACAACACACACACGCATACATGCACAAACACATGCACGCACACATGCACAAACACATGCATGCACAAACGCATTTGTGTGCATGCACCCACACATACATACAACACACACAAAACATACATATGCACACACACGCACACACACATACACACACACCCACATGCACGCACACGCACGCACGCATGTGCGTGCACGCCCACACACATACATACACACAACACACACGCACACGCGCATACACACTTCCACGCACAGACACACACAGACACACACATGCACGCATGCACATGCACACATTCACACACAACACACGCACACGCAACACAACACACACGCATACATACATACAACACACACGAAACACATTTACACACATACACGCACACACACACACACATACACACACATACATACAACACACACGAAACACATTTACACACATACACGCACACACACACACATACACACACATACATACACACTGAACACACACACGCGCACACACACACATACACACACATAAACACACATACACACATGCACACATGCGCGCGTGTGCGTGCACACATACACACACATGGAAACACACAGACACACACACACACGCATGTGTGCGCACGCACGCACATACACATACACACACGCACACATACAAACACACGCACAGACACATACGCACACAAACACACACGCACGCACGCGTGCGCATGAGAGCAAACATTTACATGCACGCAACACACACAAAACACTCACATGAGCGCACACACGCACACACATACACACACACATACACAGTCTCACACGCGCACACACACATACACACACACTCACGCGCGCACGCACAAACACACACATAGTACACACACAATACAAATGCACACACGCACATGCACGCACACATTCACACACAACACATGCACACACACACACACACACACACACACACACACACACATACACGCTCGCATGTGCATACACACACGTGCACGCACATGCACACACACATGCTTACACGCACAACACACGCACACACGCACACACTCAGGTTTACGCAGGGTGATATTTACACACAAGTAACCATCCTAATTTGCTCTGTAGGTGCGCCCCATGGGGCCACCCTTTGGCTTGTAACCACGTGTGCGCTGTCTGTGGCCTTGGGGGCTCTCATCTACAACCTGTTTTCTGTCATGGACATCATGAAGCAGCAGAGTATAGCACTCTCCCCGCGTGAGGTATGTTCTTTTAAAGAACTTCTTTATGTTCTTTGTCATAGATAAGGCGGAGCAGGGAGCATTGTACTTTCACCGACAGAAGTCTGTGAAAAGAAAGAAAGCAGTTGTGCTAAACAGCCATTCTGAGCTCCATCTTTTCCTTGCTTACTCACGCGTGCACACACACGCGCGCGAAAACACACACACATGCACACACTCGTAACTTGCAATGCCCCTGTGTATTCAAGCAGGATCGGAGGAGAGTCATCTGGGGTGTGGATGTCAGCAGCAGCAGGTTCTTCCACCATGCCACCATTTTGGAAGCTGTGCAGTTTGCAGCTGAGGCGCACGCGGGCCAGGTGAGCCATATTTTCCACCTAATGATTTTTGCAGTTTGCACGTGATGCGCACATGTAAGAGGCGCTGAATGGATGGAGCAGTTTATGACAGAGGCGCATGTGGGTCAGGTGAACCACACTTCCCTTCTCATGATTGTTGCAATTTGCGTGTGTGGCGCATATGTGAGAGGCACTGCATGGCTCATGCAGCATGATGGATGAAAAAGGCAGTGCACGAGGCACTGCATGGATGATGCAACCTGCAGCTGAGGCACATGAGGGAGGTACTGTGTGGCCGATGAGAGAGGCACTGCGTGATTGATAAGTGAAGCACTGCATGATCCATAAGGAAGGCACCACACTGTTGATGAAAGAGGCACTGCGTGAGCCATTACATGGATGGACGCGGCTGAGGCGCATGCAGGCAAGGTAAACACATCCCTGTGTACCATTTGAGGCAGACGCTGCCATGCCACTACCACACAGCCACGCAGCATGCTACCATACGCCAGGAGCATACAGCGCGCTACCAAACACCATGAGCATGCTGCACGCTATCGGTCACCTCAAAATTCACAACGATGCTACCATACATGGCAAGCGTACTGCAAGCTACTATACGCCATGAGCGTGAGACGCGCTACCATGCGCCATGAGCTTGAGGGTCAGGTGATCCACACTCCACATTGATTTCTGTGACAAACTCATCTCCTGCATGCCCACCTCTTCCTCCCCATGTCGCAAATCTGGAACTCCTCAGTGTGCTCATGGCAGAGCCTTGTTTAGGCTAAGCATGACGACATGCCTGCGTGCGACAAGAGTTTAGTTGGTCTTGGTGTTCAGCAATAACATCCTGGCATTGTGCAGGTGAGGAAGACTGGGGAGCCTTATGTCAGCCACTGCATCGAGACGGCCCTTATCGTGGAGCACAACCTTCCTCCGGGAGTGGACTATGAGAGGTGCGTTCGTGGATGAGCAGGTGAAAGAGAAGGTGGGTTTAGGGGCGACTGCTTTGAGACCGCCCTTATTGTGGAGCATATCTTCTCCTCAGGCGTGGACTCTGAGAGGTGCGTTCGTGGATGAGCAGGTGAAAGAGAAGGTGGGTTTAGGGGAGTCTGCTTTGAAACCGCCCTTATTGTGGAGCGCATCTTCTCCTCAGGCGTTGACTCTGAGAGGTGCGTGCTTGGATGAGCAGATGAAAGGCGAGGTATATATAGGAGCGACTGCTTTGAGACCGCCCTCATTGTGGGGCGCACCTTCCCCTCAGGCGTGGACTACGAGAGTTGCGTGTGTGGATGAGCAGATGAAAGGGTGCAAAGATGAAGGAGCCACTGCATTGAGACCACCGTCCACATTGTAGATTGCTACCGTCCTCCTGGGTGGGTTTGTGGATTGGCAGAAAGATAAAGTAGATGAAGGAGCCACTGCATTAAGGTTGCCCTCGTTGTGAAGCACAACTTTCCCCCTGGCGTGGACTTTGAAACATGTGCGTGCTTTGTTAGAGGAAAGAAGGTAGAGCAAAGAAACAATAGGAAAGAGCAATTTTGTTGGCAGAAGGCTTTTGAGAAGGACCACTTGCTGTGATTGAGTAAGCTTCACCGCTTTCTTTCTCCACAGTGGCTGTGCCAACAAGCCCTAGGCTGAGCTTGCCTTTGCTGAATGTGTGTGTTTTATGTGTGTGTGACAGAACTCAGATCTTTCTTTTGGTTCCAGCGGTCTGAAGGCAAACACGATTCATCAGCGTCGCAAGCATTTCAATAGTCACTTCTTTGCAGCCCCAAATTGCCTGCCCTTGAGTTGCAGGTACATCCCTGCCCTGGGCATCTGAAGTGGCTGCTCTTGTGGTGCTGTTTCTGAATTGCAGGCACATCCCTGCCCTGCACCTCTTGACCAACTGTTCTTGAGGTGTTGACGCTGACTTGCAGGTACATCCCTGCCACGGTGGCCGTCCTGCCGTGCGATGACCTTTCTGTAGTATAAAAAGAAACATGCGTGGTAACGGCTGTTCTTTGTGATTCTACGCTTGATTTGCAGGTGCATCCCTGCCATGGTGGCTGCCCTCCTGCATGATGTCATTGATGACATTTTTTCAGTGTGAAAAGTGAGGGAGGCATTTTGGACAACCGCTCTTTTTTTTCCTATTTTTCTTCCTGATTTGCAGGTACATCCCTGCCATGGTGGCCGCCCTCCTGCACGATGTCATTGATGACACCTGTGTGGACATTGATGACATTCAGGTGGGGAACTAGGGCTGTCCAATCCTAACTCGGTCACAGATTGGCTCCTTTCACTTAAAATATTGAAATACCTTGAAAGCATTTGTGAAGTTGTGTGTGACTGGGAACGAGCGTCAGCAGCTAACTAGCAAAGACCAACAGCAACGGATTAATTGAGGCCATGGCCCTCATGAGCTGAGACCTCCAGGGGCTCCCCTGCTCCTCTGGGACTCCGACCTGATTGAGCAGTCTGGTTAAAACCCCAGAAGGCCCAGAGCAATGCGCAAGCCGGAGCTTTTTGAAACCCATGAGCTGTCCTGTCATCGCAGTTGAACTTATTTTTTGTTTTATGGGCTGCATACCGCAAGAGAGAGGGGGATGTGAATCGGGTGGTATGGTTCAGGATGCCTGCACATGAGGGCTATGAGAGGCTGCCTCTAGGGTTGGCTTCATCAAGTTCCCTCTGTGCACCTGATCCTCCTTGCGCCAGGTTATAGAGGCTGCCTCTAGGGTTGGCTTCATCAAGTTCCCTTTCTGTGCACCCGACCCTCCTTTCACTGTGTAGAAACACGATTTGAAGTGTGTTAGGCTCTGCCTGCCATGTGAGTGAGAATGACCTGGAATGGGACAAGCGATTGATAACTGTAAACCTGCCATGCCTGCCATGTGGTGTGCCCAACTCTCATGGTAAGTGAACGTGTCTCTCATGACTAGGCAGTGCAAAGACCCTTGAATGTTTGGGCGGGCTTGTGTCTATTGGGCTGATGATCAAGCCCTAATTATAGTCTGGATCTGAGACAAGTCATACAGCATGGGGCTTGGGCCTCTGGCAAACCAGAGCATCCCTGGTCCTGATCTGCACTCAAGAAAAGTGGTGCTCAAAAGCCTGGGCGACGCGCCTCCAGTACACCCTGTGCACTCTTTTGCAGCAGGCCAAGGCTGGTCAGCAAAAGAGGTGCAGAGGTTTTAAAGGAGCCCAAACTCAGCCAAATGAACCCATGTTGAATCAGTGCATATGACGTGTCCAATAGCTGGAGTGACTGACGCTTTCTGAGCTGTCCACAAAACTGTGCACACTGCGTTGCGGACCAGTTTTGCCGGATGTGGGTGCTTAAAGTGTCCAAGCTCGGCCAGATGAACCCACGCTGAATCATTATTGATGAACCAAGACGTGATGACGTCAGGATGTCCAAACTTTGCCCCCAAAATCCCTCTGCACACTGCGTTGCCGGCCAACTTTGGTCAGAACACAGTCCACATGGTGTTCAAGTCACACCCTTTTCAATTCACACTGAGTTGCCGGCCAACTTTGGTCAGAACACAGTCCACATGGTGTCCAAGTCACACCCTTTTCAATTCACACTGAGTTGCCGGCCAATTTCGGTCAGAACACAGTCCACAAGGTGTCCAAGTCACACCCATTTCAATTCACACTGAGTTGCCGGCCAATTTCGGTCAGAACACAGTCCACATGGTGTCCAAGTCACACCCTTTTCACTTCACACCGCCTGCAGGCTAAATTTGGCCAGAACGTGGCCCACATGGTGTCCAAGGTCTCCAAGCTGAGCCAGATGAATCAGCTGCTGCGGCGTGGGAAGCGCATGGTGCGCTGTGCATGCTGCTGAGATCTCTCTCCTGCATGCCTGAGAGTATTGTGGCCCAGTAAACTTAGGAGCTAGCCATCTGATGCGTGGGCTTGTTGTCATGGCCTGCTCACCTCCCTCAATCAAAATCTCACGCTCAAGCTCCCCTAGCTTTGCCGGCCCGTAGGAGAGGAAAGGGAAAGAAAGAGAAGGAAAGCATTACACAGCTGTGCCTGCCTACGTGGGCAGCTTAGCTGAAGCAAAAAGGTGCCTGTAGCCAAACCAGGCGGCGCATAGCACATGTGAGCCTCTTGCCTTGTTGCCGGCTCTGTGCCAGAATCAGACTCCCCGCTCATATTCTTGGAATTGTTTGGTGAGCCAGGCAATAAGCTTGTGATGATGTACAGTCCGCCCGCACTGGGGCACATCACCTGCAGTGAAGCACTCCCTGCACTGAAACTCTTCTCCTGCTTGTCACTGCAGGGGTGGACAGAGTACAGCCCTCAGCACTTCCAATCCCTGCGGAAAATGATCGTTGACATGGTGGGTAGGCACTCATGAGTGTGCTGCAGCAAATGATCGCGCTCATGAGTTGCTGCAGCAAATGATTGTGGCCATGAGTGTGTGAAGAACGGTTGTGCTCAATGATGTGCTGCAGAAAGATTGTTGTGGATATGGTGAGCATGCGCTCATGAATGTAGGCATGCCACGCACATGTACACAACTCCGGCTGGTCCGTTGCCTTCTATACGCTCCCGCTACGCCGGCCCCTCTTGGCCATGAGTGTCCATGGCCATGAATATGAAATGACTGCAAGCGAGGCCAGGTGCACAACATGACTGCAAAAGAGGCCATGTGTACAGCATCAATGTAATGGGCGCAGCCTCTGTTGGCAACAGAGCCGCTGCATCACCTATGATTCACGGGTTGCTGTGTGGAAGCAGCTACAGAGTGTTCTGAGCCTTACCCATCCTCAACTATCTTCGAAGGTTGCATAGGCAATTGATGCCAACAGTCTGCATGCAGGAAAGTGTGTTTACCTGTTCTGAGAAATCAAGAACCATGTTTGCTCCAGACATTTCCAAGCACGTGAGAAATGTCCTGCCACGCTGAATTTGTCCATCACGTTCCCACACCTGCACATCTTGTTTCACGTCCCCCTGCAAAGCAGCTCAAACAAAGGACATGTTTGTAAAATATATTAGCGGTCAGCCAACCCCACCTGAAAATGGAATTGAGCTTGAGCTCAATGCTTGCCCATTGTGTGTGTTCTCCCTCAGTTCTCCCTCCCCCCAAAAGATAAATGCTTTTAACCTCACATACTCTGCTGATGCAGGTGTTTGAAGAGCCGCTTGCCATCCTGGACAAGCTGGCTGACCGCCTGCCTGCCCTCATCCCCCCCCTCACAACCCCCAAAAGACATACACATTTATCTTACGAATCATGCTGATGCAGGTGTTTGAAGAGCCGCTCGTGATCCTGGTCAAACTGGCTGACCGCTTGCACAACATGCGTACTGTGTACGTCCTCAAGCGTGAGAAGCAGTGCTCAGTGGCAGAGGAAACGCTGGAGGTGTGTGTGTGTGTGAAAAAGGAGGACTTCAGGGAGATTAGGACGAGTGGGTGGGGGGCGGGGGGCGGAGGGGATGTGTGTTGGAGACTAGGTTGTGACACCAGTAAGAGTATGCATTGCATGAACGCAGGGTCCTGGAGCACACCGGTGGCGTGCCTGGGATGGGTCTTCACTGTTTGGAATTGCGACTTGCCTGACTGAAGTGGTGCTCATCTCTCATGCACACAGCTGCAGTGCACACTGGCAGAGCGCCTAGGCTGGGGCGTGCTTAAAGGCGAGGCAGAGTGCTCATCAATGAGGTTGTGTAGTGCACGCTATGCAGGAGTGACGCACACTTGTGTGGGGTGCCGATGCCCCTGTTGCATGCACACAGGTGTGGTGCACAATGGCAGAATGCCTGGGATGGGATGCCCTGAAGAGCGAGATGGAAGACCTGTGCTTTGCTGCCTTGGAGCCGGACAAGTACTGCGCGCTGCGCGCTCACCTGGACCGCATGTGGAACTTGCCCACCCTCAGGGTGAGTACCACCATCAGTACTGCAAGAGGTGTCTGTGTATGAGTGGAAACCCATGCTATGACTGAAATCCTCAGTACTGCACGCTCGTCTGGACCACGTGTGGAACTTGCCCACAACAGGGTAGTGAGACCATTACTAATGACATGAGTCCTGTGGATGGATCCAGCGCTGTGAGTAAAACCCCTGCACTGTGGGGAAACTCTCAGTGCTGCGCTGCGTGCTCACTTTGACAGCATGTGGAATCGTCCAGCCTCAGGGTAAATCACACCATCACTCATGTGAAAGACCCACAGGCTTACTGGCAACTGCGAGCGCACTAGCTGAAGGACATGCCCGGCGCATACACTGGTGCACTCACTCTGAGGGTGAGGAGGGTTCACAAGCCATCCAGATCCAGCAAGCATGCATTGCGCTGTTCTGAGGGTTTCATTCATAGCACGGAGAGCTTCTCTCAGCACTGAGTTCATTTGCAGGACTGATGTAATAAGCTCACTTACCCCTGAGGATAGGCACCTTTGCTGCAGATGGTGGAGGAGCAGGTACATGCACGCACGCGCACATATACACATAGGCACACATACGCACGCATACGCACATGCGCACACGCGCACATAGACGCATAGGCACATATACACACATACGCACACGCACACACACGTGCGAGCTTACACACACATGTATGCATGCATACAAGCGCACACACACACATACACACACAGCACTGCAATGCATGCATGCTTGCTGCAGGTGGTGGAGGAACAGGCAGACAGCAATAGCCTTCCTGCCAACGCCATGGCCCCTGCTCCACCCCTTACCATCCGTGCGCGCCGTGCTGCCGAGGCCGCTGCTGCTCGCCGTGCCATCCCAGAAGGTGTGTGTGTGTATGTGTGTGTGTAAGGATTGGCGTATAACGTTATTTGGAGACATTCATAACGTTGTATAACGTTGCATAACAAAATATTGTTATGCTATATTATAACAGGTGCCGATCCCTAAGGATCAGCGTGTAACGTCATCTGGAGACATACATACTGTTATTTAACGTTATATTATTTGTTATATAAGAGTGCCCACCCCTGTGTGTGTGTGTGTGCCTTGCCGGAGGATGAGCACGTCTTTTTCCCTTTTTCCTTTTTTGTCCATTATGCGCCTCATCAAGGTCATATCTCGGGTCGTGCCTTTTATTATTTATTTTTTCATTTATTTGTTGCCACTCCTCTGCCCCTGTGCATGCCCACTGTGATGTCCTCCTCGATGTCCTCATTCTGCTTCGTCTTGCTATTAATGGGAGGCTACGCCAAGGGGATCTCGGGAGGGGCTACTCCATTAATGGGAGGCTACTCCAAGGGGATCTCGGGAGGGGCTACTCCCTTAATGGGAGGCTACGCCAAGGGGACCTCGGGAGGGGCTACTCCATTAATGGGAGGCTACTCCAAGGGGATCTCGGGAGGGGCATCGGGCAGCCTTCTCGAGGAACCTGAGCAGATCACCCACCACTTGCACCTGTTTTTGTGTCTGGAGTTGCACCAGGTACAACAAGACATCAGGTGCAAGTGGGTGGGGACCTGCTACAGGAACCCCAGGGTGCTTGACTGCTGCAGCAAGCCTTGTTTGATTGGAGCGCCATCACATGTTTGACCCTTGGCCAAGACTGGTCTTTTTTCGAGTGTGCTGGGCAAGAACATCCTTGCACCCGGGCTCCACCCGAAACCCTTCCTAGCAGCGCCATCACACTGTTACCCTGTGCCTCGTCTGATCTGTTTCGGAGGATGCCAAGCGCGCAGATCCTTGCACCTGCAAGCTGGGCAAGAACAGATGTTGAGAGCCCACTAGCGACCACTGCGACCAGAAAGGGCACCAAAAGTGAGCCTGCATGTTTCCATTTCCCTGGCCGGTCGCAGGAAGAGCGATCCCAAGCCTTTAAAACCATGCAAACCCCCTCCCCTTGCGTACCCTACAGCACATGGGAAGCCACCAAGCAACTTGGTGCACATGCGGTGTTCTCATGCCCTGTCCTGTTTTGCAGAGGAGGAAGTGCCCGGCCTCCAGAAGCGGCCGCGGCGCAGGCGGTCCCGCTCGCCGGCCTCTTCTGCCAGCTCCCAGATCAACAAAGCCACCGCAGCTGCAGCCACTGTGATTACAGACACAGCGTCCGGGGCACGCATGCGTGAGCCCCCAGTCAAGGGTGACAGCAGCTTTGGACTGGCAGCCGCAGCGGCTACCACACGTGAGGCGCCTCCTACATCAGCTGCTGCACTTGACCTGGGCATCCGCATTGTTGCATCGAGCCCCTCTGAGGGACGTGGGGGGCCTGAGGAGTTTGACCTGGTGGATTGGCAGGAAGCGGCGGCGGCGGCAGCAGCAAGGGGTGATGTGGGAGGGGGGGTTGGGGGGAAGAGCACTGGCGGGGCGGTGGCAGGCACCAGCTGGGGGTGTGACGATGAGTATGTGAGGCGGGATGTGGGGGAACGCCAGCAGCAATGGGAGCAGGGTGGCGTGGAAAGTGGGTGGCTGCCTTATCCACAGCAGCAGCAGCAGCAGCAGCAGCAAGAGCAGATCAAAAGCCAGGTGGCGGGCGGTGGGAGGGGGGTGGGAGAGAACAGGTGGGGAGGCAGGGGAGGAGGCGGCAACAGGGCTGCTGCCACTGCATCTGCCGTGCCTCTCAGCGCACCATCTCCACTCTCAGCACCCACATTGGACCGTGTGCCGGCAGGCCAGCACACTGGAGGTGGTGGTGGTGGTGGTGGTGGTGTCGGCAAGAATGGAGATGGGAGGTGGGAGGGGCTGTATGTGCGTGGTGAGGATGTGGACAACAGTGTTGCGCGGGACGAGGAGGCTCTGGTGTGGCGCCCGCACTACAGCGATGGGAGCGTGCTGTACACGGAGGCGATGCTGAAGGGGGATGTGCCACCGCCTCTCCCTGCACGCAGTCAGCAGCGCTTGCTACAGCAGCAACAGCAGCAGCAGCGGGAGCAGCCAGAACAGGCGGGAATCAGGGCCGCTGGTGGTTCTGCTGCAGATGGTGGCGGCGGTGGTGGTACTGGTGGTGGTAGCGGAGCCGAGGGCCTGCAGGACACCATGACCCGCTTCTTGCAAGTGAAAGGCCCGCTGCTCACATCCCAGCAGCAGCAGCAGCAGCAGCAGCACAGCCAACATCGACAGCAGCAAGACCCACAGCAGCTGCTGCCCAAGTTCACAATACCCACTTCCATGCCCGCCTTGCCCTTCCTCACGCGCCGTGCGCCCCCCCTCCGAGCCACACTTGACACACCTAGTAACTCTACTGCCCCTGACATCAAAAGCATTTTGTTGGCCAGGAGCAGGGCCAAGGCAGGAAGGCGCAACAAGGGTCTAAGTGGTTGTCCCGGCAAGGGGGCTGCTGCAAGGGGGGCACCTCAGCAGCTACAGGGCCAGCAGCAGGTGAGCGGGGTGGGGCAGTGCGGTGTTGCGAGGGTCGGCAGCAGGTGAGTATGAGGGGGTGGATGCAGTGCTGTTAGGAGGAGAGTTTTTTTGCTGCTAAGCTTGGTGCAGCCTCTCAAAAGGTTGCATGCTATCTCCATGTATGCTGCATTGCAAGCTTCACTTGCTGCATACCAAATATGCATGCAGCATGCCACCGGCACCTGCTCTTCACCACTTCTTGGTCACCTCCGGGTCACCTGCTCCTCAGTGCATGCCCTCAACCACTCGTCAAGCACTGCTGTATCAGTGTGCTTCATCCTCTCACGCGCAGCCTTGTGCATTTTTTTGAACCTGTTTTTGGATGGCACGACCAAAGCCACTGGCGCTGCAGCAGCAGTGCTGCATCCACTCAACTTATTATCAAACGACCGGCCCATCTGTTTGCAGGTGGCACGCCCAAAGCCACTGGCGCTGCAGCAGCAGTGCTGCATCCACTCAACATAACATCAAACGACCGGCCCACCTGTTTGCAGGTGGCACGCCCAAAGCCACTGACGCTGCAGCAGCAGTGTCTGAAGGTCCTGGTCGTCACATTGAGTTGTGCTGCATTCACTCAACAAGGCAACAAATGACCGGCCAATCCAAATGCATGTGGCACGCCCAAAGCCACTGGCGCTGCAGCAGCAGTGCGGGAAGGGCCTGGTCGTCCCATTGAGCAGTGCTGCCCTCGCGTGACAAAACATCCAGTCGCTGGCTAACCTGATTGCAGGTGGCGAGCCCAAAGCAGCTTACGCTGCAGCAGCAGTGCCTGAAGGGCCTGGTCAGCACAGTGGTGCCTTTTGACAGTGTCAACTTCAAGAACACCAAGAGCCTGTCCAGCAGCACGCGGAGGGGCTTGGAGGTGTGTGTGTGTACGTGTGCGTGCGCACGCGCGCGCGCGTGTGTGTGTGTGTGTGTGTGTGTGTGTGTGTGTGTGTGTGTCCTGGGCACAAGCACTGCAGGATGGTGAATTTATGAAGCCATGGAAAAGGGGAAGAGGGAGGCCCTTGCAGAAGACCTGAGTCCATGTCTTGACATCTTGCGTTGCTGAAAGGAAGTAGCCCTCACACCTAAGACCTTAGCAGTCGCAGGGATGGAAAGGTTTGCATAGCTGTACCTGCCTATGAGGGCAGCTCAGCTCAAGCAAACAAGGTGCTTGTAACCAAACCAGTCCAAAACAATTTAGGAGACATGGTGCATAACTCAGTCACAGCAAAAGGTGTAACCCAGTCACTCAGGCACGCTGCCACAAGCCTTGATCTTTGCTGAGTTCATAGGGTGCAGTGCACACTTGCAGCTGCTGTGCCGGCGTGCAAAGGCGCAGCGCTCTGAGGTCATTTTGCGCAGGTCGAAATTGCCAAGCTCTGCAGTCCAGGACAAACAAGCAATCTGAATGCACTAATCTCCCATCATCATCATCATCATCATCATCATCATCATCCTGCTCTATTTTGCTGTTGTCTATGGAGTTCATGGAAGAAATTGCTAAAAACTAACGCAGGATGTGATGGGCACTGCATTCAGAGGTGCTGGACCAGCATGCGGAGGTACTGTTTCCTGGGGAAGGTACAGTTCTCTGAGGGAGGACATGCTGCTTGTCTCTGGGGTTGGCCTGAGTTGTCCATTGAGGTAATGTTTGCAATGGATCATGGTGTGCTTGACACCTGCAGGTGTTGGACCAGTGTGCAGAGGTGCTGTTCTCTGAGGTCATGCTGCGCAGCTCTGGGGGTGGCCTGGGTTTGTCCATCGAGGGCCGCCTCAAGTCTCTGCACTCAGTGTACCGCAAGATGGTCCGCAAGGGCTGCAGCGTGGCCGAGGTGTGTGTGTGTGTGTATGTGTGTGTAGCATTTGCCCCTGTAAAGGACTTGCATACAAGGGAAACCAAATGCTAAGGGGAATAGAAAGCAAGGAGCTGCTTAGGGGAGGGGAGTGTCTCGAGCAATCTTGCTTGCAATGCTATCAAGAGAACAGTCAAGGGCACGCGCCCTCCAAACATTTGGGCACCCTGTGTCCTTTGTGCAAAGGTGTTCAATGCATTTTCACATACATACGCCCTTCAGGTGATGTGTTGCTATTCCTGTGTTGATGTTGTGATGTGTCGCTCTTTCTGTGTTCTGTGCCCTGCCTTGACGCAGGTGGTATCTGATGTACACACCCAGCATGAGGTTACGCAGATCCTCGTGCGCCCTGACTGACGGCTGTTTTGTAAAGCCTGTAAAACAACCTGCAGGTTATTTGATGCCTAGGAGTCGTGTCTCTTGACACATGTGGTATCTGATGTACACACTCAGTATGATGTACATCCTCATGCGGTTTGACTGATGGCTGTTTTGTAGAGCCTTCAGAACAACCTGCAGGTTATTTGATGCCTAGCAGCTGTGCGTTCTGACTGATGGATTTCGTTAAAGAACCTTTCGCACGACCTGTACAACCTGTAGGTCCTCGACCCTTTGTGTCATTGTCGATGATGAGGGGTGGGCACACAGTGTGATGTGCTCAGGGATAACTTGAATGCCCGACATGTGTTCCCTGTGTAGGTGTTTGATGCACGCGCCCTGCGCGTCATAGTCGACGATGAGGGGGGTACACGGTCTCGCGACGCAGTGGAGACGTGTTACAAATTGGTTTCCACCGTGCACTCCATTTGGAAGCCAGTACCGCATGTGAGTGGCCAAGACTGTGCCTTATTCATATACGTACACACATAGATAGATAAACAGATAGATAAATAGATAAACAGATAGATAGATAAAGATATGCATTTCATACATCATGTACAAGCTGGTGTCCTCCTTGCACTCCATTTGGAAGCCAGTGCCGCATGTGAGTGGCCAGGGCTATGCCGTATGCACATATGTACATACATATTTATAAATATACATATACATGTATAGATATAGATAATATATATACATACATGTGTATGTTTATATACATGTATACATGAATATAGATGTAGATATGCATTTCTTACATCATATACAAGCCGGTGTCCTCTGTGCACTCCATTTGGAAGCCAGTGCCACATGTGAGTGGCCAGGGCTGTGCATTTCATCAATCATACACGAAGGTCCTTGTGCAGGATCTGTTCATACTTTGCACTCCTTGTCTGTGTGTTGGAGGCTCGCTTGCCTGAGTGTGTGTGTGTGTGTGTGTGTGTGTGTGTGTGTGTGTGTGTGTGTGTGTGTGTGTGTGTGTGTGTGTGTGTGTGTGTGTGCGCGCGTGCGCGCGCGCATGTGCAGTTGTAGGTGTGCGTGCATGCACGAACAAACCCAAGCATGCGCTTGAGTTTCAGTTTGGTTATGACAGGGTGATCTTTTTGCTTTTTTTGTTGTTTTTGGTGCCACAGCAGGCAGGAAGCCTTCCTTCCACATCAAAATGCAGAGCATCTGCACCGTGATATGAACTGAATGAACTTTCTTCCGTCTCTGGCGCCATGAGAGCCCTCTGAAAGCCTTCTTACTTTGGCGCCATAAGCCCTGCCAGCTGCAACGTGACGCTGTTGGTTTGTCGCACGGGCACATGTAAAATTGTTGCATGTTCCACAGGAGTTTGATGATTACATCAGCAATCCAAAGCCCAGTGGTTACCAAGCTCTGCACACTGCTGTCAAGGGTCCTGGAGGCATCCCCATGGAGGTGTGTGTGTGTTTGTGTATGTATGGTTTTGTCTATGTGTGCGTTTGAGTGCGCGTGGGTGTGTTCTGTGTGTTCTGTGTGTCCTTGCACATGTTTGCTGCTGTTTGCCTCCATCTTAGACCTGCTCTGTGGGGCTGCAGTGGCTTTTGAGTGAGATGTGACAAAAAAATTATTTAAATTATTTTCTAAACCTATGCTGTCTTTGCTGGATAGCAGCCAGCATGCAATAAGGAATTCAAAGTCATGCTGACATTAACAACATTGAGTGTGAGCTGGCAATGTTTCAAAAAAATGAAATGCTGCCCTGTGGCAGTGTCTGAAGTCAATTAAGCAAGCATAAGCTCCAGCAACAACACATATTTTGCTCACACACAGACACACACACATGCAGGGGCAAGCGGATTATACCACCCTGTTCCTGCAGGTCCAGATCAAGACAGCATCCGTGCTCCCTATTTATTTTGCTGCTTTGCCATTAGCTTTATCTTACTTTGTTGTTTGCCCGTGTGCTTTGCTTCTGCAGGTTCAGATTAAGACAGCATCCATGCATGAGCTTGCAGAGTATGGTGCTGCCGCACACTGGATGTACAAGGTGTGTATGCGTGTGTATGCGCGCAAGGTGTGGTGCCTCAGCCCTCTGAATTCACAAGGTTTGTATGCCTGGACGTACAGGGAGTATGCCTCTGAGGATGCGCTCTGCATGTGCACACTCACGCACTCACGCACTCACGCGAAACTGGAGCACAGCCTCCTTTGGGAGGCTTGTGCACTTTGGTATCAAATGGTCCTGACTGGTGGCACCTCTGCGCAGATGCACTGACGGGGTTCTTTAACTTATGGGGTGCCAGTGGTGTCAAGGGATCCTGATTGCAATCACCAATCGATGGCACCTCTGTGCAGATACGTTGACTAGGTTTTCTGAGTGTTGCGTGCCAGTGGGGCTGCCTTCACAGTTCTTGAATGTGCACTTCTTCAGGGTGGAGTGCAAGAAAGCACTTGTTCAGGGTGGAATGCAAGAATGTAAGCCTTCAGGATGGAGTGTCTGCGGGGCTGTTCGCACAGCACAAGGTTGTTCACTCCTTCACCTTTGTCATTAGAAGAATGCACTTTTCAGGATGGAACTTTGTTCAGGGTGGAGTGCAAGGATGGTCTTGTTCAGGGTGGAGTAGAAGATGTGCTTTTTCAGGATGGAGTGCAAGAATGGTTGTGTTCGGGTTGGAGTACTAGATGTGCTTTTTCAGGATGGAGTGCAAGCAAATGTGATTGTTCAGGATAGTGTGCAAGAATGCACTTTTCAGGATGGAATGCAAGAATGTAAGCCTTCAGGATGGAGTGTCTGCGGGGCTGTTCGCACAGCACAAGGATGCTCACTCCTTCACCTTTGTCATAACAAAACTCTGGTTGCTCTTTGGCCACTTGGGCAACGGCACTCACTGCATGTAGAGCACGCAGTCGCACCCACCTGCACGCTCACATGCTTTTGCGCACCAGGAGAATACCACTAGCACCAAGAGCACCGGCCCTGCAGCATCTGCACCTGTCTCCACGCCCCCACTGCCCCTGCCCCTGCCGCTATCCATGGAATCACCTGCCTCGGCAGCCTCGCCCTTGAAGAATTTGAGCCCCATCGACCCTGCCAAAGGCAAAACCTTGCTTGGCCGTGTTGCATGTCAGGTGCGGGTGCTGTGCTCATGGCTTTTGCGTGCTAGCTCCGCAGGAAGCAGGGTTGCCAGGTTTGGATTGTGTAGGTGTCCCCAAGTCCCATCACACTTACCAGAGGCACGACCCTGCAGGGCCATGTTGCATGTAGATGGCCAAAGTCCCAGCAACCCCACCTAAGGCAGGGTTGGTTTGTGAAGGTGGCCAGATTCCCTGCATCCCCACATAAGGTAGAGTTGGTTAGCGCAGGTTGCCCTCCGGGGCGCATCGCCCATGTCATTACGAACCCCAGCCTCCAAATCCCGGATTTTATTACGATCGTAATAGTATTATGAGAAAAAATACACTGGTCTCGAGTCTGTAGATGTGCATCCTCAACCCAGCATGGCCAGCCTGCTGGCCATGCATGCATGGTCACACACATGTGTGTACCGTCATACATACTATACGCATGTACACAAGACCATGGGGCTGCTGTGAAATGCCCACAATTGTTGGGCAGCAGAGCACAGTCTCTTCAAGCAAAATAAGGCACAGAGAGAGGAGCCTGGGTCACCTCCTCCTTGTGTGATGGAGCATGCCTTGGTCGTCAGTGCATGTCCGTGCTCATGAGCTTCGTCGTTTGTTCGTTTGTTTGATAGGATGCAGAGCGCTGCCGACCCCTCTACCGCTTCAGGAAGCCCTCAGCCTACAAGCCACCTGTGCAAACAGAGTATGTTTTACTGCTCTTATGGGGTCTTTGTTCCAATCAAATTGCACACGCAGGTGAGCAATGCACTGCGCCTCCCCCAAACTGGGGGCGACGGCCATCACAGGGCACAACCTCCGTCCACACAATCATCGCTGCCGGCGCAACCACAGATGCACCACCAGCACCAGCAGCACCACTCCCTGCTGCCATTGCACCCCCTACCTCAGCAGCAGCAGCAGAAGCCACAGATGCACGCACAAATGCACACTCCACCTCATTCATCCTCACAGCCATCACAGCAAGCTGACCCACTCACTTTGCCTCAATCATCCTCTCAGCCATCACAGCCACAGCCGCACGCACAAATGCAGACTCCACGTCAGTCGTCCTCACAGCCATCACAGCAGGATGCTGTCCCACCCGACGCATCCCTGCCCTCCCTCTCAGCAACAGCAACCCTGCAAGCACCTGGTTGCAGCAGCAGCAGCAGCAGCAGCAGGTCACCGGCGAACTCAGCATATGACCATAGCAGCAGTAACAGCAGCAGCAGCAGGTCATCAGCAAACACAGTGCATAACAGCAGCAGCTGGAGGCTAGCACCACAGCAGCTTGGTGATCAGCAGCTCACACAACAACAACAACAACAACAACAACAACAGCAGCAGCAGCAGCAGCAGCAGCAGCAGCAAGGCTCCACTGAAGCTACAGAGGGCAGTGATAGCCCAGAGGGAGGCTCCTCCCTCATGTCTGCCAGCGTGAGCGAGTCCGAGGACGACCAGGGCAGCAGTGCGCCGCCTCCCATTTTCAGGTGCGCTGTTGGGCATCCCTGGTACTGCAGGGATTAGAGTGATTTACCTGCAGGAGTTAGGATCAGGGCAAGAGAGGCTCGGGTGCCTACAAAGCGTGGGTTTAAAGGTGGTTAGCGCTCTTCAAAACTGGATTTAAAGACTCTCTTGGGGGCCTTTTCTGAAGTGCTTTGACACGTGCTTACCACCTTTATTAACCCCTGGAGCATACACCCCTTGCAAACTTTCCAGCGCCCTAAGATCTGAGAGCATAAGTGCGCTCAAACATGCATAGGCATGCTCAACTGCTTCATTGCAAGGGGCAAAACGGGGTCAGGCAAAGAGTGTGTGTGTATGTGTGTGTGTGATATTCTGTGTAGGGTAAGGCAGCCTGTGATGCGGGGTGTTGAGGTCACACATGTGTTCTGCTGTGTTGCAGGGGACGTGGCTGGGTCGGGCAGCCTGTGCTGCGCATTGCCAAGAACAAGCTGCGCTATGGTGTGGTGGTCGGCAGCAGTGGTGGAGGTAAGCAGTGTGTGTGTGTGTGTGTGTGTGTGTGAATAATCAACATCCTCTCCTGTTTCAATTCCTTGCCTGGCAGCCATAGCAATGACGTTGCTTGACTCGTAGATCTTCACCTCAGAAATGTATAGCACGCCAGGCGGCTCTCGGATCTTCTTGGAGGCCACACTTGAGGGTCCAGAACAGGTCTTGATGCTCTGCTCCAAAAACAGAGCTCCGCAGCCCCAGTGCTCACCTCTTACAGCATGGCAAGGTGTTGAGGGTAGAGGGGGATGTCAGGCAACAGCAAAGCTCCTCGGGCTGCCTTGTCGGTGCTTTGAGGCCTGTGTTCCGACATGAGTGGACGTGCTGCACTTGCGACTGGATTGAGAACGCTTCATGCGCAAAACGATGATGACAGCGTGGCTCCAATCATGGTCCTGACGGTCATCAGTGTAACGACGCGCTTCTCCGAGTATGGTTCTGGAGGTCATCAGTGTAACCATGCATGGCTCCAATCATGGTCCTGACGGTCATCAGTGTAACGACGCGCTTCTCCGAGTATGGTTCTGGAGGTCATCAGTGTAACCATGCATGGCTCCAAATGTGGTCCTGAAGGTCATCAGTGTAACCATGCATGGCCCCAAATAAGGTCTTGAAGGTCATCAGTGTAACGATGCGCTACTCCGAGTATGGTCCTGAAGGTCGTCAGTGTAACGACGCGGTACTCCGAGTATGATTTTGAAGGTTTTCAATGTAAAGATGCGTGGCTCCAATTATGGTTATGAAGCTGGTTAATGCAATGATGCGCTGCTCCAAATTTGACCCTGGAGCTCGTTGATGCGATCATGCACGGCTGCAAGTATGATCCTGAAGGTCGTCAATGTGGAAGTGCACTGCTCCAAGTGTTACCCTGAAGGTCGTCAATGCAATAATGCTCTGCTCCAAGTCTGATTTTTGATTGTCGGTATGGTTAAAATCAGGTCACCTGTGCTTCGTTCCAATGCGGCCAGCCACCCACTTAATTGATGTCATCAGTGCAGATCATATATATCACGGGGTCATCACTGTACATCAAAATATCAGACCACACATAGTAAGGTCATCAACTCAGACCACATGTGATTGACATGCAGTTGGTGGTTTGTGAATGTGTTACTGCTCTCCCTCAGGCTTGTTGAGCAGGTGCTGCTGTTCTGAACCAAGCGTCAATCGCTTGTGATTCGGGTTGGTCGATTCCGTACGTACATGCCGATGTTTTCACTTTTAGCAGGAAAATAGGAAAGTTTAACCAAACAGGTGCTGCAAACAACTGCTCCACTCCAAAATGCCCATCCATGCTCCACTCCACTGCAGCCATTGACGCTTGGTCAACCCTTCACTCCTGCATGGCTATCACTGTTGGTTGTGGCCCTTGAAAGTCTTCAGATGAGAGCACAGATTGCAAACAAAAAAAGTCTTCAGTCAGGAAACCTGGCTGCAAGCCTCAGGGCCTTCATCTGGACCCCTCCCACCTGCAAGAGTGTTGCCTTGTTCTGCGCCTCAGCATGTACCTCAACAACTGTACCTCAACAACAGCTCATCAATGAAAATCATCAACCCTGCGGGCAAGGGCATCCTCGCAGCTGTCAAATTGCTTTCTCTCATGTTTAAGCTTCGATTGCTCATGCATGGATCGCACCATCTCCTAAGCAAATTTTAGTTGCTTATCATTATCATTGAATTTGAACTCAAAATCTTAAGTAGTTCAACTGCAGGCAAGTCGGGGCCGGCATACGCACAAGCTGTTTCTACATTCTGCTTGGCGTGGATCGCACCATCCGTGTTTTTTTTTCTGACGTATTGGGTTGCTTCAGTTTCTCACTGTTTTTGAAAACCATCTGAATCCTTTGCAATGTGTCTGGACCAGCATGCAGGCAAGCAACCTTGTGGCTTCCAGGCTGGGCCTCAAACAGTTTTCATTCATTGTTTGCTTGAACACACAAAACAGAATTTGGTTGCATGTGGAGGCAAGCGCCTCCTCGTGGCTGCCAGGCTGTGCGCTGAATAGAATTCAATGTTGTTCATTGGTTTCCATGATGATTTGGTGCCTGAGCAGGCAAGGATCCCTCCTCGTGGCTGTCAAGCTGGGGCCCAAATGGTGCCACTCAATGTTTTTCTTCAATGACACAGAGTTTGTTTTGGTGCATGTGCAGGCAAGCGCCTCCTCGTGGCTGTCAAGCTGGGGCCCACCCACCCCCTCTACCCCACGCGCGTCCCTGACTACTCCTTCTACAGCGCACTGCAAGCGCACGTGCAAGAGAAGGTGGGGAGCGCGTGTGTGTGTGTGCGCGCGTGCGTAAAAGTGTGTAAATTTCAGGCACAATTCTAAGGCTGTATCCTTGTCATTCAATGATTGCTGTAGGTACTGGCAGGCAAGCCTTGAGCCCTCACAGATCATTCCTTAGATTGCCTCACACTGCTTTTAAAAGATCAAAGGCTTCCAATGCATTTCCTGTGCTGTTTCTTATTTTATGCAGTCTTGGAACACCCCTGGCCGAGGGGACCTGGTGCTGCGGCTGGAAGAGTTTGTGCTTGCCAACAATGGCAGGTGCGTGCGTATGTTGCTGGGTCAGGCTGAAGGACCTCGTGTGTGTGTGTGTGTGTGTGTGTGTGTGTGTGTGTGTGTGTGCGCACGTGCGTGTTGAGCATTTTGCACGTGTTTGCATGTATTGGCAGATGTGTGCACACGGTACTACTGGACAGGTGGCCTGCCGTTTGTGCTCACTGACAACAGAGAAAGTGGAGGCACTGTGCCACACACTTCAACTAAGGAAAGGAAAGAAAGGAAGGAAAGGGTTACATAGCTGTACCTACCTGCAAGGGCAGCTTAGCAGAAGCGAAAAGGTGCCTGTATCCAAGCCAGTCCGAGCCGGAGGACAGAAACAAAACATATAAGTCAATGTAGCGTGCGTGAAGTTAAAAACATATAAGTCAATGTAGCGTGCGTGGAGGACAGGAACAAAACATATAAGTCAATGAAGTAGAGTGCGTGAGGTTCTTCACAGTCGCTCGGGTATACTCACAAGTGTACTGCATGAATTATATGCACTGCATATCACCACAAATACAATACAGTTGCAATCACATGCCGTGAATGTGAAGTTTGTAAGTGCTTGGTTCACCTGTACTCCACCGCAAGGATCATATGGGCTTTGTCTTTGCTCAACTTACCTTTCTATATGGGCACGCTTCCCCGATACATAATCGCATGCATAGAAGTGTCTTCATCACAGACATGCTCGCACAGTCCACCGCACGGACCACATGGGCTGCCTGCTGCTGGTCTCCAAATTCAAGTGCGCTTTTCCTTCTGGTGCGGATAATAAGCGGAGTGTGTCACATGTGCTGTGCTTGCAGGTTCCACCGGAAGGACCACATGGGTTACGTGCTGCCAGCAGAGACACTGACGCTGCTGGAGGGCTTTGAGGAGGAGGCAGAGGCAATGGCGCGGTCCGCACAGCAGCACAAGCTGCAGCAGCTGCTGCTGCCGCGCCACCCAGCCCATCAGCAGCAGCAGCCGCAGCATGGGGAGCAGAACCAGCAGCAGCAGAGCCAGCAGCAGCGGGATGCTGAGAACAGTGGTAGCGCTTCCAGCACCAGCAGCAGCACAAGTTTGTCCGAGCGTGTGAATCGAGAGAAGATGGTGAGGATGGGGCTTCGCTTTGCTTTTGGGGTGTGGACCGTAGGAATTGATGGTGAGGATACAACTCCTCTTTGCTTTTGACGAGTGAAATGTGGGACGATGGGGAGGCATGGGGTTTCTCCTTGGTTCCAAGGAATGGCTCCTAGTAGTTTGTGCTTTGTTGTGGACCATCATACTCAAGTGCACAATCTATTTCTATTTTTAGGCTGAAAAGGTGACCACACCCTAGGTTATGCAATTGGGTTGAGAGGCATTGGCTTCGATCTTTGTCATGTTACTAACTCATTTGCATGTGCCGCTGCGTGCAGGGAGTAGGGAGCTAAAGTCACAAAACAGCAGGCTTTACACGTGGTGCAGTCCTCATTTTAAAGCACATCCCTCTTGTCTTCTCTAAATTCCATTTATCTGGTTTAAATCCCTTGCACCTGCGCGCACACGCACATGCACACACATACACACACATTCATACACTCATTCACGCACACATTCACACACACACACACACACCTCCAGGAGCGATTCCGCGCGCAGATGCAAGAAGCCCACCTCCGCACCCAGCAGCTCAGGTGAGCACTTGAAGCTTCATTTCCTTCGTCACCTTTGAAAGCTGCTCCCTCACTCAGGGCACCAACTCTCTCTGATCAGTTACGCACCTGCAGCACCCAGCGGCTCATGTGCGCACAAAGTGTCATTTGCTGTGCTGCCCTTTAAATTTGTTCCCTCATTGAGGGCCTCAGGGCCAAGCCTAAGAGCAGTTTTTCTACGCCTGCGGCATCCAGCGGCCTAGATCAGCGCTTAGGGAGAGAGGCAACTCCTCTAGAAGTTGGACAACTCAAGCTGCAGATGCCAAGCTGGCTGCCTGCCATGTGATCCTGGTGTGGAGGCATGACTTGATGTTTGCGTGTTCTGTAAGCAGCACCCTCAGGAGCCTGTGGTAGCATTGCAGGGTTGTGTAGTGAGGTTGCCAACAACCCCCTCCCTGCCATCATTTCTGGATCCTCCTTGCATGTTGCTCTAGGTGTGGAGTTGAAGGTGTGGAGACCACCTTCCTGGCGCACATGCGCGCACGCGCGCGCGCGCGCACACACACACACACACACACACACACACACACACACACACACACACACACACACACACACACAGGAAAGCCATTGACTGGGGCCGGTCGGCAATGGGCCGCTACCACCCCTCAGGCATGACTCCCAGCAACGAGGTGGCGATCTTGATCTGGCCCGGAGGCAGCATCGAGCACTGGCCGCGGGGCACCACCGTGGGCGAGGTTGTGAGGCTCAAGGTGGGTCTGCATGGGGTTGTGAGCATGAGGTGGAGAGAATGCGGCGATAAGCACTGTGGCCGTGAGGCACTGCCATGGGCAAGGTTGTGAGGCTTAAGGTTGGTTGGAGTGCAGCGTGTCAGGAGTCACAAACTGAGGGTGTGTGTGCAGGGAGGGGTGGCCATAGGGCACCGATGAGGTGAGGTCATGAGATGCAAGAGGTGCTTGGTTTATGCAGTGGATTGTGAGACACAAAGGGAGGGTGTGTACGCAATGAGTGATGGCTGTGAGGTGCCAGTGGGGATGGGGTTCAGTCCCTGCGTGATATGGCCATTGCCTGCTGCTGCATTTGAAGCAGCATGCTTTAAAAGCAGCAGCAAGAGTCCTGCGTCTTTATGGCCATTGCCTGTTGCTGCGTGGGGAGCAACGCGCGCTAGAAGCAGCATCAAGAGCCCTGCGGCTTCATGGCCACTGCCTGTTGCTGCATGGGGAGCAGCGCGCATTAAAAGCAGCAGCAAGAGCCCTGCGTCTTCATGGCCACTGCCTGTTGCTGCATGGGGAGCAGCGCGCATTAAAAGCAGCAGCAAGAGCCCTGCGTCTTCATGGCCACTGCCTGTTGCTGCATGGGGAGCAGCGCGCATGAAAAGCAGCAGCAGCAAGAGCCCTGCGTCTTCATGGCCACAGCCTGTTGCTGCATGGGGAGCAGCGCGCATTAAAAGCAGCAGCAAGCGATTATCATGGTACCGGCAAGAAAGGTTGAGGGAGGGGGGACATGATGGATAGTGTGTGTGTGTGTGTGTGTGTGTGTGTGTGTGCAGCAGGTCGTGAAATGCGCCATAAGGTGGTGTGCAGAGTTTCATGGGAAAGCAATGGGTCATGGGAAACCAAGTGCTTGGGTGTGCAGTGGGCTGCGCTGCTGATGTGATGGTAGTGGTCTCAGGTCACCCACAGCTCCACCCTGGGACCTTCTTCCATTCCCAATATTAGGAATAATATTCCTCCATATACATAAATATATATATAATATATGATGTATATATGAAACATACACACCACATCGACATCCTGCATACTCAAAAAAAAGAGAGACAGGAGGTCAAGGATTGACCTTTTTGGCACCCCTTGAGCAGGATGTTGTCTGGCTGAAATCCTGTATCTGACCAACCACTGAGTCTTTTCACCCCAATTCTGTTGGCAAAAGGACTCCAAACCACAAGATATCGCACGATTTGGTGCTGAAGGCGGTCCGGAATGGAGATGTGGTGGTCTAAGAAGTGAGGTCCACGCCGCGGCTGATTGGCAGGGTGCCCCGAAAATGGGACTGCCATGCTCTAAGGCTTTGAAAGACATATACATTTTGCAACCAAATCAAGTGTCCCAGGTTTGGGGCACTCAGTGCAATGAGCAGTATAGAAACACTTGCTGGGGGGGGGGTCCACGTCCGGAAAGTTAGAGCAAAGGCCTGACCTCAAACATACGTATGCCACACATGAGAACCACCTCAAGTTGAGCCTAAAATTTTGTGGCAAGCACTAGCAACAGCCTTGTGCCACCTCGGTGCCCAAGGTAACAAAATGAGCCCGTAAATATGTAGAAGCATTTGAGAAGTGTGCTTGCATGTATTGGATAAAAGCTATTTATTGGTTTCACACCTTGCATGCATTGGATAAAAGCCATTGATTGGTTTCACACCTTAAGTTCTAAAGGCCGCAAAAGTTTAGGCGATGGCTTTCAGTCAGGCGCCACAACCTATGCCATAACTGGGTGATATACTGCCGGACACTGTAAAACCCACTTCTGAGTATGAGGGATTGCTAGTTTCAAGCAAAGGTCTGGTTTGGCATGCTGGCCACACCGGGGTGTGGCTCAGGTAGGGCTCTGTGCACCAAAAAGTAGCATTTCTCTCGTTTGGACACACCAACTCCAGTTTTGAGTATGCAGATGTTTTTC
This sequence comes from Dunaliella primolecta, assembly GCA_914767535.2. NCBI lineage: Eukaryota > Viridiplantae > Chlorophyta > Chlorophyceae > Chlamydomonadales > Dunaliellaceae > Dunaliella > Dunaliella primolecta. The sequence continues at coordinate 9,014,699 of OU611761.1, forward strand.
TATTAATATTCTAACAATTTTAAAGTGCGACATGCGCCCAATACCTGGACTTCTCAGTCCCCCTGGTAAATGCCATTTTTGAGAGGGACCCCGCTCAAGCCCAAACTGCAGCAGCAAGTATATGTGAAGCCTATTGGTAATATTTCGAGTGGTTTGGGTTGTTGCAGAGGGCTCCTGGTGCTTGTCGAATTTTCATCGCACGGAGAGGCGCACAAAGGCAGGGAGGTCCGGCCAGGCCCCGATAGGCCACCTCCGTGCCCGCTGTTTGTCCTGGCCGACGCCTGGGGTTGTCAGCATCAACTTTGATGCTGCAGGCTGCCATGCTGGGCGCCAGGGAAGAGCTGCTGGGCTCCGCAAAGTTGCTGGAGCTTATAACTTTGAAAGTTTTGCTTGTGGACGTGATTCCGACTGGATATATTTCATGTTTTTGAAGTTCTTTCCAAATTATCGGCCCTAATTTTCTTGGTTGTTGCCAAAGCAGCTCAATCACGCCTCGTTTGGGCAACACAGGGGCTGCCAGCCAAATCAAGAGCCGATAGTTTGTTTGAATTACTTTCCTAAATAAATGCTGTGCTTCAGGTACAGGTTTCCTCGCACCGCTGAAATCCCTTTAGCATTTGAATTTCGGACCCCACCCCAACACCCCAATGAAATGCCTAAATTTCATTAAATATTTATAGAAAGCCGTTCCCCATCGTCAGCACTCCTCTCGGCTGACTTTAGAGCACCCCCCAAAACAGCCCCCTGCCAGCTCGCAGCAGGTGGCCACCACAGCACTCAGGGACCATCCTGGGGTCCACCTGCAGGCTTGGGGATGCAGCTGAAGGGTTAGAGCACACAGGGGGTGAGTTTGGCTGGCTGAGCGCGCAAACATGCAGGCCTAGCGCGCAGCAGGGTTCACCAAACAGGACCAGCTCAGCGCTGAAAAATTGCTTTTTTAACTAGCTTTCAGGTGGTATGTTCAGAATTGGCAGAGGCGGGCTGGCTGGCAAAAGGCAGGATATCACACAGGGTTGTGGCGCCTGACTTTCAGTCACTACCACTCGGTCACGCAGAGGCCTGGTGACCTGCATACTTACAGGGAAAATCCATTACTCAGAATGCATGATTGCTGGGCCAGGTGACTGGCTGCTCAAACTCATTTTGTCAAGGTCGTGAGGGATCAAGACATGTTAAGTGTAAAATGAGGGCAGGAGGGCTTCATGTTGCAGGGGTTGGGTGGCCTCTTCCGCTCAAACGGGTCTTGAGCTCTTTGTGTCAAGCAGCGCGAACTGTGCAGCACTGCATGGATATGTTTTGTGCAGCCACACTTTCATGAACTGCCCATGAACCTGAACGCGCGCGCGCACACACACACACACGCACACACACACACACACACACACACACACACACACACACACACACACACACACACACACACACACACACACACACACACGCACGCACGCACGCACGCACGCACACACACACACACACACACTTACACGCACATAGGGCATTCCACAGGATGAGCCTCGAGATGTGCGTGCTAGCGCCACCAGCATTGCAGGTGGGTGGATTGTCCTTGGCGGGGTCAGCTGTGCGTCATCATTATTACTGTTGTTGTGTTGGTTGTATTTGTTGCTGTCATCGTAATCATCATTTGTTGTCGTTGTGGTTGTTGTGGTGGAGGTGGTGGTGGTGGTGGTGAGGTTGTTATTGCAGGTGGGCGGATCACCCTTGGCAGGGTCAGCGCTGTGTTTGCATAGGGCAGGGTTCGCTTGTTAGATTACACGCCACAGAAGCAAAAGGCCTTCCATTACGGTGGCTTACTGGTGCCTGTATGTCTGGCTCTGGCTCTGGTCACTAGGTAGAGGTTGCTGGGAGGGAGAACAGCAGAGCACCTCTTTGATGCGCCTCAAATTCAAATGCCCACGGCTGGCCACAACCTCCCCTTCCCGTTTTCATGTACAGCCTAGAAAACTGCATGTCCATGTGCAGCATTGTGAGTTGACACTGTCAGACATCGCATGCTAGCCAAGGTGTACCCGCACATGTACAGACAGTTGCAAGGAGCATGCCTGTCATCGGCCAACCTCCAGAAGGCAAGCCTGCCAGCTGGTTAGGTCCCAAGCCTCTTGATACAGCTGCACCCGCGCATTGTTTGCTTCCAGCCCTCTGGTCCCTTTTAGGCGTTTGCCTCTGAGGTCTTGAAAAGAAAGAAAAAGTACGTAGGCAGTGAAACACTCCCTACGTCAATTAAGTCCTGATCTAGTCAAGGGACTGCACTGCTCCGCAGTTTTGGCCGACCCCTGCGATGCGTACTCGGCTGCAGAGCCTTTCAAGGCCATGCCCCTTAAGTAGCACACAGACACGCATGTGTGCATGATGTTTCAGCTTGGTCTCTGTGCATGCCCTCTGAGCAGGGCACGAAAATGCCTCAATGCATGACATGTACAAAAAAGAAATGGAAAAAAACAAACGCACATCAGGATTGCACTTACTGCAGGCTGTTTACATAACCAAGCGCTTCATGCTGTGCCCAATGTGCAGTGCCTTTGCGGGGTATATCAGTTCTTTGTGCTGGTCGGTCCCTAGCATAGGTTGCTCTACTTATGCTGCTCACCTCACAGGCGGTGAAGACCCAGGGTGGCTTGTGAGGAATAGCACTTTCGCAGGCGCCAGCTACAATGTGAACAACAGGTGTGTGTGTGTGTGTGTGTGTGTGTGTGTGTGTGTGTGTGTGTGTGTGTGTGTGTGTGTGTGTGTATGTGTTTTCGTGCGTGTGTGCGTGTGAGTGCGTGCTCTTAAACCCTTTTAGGGCTCGTTTGAGTGGTGTAAGCATGCGGCTTTGGGAGCTTCCTGCAAACAGCATGCAAACAGCATGCGCAGGTGTGATGCTTGTGTTAGGGAGCGTATTTGTTTTTGCAGAAGTCAACAACTCCTCCCCAAAATGGGCATGTTTTTGACATGCTCATAGCATAAGTGGTTTTAAATCTTGGACACTCAAGCTTAGTTGCAAAATGTAGCTTGTCGGTTGCACTCAAGTGCACTGTCCGAGATTGCGGCCCAAATGCCTGATTAGCCGTGGCGTGAACCATATGTTCTTACCACTAGTTTTCCATTCCGGATTACCCACTGCACCAAATTGGGTGTTTAAAGTGGTTTGGAGTCTGTCTTGGAAGAACATCATCAACAAAAGAAATGGAGTAAAAAGACACAATGGTTGGTCAGACAAATAATTTCACCCATTTACCTTGAAAGAAATCCAGCAAAATGGATGCCAGAAAAATCATTTTTGACCTTCTTTCCTTTTTTGGGCATGCAAGATGTTAGCGTTGTACATGGATTTTACAGAAGCATAAATGTATGAGTGAAAAATAGTCCCGGGGTGAAGCTGCAGGCCTAATTTATGTGATCTGAGGCCAAGGCAGTAGTCTGGGGTCCTCTGACTTAAATCATTTTTGGTAAACTCGATCGACTATGAAGAAAAATGGTTCATGTGGTTAAATTTGAGAAAGGAGATTGGGAAAAAGCATATCCAGCGATGTAGAGGTGTTGTCCACCTCTGATATTTTTGCTGACAACAGGGTGAAAGGGTGGACAGACCAAACCGCAAGTAAATTGTACAGGGCATGTTTGTGTAAACTTTTTCAAGGACCATGAATCTCCCACCCTTTACTGGGTGCAGAAGAACTTGCTGGGCTGGGGCGTCTTCTCGAATGTGGAGCTCCCACATGCACCCAATTGCAGTAAATGTGCCAAAGGAAATTCCCCTGGACCTTTTTGCTGCTCACTATGGTGCAACTGTGCAGCTCTGTATTGTTCCGCAAGCATTGAAAAATGAAAGCTCCTGCACAGAGCTTTCGTGGATCAAAGGAGACAGTAAGAATCCATTCTGTTGCTGAGCTGGTGTTCCAGTGTAACGCGTGTGTGCAGCAGCCAGTGCCCTCCACCAATGCCATCAGGATTGACATAAAAACCGACAGGCAGTGCAACGCGAAGATTGTCATGGTCAAACATGCCTGAAGCAAATCTTTGCACCTTCATGTGTCCTGTGCAGGCTCGTACCAGAATCGACTGTGCTAAACGACGGAGATCTGGTCATATTGAGCGGCGAGAAAATGAAGATTTAGGCAGACGCCAGTGTAGTGAGAGGAGCTATAGTGCAAGACTTTGCTGAGTGTGTGCAAGGATGAGATTTGAAGCGTGCTGCAAGGTGGATCACAACTGCAGTTAGATACTTTTTGGTTTGTGTGGAGGCCTTAGTTCCTGGTGCCACAAGATGGGGTGGAAGCCTCAGATCAGCCTTACACGAGAGTGTTTGGAAAGTTGCAGGTGGTCTTATCAGGGAATAGTGTGGATTGGTGAGGAAGGATTTCCAACAAGGAGAAAGAGTGTGATTGTCATGTTTCAAGGTTGAAGAGCAAGAGAGAGCTAAAGAAGGATGTGCGGCGTTTGTCCCGCGTTGTACTGTATTGATTGCCTTGGGCCTTGAGACCCTTGTTAGGGCTTCTTCTTGTATGTGGGACCGGAGAATGTGTGCTCCAGCTGTATATATCCACTTGTATTTTACCTTAGCATGCAGCTCAGGGTTTGTGCATTTGTCCCAGAAGTGATTTCGCCGCCCACTGTCCCACAGGTGTTTGTTTGCACTTGTGCATTCTCCCAAAGATGTTTGCATGTGTTCGCTCTTGCGTACTGGTAGTTTTGACAGAAAGAGTGGTGGTTGAGTCTTGCTTGATACGGTTTGATGTTTACAACTTATCCTTGAAGGCTTGGCCGAATATCATTTATACAGCAGTATTTGAATTGTATTTGAAAAGTATGCTCTGCAAAAGAGCAGCGTTTTTCTTAATTGATCATTGCTATTTCATCAGTAACAAATAGGTATCATTCACTCCTCAGTTCCCTTATTAAAAGGAAGTGACAACAGGAAAATACACCAAAAGAGGTGTGCCAAGAGCTCCACAAAGAGTCTGATTGGTTCACAAGCCTAGGGAGAATAAAGAATTGTCACTTTCTGCGTGGATCTTGCGGATATGATACAAAGTAATAAGTTCTTGGGATCCTGAACATTGGAGTTTGTGGACGTCTAGGTGGGCTTATGTAACCCTTTGAAATGAGCACCACTACAGTTGCAATGTAGTGTTGCTCAGTTACAATGTTACGGTTGACGGGGCATTGGCAACCTGAGAGAATGTGGATAGCGCTATTCATATTTTGACATTATGGGATGGGGTATACAAGGTTTACAAGGTTTACAAGGATAAGGCCTTCAGTCAAGAAGCGCGACTGCTAGCCTGCTCATAAAAGGCAATCAATTCATGAAGGAAATAAGGAAGTTTATTGTTGTTCTGGTTCAAAAAAGCAGACACATCATGAGATTCTGCCTGTGAGAACAAGGGAGCATATTTCCTGCGGAGAGAGACCACCTGGGGATGTGTGCAATGGAAGAGGACATGTTGTTCATCCTGGACATCGTCATCAGCCTCACAAAGGTCACAGTTTGGGGAAGAGCTGTGATTCCAAGTTGCTGTCTCATAGCGAAGGGTGTGAATGCGGAGTCTAAACCGAGCCACGCTGCGAATGACATCATGGGGGAGGTCAAGGAACATGTATTTGGGGAGGCTATAAGGAGAATGCATAACCAAGGCTCTTTTAGTAGGAGGAGCACACCACTGGTGATAAGTTAAGCGTTTACTGTTGCGCTCTCTAGGGTGTGTGTTGGAAAAAGGCTCCCAATATTGTAGGTGCCTGGTGATGGGGTATACACATTTTAAAAGCGTTCCAAATACGAGGAGACACTCTGTAACTGAGAAAAAGGATCCAGAATCCTCTTTATTGTGGGATATCCTCATAGACCCATGCATCTGAGCAAGCTCGCAGACGCACGCACGCACGCATGGTGTGTGTGTGTATGTGTATGTGTGTGTGTATGTGTGTGTGTGTGTGTGTGTGTGTCTGTGTGTGTGTGTGTGTGTGTGTGTGTGTGTGTGTGTGTGTGTGCGTGCGTGCGTGCGTGCGTGCGTGTGCGCGCTTGCTTGCTTGCGCGAGCGAGCGAGCCGATGACGAAACCGAACTCAACACGGGAATCATACTGACTTGTGTTAATAATTACCAAAATATGTAGTAGTGAAGATAAAAGGATCGTTGTGTCCCTCCCTGCTTGCCGTGAATCTCACCAGCCATTGTATGCATTAGGCAGGCTTACAGTCAATTTCACCCTTGCAAGCATGGGTTCTTGTCCCACTGCATGGGCATATGGCAATGAAGCACTGTCAGATGTTGCCCTAGCATTTGTCCCCAAACTTGCAGCTGCTTCAAAGGTCCCTGCTACTAGGGGGAGGAAGCGGAAGGCTCAAGAAGGTGAGCACTCCCTTGGTTGAGAGCTCCGTCATGAGCAACGACATCTATGTTCCTGCAGCGACAGCTCTCTGTACACAGCTGTCATGCACGCCTGCGGATTGGGTGAAAGAAAGAGGAACAACGTAGGCAGTGAAAAACCCCACATCAATCAACTCAAGGAGAGGGGGCCTCATTGGTTCAAATTGGGTGATGCAGTGCACGCTGGGCACTCAAGCTCTCCTGCCCGTGGATGCAGGTCCAGATGAGCCGCAGGCAACCTGCACAATTGCTGCGCACCGGTTTTGTTTGGCCATGTACAGTGCTTATTTCAATGCGCTGTTTGTGCGCTGGGCAAAGGACGACAAGACGGTAAGCAGCCGGTAGCTGCTTGAGCAACTAATTTTGAATTGCAGCATGCTTCCCTGTGAGGGCCTCTGCCAACCTCCACACAACAAGCATTGGATTGAATTCGCAGGTGAAGCTTGAGTACGAAGGACCGGAAGACCTTGCTGCAGTTAGGGCATGCATTAAGGTTATGTACCTCCAGAAGCTGGATGCTGAAGACCTTCCGTCAGAGCCAGAGGGCTCCATTTCACTCCTACTCAAGGTGTGTACATCCAAGTTCCAGGCCTCCTCTGACGGCATGCTTTGCGTTTTTAACTCGTGCTGAAAATACACAAGTCAAAAAAAGCTCACACCTCTTTGAAGGACAGGTACCCAGCATACGAACTCAACAAGGGCATGGAACCTGATCCTTAAAATCTGGTTTCATAGATGTGGATGGTCATAGAACTGGCAGAAGCTAGTTGAGATCTAGATCTAGACTCAAACTAGGCATAGCCAGCTAAGAAGAAGGCCATAACCAAAGCTCATTGGGATCTAAATCTGCGCGGTCCCTGAGCACTTTGAAGAGTCCATGTTTGTTTAATGCACCAAAGCCATTTGCGGAAACCTTGACCTGACCTTTGAATGGCGTGGATGGTCTTCCGCATAGCTGCCTGATTTGCAACACGCAAAGCAGCAAGCTCAAGGAAGTGATGACACAATTGAATTAATGCCCAGGGCTAGGAAGCTGGAGACATGTTGCTCACATCCCCTTTCCGCATTCGATGTGCAGATGATTGATTGGGGGGATGTGCTGCAAGCGCCCACCTGCACCGAGCTATGCACCCCTTCTTGGCTGATAAAATCCCTTTTTGCATTCATTTTGCAGATGATTTGTTGGGCGGACATGCTGCAAGCGCCCACCTGCACCGAGCTTTGCATCTCCAAGCTCGCTGACAACTTCCGACCTGGCAGTGCTAAAGACGTGAATGGGATGCTCGAGGGTCTACCTGAATCTGTGCTCGAGTTGCCCTCCTTCGCCAAGGTGTGCAATGTTTGTTGGAGCTCATGCTTTGTGTTTGACACACCCATCGCTAGGGAAGGCTATCTGTCGCTATCAAAGAGTCAGCAACTTCGAGTCAGGCATGCAAATTAAAAAACACGCTGTTTGATACAGTCAGGGGATGGTCCAGGCTCTCTTGCCTTTACAGCTTTACATAGACTGTCTTATGCATCATTTGTCTCCTCCTAGTCTGAAACCCTTTATGTTTATGCCAGACCAAACCATGCAATGTCAGTTGTTTGGATTGTGAGACGAAGTATTGCTTTTGCATTGGGACCCAAACAGGTGCAAGAGGCATGCCAAAAGTGGCTTCAGCGCTCCTTTGCTGATGTGCATGAGGTCATTACCAAGGAAGAATTGCTGGAGGCCTTCCAGCAGCTCTGCCCTCGCGCCGTATTGACTTGGATGAAGCACGATGACTTAATAGGGACAGAGAATGATGTGGCCTTTTTGGTGACATGCTGGTATGAGGGCGAGCAGGTGAGGTGGCGTGTGAGGTGGCATAAGATATCTTAGGTGACATAAGAGAGGGTGGCATAACAGAGGGTGGTGAAATATGCATGCGGCCTTCCTGGGGACATGCACTAGTGACTTGCTAGCATGTGGGTGAGCAGGGGAGGTGCTGGCGTGTGGGGTGGCAAAAGATCTGTATGGGGCATAGTGACACGTGCATGCGGCTATTCTGGTGCCATGCACTGCTGGCTTGCTGGCATGCATTGATGACTTGCTGGCGTGCATTGCTGGCTTGCTGGCATGCATTGATGACTTGCTCGCGTGCACTGCTGGTTTGCTGGCATGCACTGGTGGCTTGCTGACAAGCACTGGTGGCTTGTTGGCATGCACTGGTGGCTTGCTGACAAGCACTGCTGGCTTGTCGGCATGCACTGCTGGTTTGCTGGCATGCACTGCTGGCTTGGTGGCAGGCATTGGTGACTTGCTGGCGTGCACTGCTGGCTTGGTGGCAGGCATTGGTGACTTGCTGGCGTGCACTGCTGGCTTGCTGGCATGCACTGTTGGCTTGCTGGCGTGCACTGCTGGCTTGCTGGCGTGCACTGCTGGCTTGCTGGCATGCACTGCTGGCTTGAAGGCATGCATTGATGGCTTGCTCGCGTGCATTGATGGCTTGCTGGCATGCATTGGTGACTTGCTAACATACATTGAAGGTTTCCTGGCATGCACTGCTGGTTTACTGGCATGACGCCAGGCTGGTGCACAGGCACCGTTTTTCAAGTGGTGGTGCCCTCCTTTGCTTGGGATCGTCTGGAATTCCCAGAGGTGGACGACTCCCCCCAATAAAACGGGATTTTCAGAATACTCAGTGCACAGGGTGCCCCCAACCTTGGACACTTAAGCTTGGTTGCAGAATGTAGCTTATTTTACAAAAAAAAACTAGAGCTTTCTATGGCTGGGGGCACCCTGCCGAGTTAGCCGCAACGGGAACCCTAGTTTTTGGCCACCAAGTTTGTGTTCCCTATCACCCACTGCACTGAATTAGGCGATTTTTAATTGTCCAGAGTCCTTGTAGCAAAAGAATGCCATTGCAAAAGAATTGGAGTGAAAAAACCCAGTGGTTTGTGAGACACAGAGCTCCGGCCTTGACCCTGAGGGAAAGCCAGCACAAGGGGTGCCAATAAATGAAATCAAGTTTTGGCCTCCTTTCCTTCTATTAACATACAGGCTGCCATCCTGCATGTCAGCATGGTATATGGAGATTGTCAAAACATATCCTTGGAGGTGGAACATGGTCCCAGGGTCGAGCTGTAGGCCTCAAAAAGGCACAAGAAAGAGGGCATGCACGGCAATGTCAGCCAGTCGACCCCCTCCAAGATGTTTGGACCCCCTTTTTTCGTCCATTGGGCTTGCAGGAGTTTCGAATTTTCAAGGACAGTGACCTCAGATATTTGGACCCCCCTTTTCATCCAATAAGCATGCAGCAATCGAGTGGATTTCTGAGGAAAATAACCTCTGAGACATCTGGACCCCCCTCTTCATCCAATGGACATGCAGGAATTGTCAATTTTTAAAGGCAAATGCACAAGTTAACAATAATTTTGAGGGTTCTGACTAATGACTTGCGTTTGCACAACCAACCTTCACCAAATCATCCAACTGTTGGAGCCTCCACTTAATTCTTAAATTGCAATCACCTTAAATTTTTGGGGGGGGTATCTGAGGCCTGGAAACAGGTGTTGTTTGGCATGCTCTCTGCATATGTGTGCCCTAACTGGCACTTTTCAAGCTTGGGTTCCTTGAAGCACACTGGATTCCAGCTGGGGCACACATGCCTCATGCGCGCGCCAACTGGCACTTTTCAAGCTTGGGTTCCTTGAAGCACACTGGATTCCAGTTGCCAAAGTAGCCACGGCGTGAACCCTGCTACTTGCCACCAAATCTCCATGCCCGATCACCCACCTCGGGTGATCTTATATGTTTTGGAGTCCCTGTTTAAAAAAGAATAGCATTGCAAAAAGAGGTACAATGAGAACCCTGTGGCTGGTGAGGTACAGGATTTCAGCCATTTCCCTTGAAGAAAATCCAGCACAAGTCGTGTCGAGAAGTTCTATTTTTGACCGACTTTTTTTCTTCATTGAATATGCAGGATGTTAGCATAGTACATGGAAGTTTGAAAATTGTTTGGAAATAAAAGTTTGGTCCCAGGTTGGAGCTGTGGGTCATTTTGGGTGATCTGAGGCCAGGCGAGTGATCTGGGATTCTTCAACTGTCATCATTTCTTGTTGGATGTGTTATTTTCATTAAAGGTTGTCATCTTTTTATTTGGAAGAAACATGTTTATATTCGAGGAACATGAGGAAAAGCATGTCCGGCAGATGGCCAGTTGACCTCCCTGATAATTTTGACCTTTTGCCAAAACCTGGAACCACTTCATTTTTCACTGACGCATACAGCACAGCACGCAGCAGCTGGATTTTTCCCTGGCCTCCCTGGATGCTCTTGCTCGTGCAGCGGCTTTTTGATGATTTTGTTTTCAAAATTTGCCCGGGCTCTCTGTATCCCACAGACAGAGGCCTTGTGAGTGGGCTGCAATGGCTCTTGCTTGTGCAGCGGCTTTTTGATGACTTTTTGTTTTGTCTGGGCTTTCCGTATCCCACAGCCAGAGGCCTTGTGAGTGGGCTGCAATGGCTAATAGGGTGAACAAAAAGTGAGAACCCAGTGAACATTGGGAGTTGCGCCCCGAAGCAGGGACTATCTCAGGCTATCTAAGCTAATAGCTTTATCGCGCTCTGTTTTGTTTTTTTGTTTGCACCCTGGAGCAATGCCCTTCAAACATTGCCTCTCTCCTGGGGCTTTGCCAGAAGTTGGCTAATGTGAGAAGCATAAGTAAGAAGCAAACCAGGTCTTAGTTTGAGGTTAAGGGCTGCGCTTGTCACACTGCAGGGCAGGCCAATCCGATATCTACGTTGCACACATAGTGGTAAAAAGAAAAGTCTAATTGCCTTTACCAAAGGCTTTAGGCCGCGAGCATCAAAGGAGAGGACCGGAGTCCTCATCAAGATGAGGTGTTCATGTTGTGCATGGTTGTTGGTAGAGTGGGTGTGGCTCGTGGGAGAGGGCTCCATTAAATCCCTGCGTTTTAGATGGGTACATGATATAGGCCCTTCTAAGCAAACACTTTGCAGCAATGCAAGCATTGGCAATGCAGGGTAGCCGCTTATTCCTCATCCTTGAGGCTCTGCATGCAAATCCATACTCTCATTGATGACTCAAATCCTTGAAACCAGTGGCAAACCTGTGCCTCCCCCCAGTTGCCCTGTAAGCTTACCAGGAATCATACTTTTGTCATCACTTACTCACAGGGTCGGGCAGCGCAAGAGCAGGATCTCATTGCCCTGTCTAGGCATCTCCGCGTGTCACAGCTGGCAACAAGCGTACGAGAGTGTATGCTTCCAGTGCTACCATGGTTCACAGAGGACCACTTGCTGCCCATCTTTACGACGATCCATCGCCGGTATGGCAGTGCTGCGGCCCAAAAGTTTCCCCACTTGTCCATCCCCAATAGCTGGGTCGCTGCACGTAAAACTGCTGTGCCTGGTTTGGCAAGGGGCGAATTCGAGGAGCGAGAATGGTTCCTATGGAGGGTCCCTTTGTCCGCTGTGGCTGAGATGCTTGAGCAGCAGGATGCCAAATCTGAGTACTGTAGCGATTGGTTTTACTCCAAGGGGGCGTATTTTAGGGCAAATTTGGTGTTGAAGAAGCCACAGATGGAGCTCCGTGCTGAGGTGTCCGCAAAACTCGTGAAAAACGTTCCCGCCCTTGATGTGCAGCTCCTCATTAGGCAGAGCCGCCCAGATGTCCGTGGCCGAGGTTTGAAGATCCTTGATAAGTCATCAGTGCTGTCGCCAAAGCGTAGGACATGTGCAGTGGTTGCACCGCCCACTACTGAGCTGATGCCCGTGCTGCAGAGGCAGCTGGTGGACGGACACCTGGTGTTCAAGATCAAGGTGCATCCAATCTGAAGTCCTTCGAACTCTGCCGTTCATTTCATACTTTTATGCTGTAAGTGATGTAGAGAGAGTTTTCTCTGGCCGCCTAGCTTCTCGTTTTTTTCCTGTTCTGTTTCTGTGCAGTGCATGGAAGCTTGTGCAGGTGTCACGTGCGCGTGCGGATGCCAGGGCTTGGTATGTCTTACTTTCATGCTTCGTGCTCAAGCACTGGCGTGTGCAGGCTGATGGGCCTTGGCATGTCTTGCATTTATGCTTCATGCAGACTGCTGGGGCTTGGTATGTCTTTCATGCTTCCTGCTGAAGCACTGGCGTGTGCAGGCTGATGGGCCTTGGCATGTCTTACATTTACGCTTCGTGCAGACTGCTGCGGCTTGGTTTGCCTTATTTCATGTGAAGTGCAGACTGCAGGGGCTTGGTACGTCTTACTTTCATGCTTCATGCTCAAGCACTGGCGCGTGCAGGCTGATGGGGTTTTGATACGTCATATTTTCAGATACTATAAAGGAACCATCTGAGAGTCGATGAAACTCAGAGGTACAGCTATGTAACCCTTGTAGCTTTGTTTTCCTTGAGGACAAATGTTTGTGTACATTTTTTGGTCGACCTGCAAACCGCCGGCAGGCCTGGACAACAGTTGGAGGCGGCACAGCGGCAGCATGCAGACCTCTGCAAACTCAATAGTGCAAAAGTTGTGACTCTCCACACCATCCTTTTGGGTGTTGGTGGGACCAGCTACACTGAGCACACCCTTAACCAGTTAAAACGATTGGGACTTGACCAGCAATGTGCCATTAAACTTGCTAACAAACTTCATGCCCATCCGGTTCAGTATGCTCACAAGCTTGTTACCGCTGGGCGAGCTATTGAAAACAAGAACACTTCTCGCAGCCAGGTCATGGGGTCGGGTGCTTCCAATAACCCTCCAGATCCCCAATAGAATCTTCTTTTTGTAGCTTTGTGGTGGAGGAGACTCACGGCTCTTTTAAGCCAATGTGTCTCCTTTTACGTAATTGATGTAGGAAGATTTTCCTCTGCCTATGTAGTTTTCCTTTTCTTTCCCAACTATGACGAGAACTTTGGAAATCTATAAGGTTTGAAAGGTGTACAATGGGATTAAGCCTTCAGCAAGAAAGTTTAGCTTCTCAGCCTTATAAGCCAGATTATCTGACCAAAAAACTGTCTCACTTAGCAGGAATAAGCAGAGAAAATGTGCACATGGCGAACAGGTACAACTGAAAATATATTTATTTGTTCTTCCTATCAAAGCAGCAAATTGCAGGGTTCAGGCATGTCTCTGTAAGGCCCCGGTCACACACGCGGGATCACCCCCCGGGATCAGGGTCGGGATCACCCCCCGGGATCAGGGGGGGGTGATCCCGCGTGTGTGACCGCACCGGGATCAGGGGTCGGGATCAGGGTCGGGATCAGGGGGGGGTGATCCAGGGGGGGGGGCTGATCAGGGTCTGGGATCACCCCCCCACCTTCGCCTAGACGTGGCTGGCGAGGCGCGGGGGGCCCCCGGCCGTGCTGTGCAAGCAAGGAAGTGCGGGAAAAAAAATGCCTTCAACGTTGACCAGTTGAACAACAAATTTGGGATGCATTTTTATAATATATAATGGCCGGTGGTGTGTACGAGGTAGAGGAGGAAGTATAGGAAGGGGAGGAGGAGGAGGAGGAGGAGGAGGAGGAAGGGGTGAAGCAAGCTTATGCAAGCAGGCCTACTCGTGCTGCAGCCGTTGCTTATCGTCAAACGCTGGCAGGGGTGGCAGCGGAAGAGCTGCAACTCTCCGATTCATCTTCAGGGTACGACCCAGGTCAGGAGCAGCAGCAGGAGAGCAGTGCAGAGGAAGATGGTAGAGTGCACGCTAGGCCAGTGGGCAAGCAGGTCAAGCAGGGCAAGCAGGGACCCCAAGGGGCGCAGAGGGCTGCACAGAGAAATAAGGGGAAAGGAGGTAAGCAGGTGGTGCCAGCACAGGGGGAGAAGAAACCTCGGCGAAGACCCAGAAAGGCAGATGTCCAAGCAGCAGCAGCAGCAGCATCCACCCAGCTCATGAGATACATGAGGGTAATTACCTTTTTGGAGCAGCTGTGTTGCTCACGCAATGTGCATGTTTGGAGCAGCTGTGTTGCTCACGCAATGTGCATGTTTGGAGTAGCTGTTTTGCTAATGAACTCTGCATGTTTGGAGCAGCTGTTAAGCTAATAAACTCAGCATGTTTAAAGCTGCTGTTTTGCTAATGAACTTTGCATGTTTGGAGCAGCTGTTTTGCTAATGAATTCTGCATGTTTGGAGCAGCTGTTAAGCTAATAAACTCAGCATGTTTAAAGCTGCTGTTTTGCTAATGAACTTTGCATGTTTGGAGCAGCTGTTTTGCTAATGAACTCTGCATGTTTGGAGCAGCTGTTAAGCTAATAAACTCAGCATGTTTAAAGCTGCTGTTTTGCTAATGAACTCAACAAATTTAGAGCAGCTGTTCTGCTAATGAACTCTTCATGTTTGGAGCAGCTGTTAAGCTAATAAACTCAGCATGTTTAAAGCTGCTGTTTTGCTAATGAACTCAACAAATTTAGAGCAGCTGTTTTGCTAATTAACTCTACATGTTTGGAGCAGCTGTTTTGCTAATGAACTCTGCATGTTTGGAGCAGCTGTTTTGCTAATGAACTCTGCATGTTTGGAGCATCTATCTTGCTAATGAACTCAACAAATTTAGAGCAGCTGTTTTGCTAATGAACTCTGCATGTTTGGAGCAACTGTTTTGCTAACGAACTCTGCATGTTTGGAGTAGCTGTTTTACTAATGAGCTCAGCGTGCTTATATTCCCCTTGCAAGTGTAAGAGGGTGCAGGTGCGCGCGCACACACACGCACACACACACACACACACACACACACACACACACACACACACACACACACACACACACACACACACACACACACACACACACACACACACACACACACACACACACACACACACACACTCACTCACGCAAGCAAGCAAGCAAGTTGTGAACATGAGAAGGCAAGGTAAAAGAAAATGTTTTCTCTGTGACTATTTTGAAACTAACCACCACTGAATGAAGAAGCAAGGGATAGGGTTAGATAGCAGTATCAGTCTACAAGGGCAGTTTTGCTGAAGCAAAAAGGTGCCAATAACCAAACCGAGCCAAATGTCAACTGGAGAAGGAAATAAGGCCTTGTGCAGAGTTCAGAAATTGTTGCTGTAAATAAGAATCACACACTGTCACTCTTCATGAAACAAGCATGCAAGGAAAGGTGGATTTCGGACTTGATCGCTGGTAAAATATTTATACGTCCTCATACCCAACAGGCCCATTCAGGATGGCATTTCTGTCTGGGTTCTAGATGCAGTTGAACTTGCACTGGACAGCTCACCAGCATCTGCCCACAGGTGTGGTCTTGCAGCTGGATGGCAGTCAATAGCCCAGTGAGCATGAAAGAGTTGGTGGTGGGCATGCCTACTTGGGGAGGGCCTGAGAAGAAAAGATTTATAAAGGCCAACAGCAGGGCTTGGAGGCCAGGCCCATTGCCGGCTGGAGACGAGTTGTCCATGTCCACGGTCTCTTTTTAATACAATAACATCAAAAACTTACAAATTGATAATTTTGTGAGGGGGGTGATCCCGGGGGGGTGATCCGTCGTGTGACCGCCCTGGGATCAGGGTCACGGGAAAATTCAATGAGCCAGAGTCAAAAATTGATAAAATTTTATGAAGTGTGAATTTCCGGTAGTTGATTGAACCAATGGCCTCACAAAATTGACGTGCATCCTCCTGGC
The DNA here is from genome assembly GCA_914767535.2 of Dunaliella primolecta. Classification (NCBI taxonomy): domain Eukaryota; kingdom Viridiplantae; phylum Chlorophyta; class Chlorophyceae; order Chlamydomonadales; family Dunaliellaceae; genus Dunaliella; species Dunaliella primolecta. The sequence continues at coordinate 9,030,679 of OU611761.1, forward strand.
ACTAAAAAACAGGTGTGGAATTTTTGGAAAAATGGTGATCCCGACCCTGATCCGGACCCCCTGATCCCGCGTGTCTGACCGGGGCCTAAGGGAAGGGAAAGGTCAACATCCAGGAAGCAGTTCAGCTCTTAGAGCGGCACCAAGAAAGCAACATGTCCAACACCATGTTCAAATAGCAAGCACTGAAAGCATCACCAGAGAAAGCAGCATGTCCTGCTCCATATTTGTCACTAGAACAGGCTAAGGGCACACCAAGAGACCCCAGGGACTCCTGAGAAAGACCAGCAATGCAGCATGCCAGCAGTGCTTGACAAAACAGAAGAGGTGTCCAACGAAGTTTGGTTCCCTGCACAGCTTTTTCTTTTCTTTTCTGGACAACCCTCCAGAACCCCATAGCTCTGTTTCTGGCTCTCACCTAGGCTAGCTATCTAGTGTAGGTCTGAGGGCTCTTTGGTGAAGCTCCTGCTGGCCTGCTAGTTAGGGAAACTTCCCTTAATGGATAGGATAGGATAGGATAGGGTTACATAGCTGTACCTGCCTACAAGGGCAGCCTAGCTGAAGGAAAAGGTGCCTGAAACCAAACTAAACCAAAAATTTGTAAATGGTGACTGAAAGCCTTGAGCTGGATTCAGAAGCGCCGACTTTAAAACACACACAGTCACTCTAAATGAAACAAGCATCCAAAGTCGTGCACAAAAACTCCATTAAATTGCAGTGTCAGGAAAATACACTTTCGACATTCCACAAGAAGCGCAGAAAGTTTGAGAACAGCATCTTATTTAAATTTAGATTTAGATTTACCCGGGGGAACCTTCAGCCAGACTGTTCGGCTGATCGGCCTGTGACTGGTCCTCGCCAGCCAACACAATGTCCACAAGCTCAGAAACAAACGAAACATTCTTGTTTTTTATTGCAAGAGGAAATCAGAAACATCCTGGAACTGGCTTATTGTAAGAAGGGCGATGACCAATCTCACATCAAAGGTGCTCTTATTGGATACTGCACCTTACACTTTGATTCTTTTTTTGTTCGATTCAGGATTTTTCACTTACAGAGATGAGACTCTTGTTAGGGGGTGTCCCGAACCAGTAGTTCCCTGCAGTTACACCTGGGCACTTGGGCAAAGTTCTGGGGGTCCAAGACCGAATTTCTTGGATTTGCCTGAAACTTGGTATGCAAGGTAGATTGGGTGTTTTAAAAACATCTGCATACCATGGTAATCAGTTTTCTATAATTCCCAAGGGCTGTGTGATGCAGCTGTAGGGTGGTTGCCTATTTCGCCCGTGTTGCATGCACTCTTGGAGGGCTCTTACACTGCTGGCCTAGATTGGCCTGAAACTTGGTATGCAGGGTCAATTGGATATTTTTAAAACATCTGCATACTCAGTTTTCTATAATTTCCAAGGGCTGTGTGATGCAGCTGTAGGGTGGTTGCCTAATTCGCACATGTACTCTTGGAGGGCTCATACACTGCTGGCCTAGATTGGCCTGAAACTTGGTATGCAGGGTCAATTGGATATTTTTAAAACATCTACATACTCAGTTTTCTATAATTTCCGAGGGCTGTGTGATGCAGCTATAGGGTGGTTGCCTAATTCGCACATGTACTCTTGGAGGGCTCATACACTGCTGGCCTAGATTGGCCTGAAACTTGGTATGCAGGGTAAATTGGATATTTTTAAAACATCTACATACTCAGTTTTCTATAATTTCCGAGGGCTGTGTGATGCAGCTGTAGGGTGGTTGCCTAATTCGCACATGTTGCATGCACTCTTGGAGGGCTCATACACTGCTGGCCTAGATTGGCCTGAAACTTGGTGTAAAAAAGGTTGCTCCATTGAAAAATCACCAGAGAAACAGTTGAACAGGTAAGCGTACTTTCTTCTCAAAGCACAAACATCTGCGTCTCTGCACACCAAAAGGGCATGAGCCTCATCTTGAATCTCATCACAAGAACAGCGATCACACAAAAGAGTGTTCCGAATATCCCAAGCTGCTGTCTCCACCTTCAGTGTGTGCCCTAAGTCTGAAAGGGCTAACATTCCTCATGACATGTGGAGACAAATCCAATTGCATGTGCCTTGGTAAACGGGCAGGGGCACGCACGTTATGGTCAAAAGGCATTGCAAAAAGAGACTGGTAAGTTGCTGGCTTACTATATATGTACATCTGAAAAAGGTCCAAGTGGCCATGACAAATGTGTTCATGTGATGCTTTGTACTTCAGTTCTCAGCATCCACTGTTATAGATCTAACCTATGCATCTAGATGCATTGCAATGCTTCAAGAAGGGAAACCGCCGAAACAGCCTGTTGAGAGCACATGTCAAGAAAGGGTATCAGTTGCATTGCCTTGCCTTGCTTGAATCTCTTCAGCAGATAAGTACCCTCTGTAGTCTCTCCAAGACATAACACGGGGTATGAACGGCCCTTGAGGATCCCCATACACTCCCCCATGCCTCCTATTGGGGACCCATGTTGCTTTTTTTTGCCTGTGCAGCCTTGTGTGCTCAAGCTCGGGTCTCTTGGTCTGCAGTTTGTCCTTGCCTCATGGCTCCTCCAAAGGTACCTGCATGCATGTGTACTGGTGCTGATGCTCCTGCTGCTGGGGGAGGGCAGTACTGCCCTAGTGTTGATGCCGGACAGGGTGGGGCTCTTGGCTGGTGCGCTTCCGCTTGGTGGGAGTGACTGGGGCCCCTCTTGCTGCAGCTGCTGTCGCTCCTGCTGCTGTCGTTCCTGCTGCTGCTGTTTGTGCTGGTGGTGGGGCAGGTGAAGTAGGTGCTTGTGCTGCTGGCCTTGCTGCTGCTGCTGCTGCTGCTGCTGCTGCTGGTGGTGAGGGCGGAGGACGCTTGAGTAGCTGTTTGAGCTGCTGCCCCAGCCGGCCTGCATTAAGGTGCAGGAAGGGCTCGCTAGGGCTGGGGAGGCGGCCTGAAGGGAGGTGCTGGCGGAAGGGTTAGGGAACCAGCTACCCCTCACCAAGTTTGACCAGGAGAGCTGTCGCCCTGACTTGCACAACCAGTTCCTCCCCATACCCACAATTCCCTTAATGCACGTGGCCTCAGGCCTGTGTATACTTTTCTGTTCTTTTTTATTTTCTTTCTGTACAGCTCCAAGGCGCACCTACAGCCCACCCAGCAACCCACGTTCAGCACCATGGCAATCTCAGCAACACCACAACCAGCTCCTGTCAGACCACGTCCTGCACCATGGCAATCTCAGCAACACCACATACAGCTCCCACCAGTCCCATGATGCAAATCAAGCAAGCATTGAGTGCAGAGAAAAAAAGACTCATGCTTGCTGTACGGCCGCGTTCATTAAGGAAAGAGCCCCCCATTGACTCCCACCTAAGAGCATTTGGTGCAACCTAGCTACCTAAGGAACTCTGACAAAAACTTTGAAAACCTGTAAGAGCCTTGATTAAGGAAAGCATTGATCTCAGGACCAGACATAACGCAAAAGCTTGCCAGGTAAGGAATGAAATCAGTGTTTGGAAGCCGGGCAAAAGTCTGTAGGCTTGAAAAAATCATTAAACAGATCCTTGTTTTTCCCGCGCAGCACGTACACCTCAAAGCAATTGCAATAGGAGAGAGCATGTTCCTCGTCTTGGACTTCAGCATACTCACACTTGCCACAAACTTTGGTGGTTCAAATATTGAATATTTGAACCACCCAGCCATTTACAGGATCAATCTTCAAGCAGTGGGCACAAAGCCTAAACCTTCTCACATACCTCATGACGTATTTACCCAAATCCTGCAATAAATACGCGATGGGATCACTTGAATAATCAGAACAGTACCTGGCTTCAGGATCTAGCCAAAGCCATCCCAGAGGCCAAATGAGTTATCAATAACGTTAGTAACCACCTCATCCAGAATACAAGACATTAAGTGATGCTGGAGATAAGGAAATGTAAAACAAGAACTCCCCTTAGACATGAAACAGATTTCCAAGGGCCCCCAAAGATCCGCCTCAGATATTAACCGTCCAAGCTCCTTGTCAGTCCCATCCCAACCTCCAGCTTAAAGTCGCAAACTGTAAGTCTTGGGCCTACACAAACGGCAGTTGCCAGGTCCAGAACGGCAAGACAGTTATAGGGGCAGGTGTGTACCATCCTATGAGTGACTCACAACATCTAGTTGAACCTGATGGCGCTGGTATTACCAATACATAGGAAGAGCTGAGCTGGCTGCCAATGCTGCTGCGCTTACTCATGGTTACATAAATATTGCCACAAAGAGCCTCAGCTCACTTCACCAACTCAGAAAGTAAATCCTGTGACCAGAGAAGCATAGACATCACGTGCAAGGAGATGTTCTGAAGAAAATTTCAAGCCTTGCCCGAGCCTCTCAAGATCACATCTTTTTTCTGCAAGGTCAAGCCTCAAACTGGAATAGCTGGGAAAGAATGCGCTGATCAGGTTGCTAAATACCAGGCCTCCCTCAAAGATGGTAACCTGACTGATACTGGAATCCCTAGCGCTGGCCCAGGAGAAAATCCCTTCCACAATACAAACTGGCTGGCTCGGGAAGAGACAGATTCTAGGACATTTCAATCCCACCCTTCTTATCCTCGTCTAAAGCACCTCCCAGATCTTACTAGTGCTCGGAAATCCCATATGCATGCTAAGCACAAGCTGGGCTGTGCTGACCGGAAGGCAGGCTACTACACCTATTACCAGAGCTTGCTACCTCATGTAAACAAAAGCATGAGCAATGCCTTTTGGAATATGCCCAGTCTCTCAACTCAAATGAAAAGCACTTTCTTCAAATACCGCACAGGCACCCTATACAATCAGAAACATGCATTCCGATATAAACGATCCACTAGCCTTACATGCCCCCTACCTGATTGCCATCACATGGATAGCGCTCTCCACATCCTATCTGGCTGCCAATGCCCCGTCATGCGTAACATGGTAACTGAGCGTCACAATATTGCTTGCAGGATGATTTTGACACTGGTTAGTGAAGGCTCTTATGGGGCCAATCTCGTGCAGTTGGGTGCGGGCAACACAAACCGTTTGGCCCAGCACGACCTGCAAATCCCTGAGCAAATATCTAATCGTGCTGTGCCTTCCTACCTCTTCAAACCCATGATTTCTATTCAAACCAGACGCAACTCCAGCCGCCCTGATACAATCTTGGTCACTCCTCACCCAACTAACTTAAACAGACCACCCATTCCACCCTCAAACCAGGTACTGCGCAGTATGGGGAGTAGCACAACTCCATCCCGCCATATTCACTTGATAGAAATCAAGTACTGTGAAGATACGAGGCCTAGTGCTCAGCTGGAAGCCTCTCAACAACAACAACAGCAAACTGTGCAAACAACTCCAAGGTGCAGAGATTACTATCCACCCAATCCTCCTGGGTGTGGGTGGGTGGGACTATCTACACTGCCCATTCCTTTGATCAATTCAAAGATCTGAAACACTTGCAAGAAAAACTCCATGCCCATTCTGTACAATTTGCGCACAAACCTACCTCTACCAGGCGTGCCATTGAAAATAAAAACACGCATCATAACACCGGTGCCTTGGAAGAGCGTGCTGCCAGAACCCCACCTGATCCACAATAATTCCCCTCTCATATTCCGGTGAAGGAGACTCACGGCTCTTTGAGCCAACGTGTCTCTCTTTCCCTGATTGATGTAGGGAGAAGTTTCTTAAACGGTTTCTCAGCCTACGTAGCTTATTCTTTTCCTTTTCAATTGGATACAAAAGGGAGCGCATGTCATTTTATTCAATGGTTTCCTGCACCAACGGTCGTAAGTCACTCCTGTTTATCTGTCAGATTCTCCCTCTCTCCAGCATGCTCATGAGCTTGTAACCAAATATGATTGGCACACTGTGCAAGACAAAGAGCACAATAACCTAAATTACCCTTCTCAGGATTTAACAAAGCTGCATACTCAATTCCAGCACCTTCAAGTTGCGCATCCGATGAGTGAGTCACGTCTTAGGAACTTCATAAACGTGGCTGACGTCCAGAATAGCCAAGCTTGTATCCCTCAACGTCTGTGGGGAGCCAGAGAGTGCCCTTCACATTCTTTTGGGATGTAAGCCCTCCACCATGTCAAATATGGTAACTGAGCGCCACAACATTGCCAGCAGAACCCTCCTTAAAGGTGTCAGCAAACGCCCTCTTGGGGCAGGCCTTGCCTCCATGGACATTGGCAGCGCAGACAGTCTTGCCTTTCAGGACCTCCAGATCCCTGAAGATTCAACAAAAACGTTTTTCTCGAAGAACCCTCCCTAAGCATATCTTCCCTCATTGTTTCCCTGACAAAGAAAGGCTCACTTCTAGCCGCCCTGATGCAACATCACTCGTTCCAATGAAAGAGTGCCAATGACCAATTCCCGGTATCCATTAAGAAGTAGAGGGGGGCGCAGGGGGGGTAGGGAGTACTCAGCGCCAGCCACAGCCACTCCACCTCCATCCAAGGTCCGTCATCCTAGTCAGCTCCTTCCAGAACAGAGGCACGTCCATCTCGTGGAGGTCAAATACTGTGAAGACACCAGGCCCAAGAATTAGCTGGAGGCCTCCAAGCAACAGCACCGCAACCTCTGCCGCGATCTTTCAAGGGCCTCAGCTCAAGTCACCCTCCATACCATTCTGTTAGGTGCGGGAGGGGTCACCTCCATCCCCCACACTCTGGAGCCTCTTGAAGAGCTTGGTCTTGGCACTCATACAGCCACCAGGCCTGCTCTGAAGCTTCATGCCCATTCCGTCCAGTATGCTTATAAACTCTCTAGCACCAGGCGCGCCCTTGAGAAGATTCCTTTCAACTCTCGTCACCAAGATCAGGCACAGCTACTGCTAGTAACCCTCCTGATCCCCATTGACTTACTTCTTTTGTTTCTCCTGGTGAAGGGGATACATGGTGCCTTGGCCCTAGGTATCCTCTTTTCCTTAATTGATGCGGGGAGTGTTTTCACTGCCTGCATTTTCTTTTCTTTCTTGTATCAGCATGCCTAAAGTATGCCTCACTTTTTGAGTGCAACTTCTCTTTTCTACACCTCCACGTCTCCCACAGGATGCCCCGTCTAGGCTCCATTCACCATGTGTATTCCCAGGATATCAATATTTTTCTAAACCAGGATAACAACAAACTTCCTTTTTTCTTCATGACCTCATGTTTATGTATGAATCATGACTGCCAGCCTGATCATATAATATATGATCAGGCTAGCAGTCAAACGTCTTGACTGATGCCTTTTCCCCCTTGTAATCCTTGTAACCCTTGTATCAGCATGCCTAAAATGCTGCGACTGAGTTTCATGCACATTCCACTTCTTCTCCAGATCAGAATGATTCGGTTACAGGCACCCATTTTGCTTCAGCTAATCTGCCCTCGTAGGCAGGTACACATGTGCACAGTTTTTTTCTGACTTCCCCTCTCATAGAATTTTTCTGGACAAATCAGGCGATTTTGACTATTCGCAAGCTCTGTTCTGAGGATGTTTTTCACTTCTTGCAGAAGCAAACTAATGAGACTTATCACTTTATTTCCAAACTCTTGGATATTTTTTCGGTTGAAACAGTTGAGCAGACCCATGTCAGGCTGAGAAAGTGACGCAGCCATAACAGTGTCTTGACATCCCACGACCAGAAAAGAGTGTTGATGCTGTGGCGTACAGCAACAAGCGGGTTTGGCTGGAGATTCTAGCTACTGACAGATATGATGCAGATTCTGGAGAGTCGGCTTGACTCTTGCTTGCTTGGCTTGCTGGGTAATGTTTTTGGTAATCAGGCTGGACTCCTATGCTGGACTGGATGCACTTAACCGGCGTGGCACTGCTGGCTTTCTCCTCCAAGGGCTAGGTGAGCTTACTCACACATTACTTGAAGTATAGTTCTCTCAACACAGCCTCAGCTGTGTTGCCACTAGGATAAATACCACTGTCCAACTGACTCAACTAACTTGCAGCACACTCTCAGCACAGCAGACTCTCATCGTGACAGCTGTCAGGCTAACTAACTGGCTGCAGGTCAAACCATCATGGGGCCGATTGTAACCATTGTAGGCAGGTACAGCTATGCTACCATTTTTTTCTTTTCCTTCCTTCATGAGCTAGCCAGCATCAATAAAACATAAGTTTGGTTTGGTTGCAGGCACCTTTTTGCTTCAGCTAAGCTGCCCTTGTTGGCAGGTACAGCTATGTAACCCTACCCTATCCTTCTGACTTCCCCTCTCACATAATTTTTCTAAACGAATCTGGCACTTTCTTCTATTCTCAAGCTAGGTCTGAGGATGTTTTTCATTTCTTGCAGAAGCAAACTAATGGCACTTATCGCTATATTTCCGACTCGGAATGAGTTCAAAACTCATGGATATTTTGTGCAGTTGTAACAGTTGAGCAGGCCGAGCAGCCAACTACCTGGCTGAAGGTCAAACCCCATTGTAACCATTGATAAGCTGCCCTTGTTGGCAGGTACAGCTATGTAACCCTACCCTATCCTTTCCAAACAGACATTAGATAAACCTGACCGCCAAGGTTAGGCACGGGCACACCTTGGACCGCTGGCGGGCTGCTCCCCTTGACCCTTTCTTCCTCCATCAATGATTCTCTTGGTGAATAGGATGCATGATGCTGCAACCGTAGCTTTCCATTTCCCACAACTTGATGTAGGAGAGGTTTTGCTGCCTACAGAGTTCAAGGTTAGAAAGGATCCCATTTGACCTTCAGCCAGGTACAAAGATCAGCTTCCACTTGATAAGGCCTATGATGCAACGCGGCCTTTTGGCAGGCTTAAACTTTTCTTTCCTTCTTTATGCACGGCAATGCAGCACGGGCCTGATTTGTACATGATCGCTTGCTGCTTAGGCTGCTCAATCACAGGTTAAAGTATCAACCGCCCAACTAACTCAACTAACCTGCAGTACACTCTTGGCACAGCAGACTCTCATCATGACATGCCATTTATATTTCGAATAAGCAGCAGTTTCATCAAGCTGCTAAGCATACAGTAACAAACTTGCAACTTGACCAGAAAAGGGGCAGAACGACTGCAAAGTTTTCCTGCCAAAAGTCAGGGTACGCTTCAACAGCCATCCACTTCGTTGGTGGATGCAGTCCAAAAAGCGTGCAATTGAAAAATGATCAACACGGGAAAGGTACATGTACAGGTTGTGGGGATACGCCAGACTAAGACAACACAGCACTGATACACAGGGGATTGTATCGGGGATAGCCACTGCACAGAGGGCAATACAAAACCTACTTAACAGAGGTCCACCCTGGTATGTGTAGCAGCAAATTGGGTTTTGGCTTAGCAACATTGCCTGGTTGTGACCGCTGTGAGAAGGAGCAACAGCGCCTCATCAAAACAAGCTGTAGGCCGTGGCTGCCGCAAAAAGCAGGAACAGCGCCCCACCGATGATGTTGATCGTCTTCTCGCTGATGTACTTGCTGGCGAGGGCGCCGCTTAGCACAGCAATGCCTGCGATTGAACCAACATGCACCAACACAAGGTCTTGAGCAGCCAAGCACCTACTCCTGCAATACAGTGCTAAGGTTTGCTTTGGTGCACAAAGACATGCAAGCAGTCGTGCAATGTGGATGGTACTGTGTGCCATGATGCATGCCCTGATCTAGATGGTACGACCAAATAGAGTGAGGCAGCTTGAGCTCATGGGAGGGCCGTGTTGCTCAGCAAAAGAGCCTATGAGGCGGTGGCAGTGTTTTGTAGTTTGAGCCCAGGGATGTTGTATCGAGGGCTGCAAGGCTGTACTACTACAAGGGGTGCAAGGCAGTGCTTCAAGTGACGCAGGGCTGTACAGATGAACCAACTCATACTGCATGGGCACATGGGTGCTGTGTCAGGTCTAAAAGCAATTCATAGTGTGTGGACAAATGGTTGCCGTGTCAGTGTCCAGGGCACATGGGTGCTGTGCCATGTTTGAAACAACATTGATGGCACAGATCGGCACTGTGCCAGTATCAAGGCTAGAAAGGTACTGTGCCAGGTGTAAAACACCTCGCACTGTGTGAGCACATTGGCTGGCTAGGGTTGAGCGGCTTCCATGCCTATGAGCGCAGTGTGCAATGCAAAGTAAAGTGGAAATGCATTGCAAAGTGTGATGTGCCTATCGAGTACGATGTGCCTATCGAGTGCAATGTGCCTACCAAGTGCAATGTGCCTATCAAGTGCGATGTGCCTACCAATTGCAATGTGTGCCTATCAAGGGCAATGTGCCTACCAAGTGCGATGTGCCTACCAAGTGCGATGTGCCTACCAAGTGCAATGTGTGCCTATCAAGGGCAATGTGCCTACCAAGTGCGATGTGCCTACCAAGTGCGATGTGCCTACCAATTGCATTTGTTAAGCCTATTGTGAAGCCAATTGTGAAATCGGCAGAAAGAAACCATGGAGCACAAGGCACAAGATGCTTTGGCAGCTTTGATGCCCATGTGCATGGCCAGCAGAGTTTTGTCGAGAGCTGCGGGCAGCAGCGGAGGTCAAAGCGCTGAGCTGGCCTCCTGCACTCTTGCTCCGGACACACAGATTGGCAGAGCCAAGGAGGGGAGGGGAATGCTTGCTGAGACAAAGGAAGCAATGTCACACACACGCACATACGCATGTTCAACCTTGCATGCAACCCTGTTCTCTCCCTTTTATTCCTTACCAATGGCGATGGCTCATGACTACACCAGAGGCCACACACGCAACCCTTGTGTGGCGTGGCTCATGGCTATACCAGAGGCTGGCATGCAACCCTTTCACATCACCCCTTCCCTCCCCTCCCCTCCCCCCCTTTCCACTCTTTTCCTCTTCAAAGATCCTTGCCTGTGGCAAATGGCATGGCCCATGACGGCACCAGATATCACACCCAGCCTTTCTGGCTGGAGGCTCAACCCTTATGTAAAGCACGCACGTAGAATTCCTTACCTATGCCACACCCAGGCTTTCTGGCTGAAGGCTTAATCCCGACGCAAGGTACACACATAAAAAACTTACCTGTGGCAATGGCATGGCCCATGACCGCACCAGATGCCACACCCACAGGGTTTTGGGCCGCACCCAGAGCAATGGTGGCAAGCATGGACCTGGACATATGCACAGGATCAAAAAGGAGACGATGAAAAAATTAGGCACGCACAAGGGGCGTGCCATGGGGGCAAGCACGGACCTGGACGTAGACAGGATCCAAAAGGAGACAATGAAGAAATTAAGGTTCGCAAAAGGGGCGTGCCATGGGGGCAAGCATGGACCTGGGCATGCACAGGATCCAAAAGGAGACAATAACAAAATAAAGGTACGTAAAAGGGGCGTGCCATGGGGGCAAGCACGGACCTGGGCATGTACAGGATCCAAAAGGAGACAATGAAGAAATTAAGGTATGCAAAAGGGGCGTGCCATGGGGGCAAGCACGGACCTGGGCATGTACAGGAATAGAGAGACAGGCTCTAACAAGAAGAAACAAGAATGGACGAGGTGTGCACAGGGTACGAGCAGTGGGGGCAGGTATGGACCTGGGCAAAGGCTGGATGGTAGCAACTACTGCTTGCAATTTGAGTGCAAAAACAAATGAGGTGCACAACGAGCGAGCAATTCAGGCACATCGGATCACAGAGCGCACGTGCGCTATGTTCTGCTTTGCTTCAGCTGAGGCCTTCTCTCTTTGAGTCTTTCATGATCTTGGGCTCTGCCAGTATTGCGAGCACATGAAGAAGTTTCTGCAGATTTGTTTGCACTTGATTCATGCAACATTTCCAAGAGAACCTATGATAACAGGAATTGCAACGACATGGCTGGGTTCCAGGAGCGAAACTACTGCCGCCGCCTTAACAAAAAGTGAATCAGCACCTCGACAACTTCGGAAATGGTTCAGCAGGCAAAAGATGGCCAGAAAGACACATGCATGGTGCCCACCCACCTGTCTCCCCACTCCGCTATGAAGACTAACGATGCGACCTCAAAGAACGCTTTGACTGGCTCCGTCCGCTGCATCCTTCCTCCCTGGAGAACAAAACAGGACAGGTGCAGGCAGCAGAGGCATAAGCATGGGCTGAACATGAGATGCACCAGTAAGGGCTGTTAAAGATAATGGAAGAGAGGGCACGAGTACAAGTTTTGCGCAAGAGGCGTGACTGTGGGCATAAGAGGTTTGACCATGGCCTTCACATAAACATGCACTTTGTATTCCAGGGAAAGGAAGCACACGAGCATGGGCTTCGCGTGAGAGGCAGGACCAATAGAGGCAAGAACAAGGGCTTGGCATCAGAGGAGGGATGTGTCAGGTGGGTCTAGCAAATCGACGAATGGGGTCAAAGTGCCTCGTTTGCGCCTCTTTTGGGCCCCTTTGGACAGTGGCTGAGGGACACTTAAACTTGTAAAAGACACACACACACCTGCACCCACACCCACTTTTTTGGGGGGGGTCAGCTGTAAGACTTGGAGGCTTTGAGCTTGCTCAATCCTCCTAGCCTCCAAGCCTGCTGGGTGCAGCATCCAGCCTCCAGTCTGGGAACTGCACCCAGCGGCCTTGGAAGCCTAAGTGCAAAGGCTCCAAGTGCAACAGCCCCACACACCTGCTCTGCTGCTGTGACAGCCTCATTGGCTTCTTGCAGCTCTTCCTCAGCCACACTGGATCCGCCTCCCTCATCAGATTGAAGCCCCTCCTGCAGTCACAAAAGCATGGGAATGCACTGTGGCGCTTGCAAAGTGAGCTCCTTAAATCCAAAACACAGGCATGTATCCCATGCTGAGGAAGCGCACGCAAAGCATCCCACGCTTTGATTCAGATGGGGAATGTAGCAGCCCTCAATGTGATTGGGCAGATGGATCTGTGGCAGGGAAGCTCAACCAGATGGATCTGTGGTAGATGGATCTGTGGCAGGGAAGCTCAAACCAAAGCCCAAACCAGCCTGGGTACAGACGCTACATGCCTGGGTACAGACACATTACATGCAGCAAATCGCTGACACGCAGCAAAGCTTTTGCAGGGAAACCGGAACCCTGGGTGAGGGCATTCATATCCTCTGTGGGGCATGTGGGGAACAACCGCGGACACATCTCCCTGAAAAGACGAGGACAAGCACTGACGAGAAGTGTGACAGCTAATGCCTGGCATCCACAGGCCAAGGCGACTAACCCTTCCCAATGCCTGTAGAACCATACTTTTTGCTGGCACAAATCCCAGTGGGCCGGGAGAAGCAGCAGCTGGCTCTGTACTCCCCTGACAGGACAGGTACCACCTGATGCTCAGTGGCACCAAGGTACATTTTTTGCTGACACAGTTCCCAGTGGCCTGGAGAAGCATGAAGTGGCTCTGAACCCCCCCTGGCTGGACAAGCAGCAGCTGAAGTACTTTGCACATGAAGTCCATTGGCACTGAGCGTTCCACTGACTGGAAAATACTCGGTGGGCTTGAGGTTCCCTGGTCTTCAGCCCCCCATTGTTAACACAGTCTTGCAACCCTTGAAAACATCTCCCATCTCTCATTGTTATATTAGGAGGCACTCCTTGTGCTCAAGCACATGGCCGTATCTGTGACCAATGTACTCATGCAACTCCTGCACGTGTACGCGCAAACCTCCTTATAGATACCGATACCTACCTGCTTACCCAGCTCATCTGCGCATGGCACGGCCGCACAACCAGGACGCATCCCTGGAGCATTTGTCCCAAGTTGCCCTGAGGCCACGCCACGCAGACCCTCCCTGGCCATTTGAACATTTTGCTTCCTGAGCACATGACTCATGTTAAGGCGCCCTGCAGGAACACAGGCCTTGCAAGCCTGCAGCCAGCGCCTTGCAAGCTCAGCAGGCGCCCTGGGTGCCTGCCCAGACCCTGGCCCCAACCCCAGGAAGCTCAGCAGGAGGCGCCCTGGCCCCAACCCCAGGAAGCTCAACAGGCGCCCTGGGTGCCTGCCCAGACCCTGGCCTTAACCCCAGGAAGCTCAGCAGGAGGCGCCCTGGCCCCAACCCCAGGAAGCTCAGCAGGAGGCGCCCTGGGTGCCTGCCCAGACCCTGGCCCCAACCCCAGGAAAACTACTCAGAATGATACATCCTTCTGTGTGTTCCTGAGGAAACCCACACTCCTGTGGCACGCTCAGATGCTCCTGATCAGCGCACCAAAATCCACCCCGCCAGCTCAGACAAGCCAGCATCAAATTTGAAGTATGGGCACTTCAACACACACCACAACAGCAGCCCAAAATGAGCATTGAAACAAAAAACTGAGCACCACCCCTTTTTCCAGACCCGACCGGCTAATGGACACTGAGTCCGAGAGAGTAGACTTATGCCGGCAGATGAGTCAGAAGCCAGCAGGATAGCCTGGCGTTGCAGAAGAGTTACAAAAAAGGGCAAGGGCCAGCGGCATTATAAAATGCTGCTTGCGCGGATGGCTTGGCATTGCAGAAGAGTTGCAAAAGGGCAGGAGCCAGCGGCAATATACAATGCATTAAGCAGCAGCATTATAAAATGCCACTTGCACGGATGGCCTGGCATTACAGAAGAGTTGAGGCACAAAATGGAGCATGTAGCCCTGACCCCACCCTTCGTGTTCTGTCTTCTCAAACCATCTGAGCAAGCTTGCGAAGCCTTCTATGTCTCCAGCGTGATGACCCCTTCACAGGAGGGGTGCACAATAACATACCCAACATGATCATCCTGCATCCCCTCCCCCAGCTATTTTCTTGATCCTGCATCCCCCTATGTTCCTGCATCCTGCATATTCCCCAGAGGATGTTTCACATATGTCCCGCTCCCTCCCCCAAAAGTCATTTTCTCGATCCTGTTTTCCCCCCAAAGAGTTATTTTCACAATTCCATAGCACTCCTGCATCCCTCTCTATCAATATGATTGGCAATCCTGCACATTTCCGCCAGGACAAGCAGCCCCCCTTCCTGACCATAATAGCTCTCATATTTCTTGTTTGCTTGCTTTCACACACTTTCCCACAGCCCCAGAACTGAGTGTCATGAGGTGGTCCTGCACCCCTTTAAAGCATTTTCAGGGGAATGATTACATTTTAGTACAGGGTACTCACTGTAAACATAAACGCAAGCTTCGAAGACCACTTTTGCTATTGGCCATATTGCTCCTCCTTGCATACCATCCCACACCATAGCATTGCAGCCTGACTCCTGCCCAGAAATAATCACTCCGAAGAAACAGAACCCCCCCATCAAAATCATCACTCCGCATAGATAATCACTCCGCAAAAAACAACACTCTCGCGCAATCTGTTGTTTCCAGCCATGCTTGGCATCCGGCTCACCTTGAGTGAGTTGATGCCAAAAAATGCGAGCAAGACGACCCCGGCAAGCTCTCCAATGGGCAGCGTGCTCTTCAGGGCATCAGGAACCTGCAGGCACAGCGAGGAAAAATGAATGAAACAACTGCAAGCACAGCAGATGAAAGAAGGGTGAGAAGTAGGCACCTGCAAGAAACATGGTATAGGTGCCTGCCAGCAACAAGGAGGAGGCGCCTGCAAGCAACATGGAGTGGGCACCTGCAAGCAACAGGTACCTGCAAGCACAACAGGGTGATAAAGGAGCGCAGAAACCAAATGTTTTTGGCGTCTGAGAAGTACTCTGCTTTGCGCAGATACAAGTTGGGGCATCTTTGAAGTGCTTTGCTTGGTGCAGACATGATCGGGGGCATCTAAGAAGTACTCTGCTTGGTGCAGACACGATGAGGGGTGCAGTGCTGTCTCACAAATGCCACTCTGCATGCCCTAGCCATGGATTCTCCAAAAGTCAGCTCAGCCAAGCTATGTGTGAAATGAGGAGTTAATGCCCCGCTGCAAACTGAGTATGCTGAGTGGTAGAGGATGCCTAAACTGGTGCTTCTGCATCAAAAAAGTGAGGGTGGGGCTCTAGGATTGAGCCATGGGCATTTTAGGTAATTTTTGACCATTTCCAGGAGAATGGGTGCCAAAACGCCTGCTCTGGCCCAAATTCTGCCCATAATTTGGCTCTCAGGTAGGTTTAAGGTCAAGCCTGATCCTTCGGAGTGAAAAAAAGGGGGGGGCAAATTTTGGTCCAGAGCACTTAGAGCATGGTCACCTGTGCGCACCTGCTAGGCAAAAGTGGTGTGAACATGGAAACCAGGCAAGCACTATGTTTGGCCACAACCTGAGTATGAGGACTTGTTCAGCATGCTTTCTAGGTATGCCTGCCGAGTTTGGGGGCCCAGGTGTGCAGGGAGTGGCTCCTGGCGAGCAGTGATAGCTGGGCGTTTGACCAAAAGATGAGGCTCTGGTCAGCCCGCCTGAGCGTGTGCTCACTTGATAGATGCATGCTTTTGCACCGTCTGAATGATTTTGCTCGTTTGAACTTACGTGTTAGGGCTCTGGGGGGCTCTAGGGGCTCCGTCCGGGGTCAAATCATTTCAATTTGAAGCTCTGTGCAAATTTCCAGCGAGCCGATTTTCTTTAGAACTTAAAATAAATATTTTATTTGTCCCAGCAAAAGTGTCGCGACCCCGATTGGTGCAGTGGTTGCCCTGCTATGTTAACTCGCCATTTTCCCTGCCAAAATTGAGGTCCGGGGAGCGATTTCCTGGACCCCCGCCCCAGCCCCCCGGACCCCCCAGAATGTGCTCCTGATAAAGTTCCCAGCCATCGCTGCTGGTCAGGTAAGCCAGGGGGGAGCTTCCTGGAGACCCCATTTTGGCAGGGGTTTTGCTTGATTTCTGGCCCCACACCCCGGGCACCCCCCGGCACAAACTGAGTATGCAGAGTTGCTAAGATAGGCCTAGACAAAGGTCCTGCATACTCAGAATCATCTGGTTGCAGTGGGGCATTAACTCAAACCTACTTGGCTGACCTGACCAAAAGCACAGCAAATACAAGCACAGATAGCATGCACCTGCCTCTGCAAAAGGCGCAAGCATGGACGTAAAAGATGGGTAAGGCTAAATTGGCCTTAGATCCAGACATTTTCAAACTGAGGAACAGGTTGAACAGGGAACGCGTGACTACAGGTTAACATGGGGACGGGGGACAGATTACACAGGAATAACAGGAACATCAGGATGACATCAGGGACATTAGGGTAGCAGGAAAAAAAGGAACGTTGGGATAGCCTGATGTTACCAGGATAATAGGAATAACAGGAAGGTCAGGATAGCTGTCAGGAAAATGCTGCCAAGAAACACGCAGGATAATATGAGGAACAGGCGACATGGGTGTGTCATGGCTAATTGGGTGCAACCTGGGTGGACACACATGGAGCAAGTTACACAGGTGGGACTGCTCTCAGCAGCTTGCTACTGCAAACTCATTGTTAACGCCTGTAGCAGCTAATGACGGCCAGGAGGGCGAGAGAAGACACATGGGCCTCCAACCAAAAGGTCACGTGTTTGTGTGTGTTTAACCTTAATGCGAGGGCAAGAGAAGACACATGGGCCTCCAAACAAAAAGCACATGTGTAAGTTTTTCCAATATTGATGCAAACCACAACCTTACACCCTCACCCTCACCCACACCCACACCCACACCCACACCCACACCCACACAGACACGTGCATGCGCGTGCACCCCCCCTCTTCTCCAACACACACATACTACGATGTCACCTAGAGCTCCCGCTTGCATGCAGGGGAATTCGTCAAAAGATTTGTGGTGTACGCATCACGATTCAAGCTTTCACCTTTCAACTTGTCGTCAATTCTTTGAGGGCCTTCCTTGGTCCTTAGAACCTAAGATGACCTACGAAGGCCAGTGATTCCAATGTGTTGCGTGATCCTGTGAGTTGATTCCACCTGGTGCTTCTGGATAGCTGTAACAGGTGGAATCAGCTCACAAGATAATGCAAAGGACTGAGCGGGCCTACAGACAGTTTGGCTTGCACGGTCTTGCAAGCACAGTGCAGGAAAGCATCACCTTCCCTTTTTTGCAAGGACTGAGCGGGCCTACAGAAGGCTTGCGTTGTCTTGCGAACAGCGCAGGAAAGCACCATCTTCCCTATGTTGCAAGGGACTGAGCAGGCTTCTAGATGGCTTGGCTTGCGTTGCCTTGCAAGCACAGCGCAGGAGGGCATCACCTTCCCTATGTTGCAAAGGACTGAGCAGGCCTCCAGACGGCTTGGCTTGCGTTGCCTTGCAAGCACAGCGCAGGAGGGCACCCTCCTCCCGATTTTGGAAAGGACTGACCAAGCCTGCTGCATTATCTTGCAAGCAGCACGGGAAAGCGTCACCTTCCCTATGTTGCAAAGGACTGAGCAGGCCTCCAGACGGCTTGGCTTGCGTTGTCTCGCATGCACAGCACAGGAAAGCATCATCTTCCTATTTCGACAGCTCCAACTTACACATATGCACTTCAGCTCCCAGAGAGCCAGGCACTCCATTGGTCAGGCACTCAATTGGTCAGCCCTTCTGCCCTCTCAGACCCGCATGTTGCAACAGCCAAACTTTTTAATATGTGGCAGCCATACTTGCTTACCATCTGGCAAACATGCCATGCTTTCAGGAAGCATGTGGCCGCATGTAGATGGCGCTCATAAACATTTCACATGCTTTGAAGGAGCATACACCTACAAGAGGATGGCGCTTGTGAACATATTACATGCTTCTAAGGAGCTAACCCCAGCAAGGAGATGGTCCTCGCATAAAGATGCCGCACGCTTCGAGGATTATGCACCCGTGAGGAGTTTGCACTTATGGACACACCACACAGATGCTTTGAAGAAGCCTGTACCCACCCGTGAAAAGATGGCGCCGATGGCGACGCTGACGATGGACATGAGGGAGAGAGAGGATAGAGAGCCGGCAAAGCTGATCCACTTGCCCAGCTTGGCTGCCAGCAGCGCAGCAATAAAGAAGGTCTTGTCCCCGATCTCCGACAGGAAGATGAGCGAAAAGGCGGCCAGGAAGCCGCTCTTGCCCAGTGGCCCATTCACAAGCACATCCTGCGCGTGCACACGTGCGTGCACGTGTGTGTATCTTTGGTGTGTGTGTGTGTGTGTGTGTGTGTGCGCGCGCGCGCCAACACCAACTGAGGCACCAGCAAAAGCATTAGAGGTGGGGAGGAAAGACATCATTCATGAGATACACGTGCGCTTCATGATATTTTTTTCCTGTGTCAAGTCACGGCAGACAGTTTGGACAAAATGGTCGGGAAGCAGCCAAGAAATGCACATAGAAAATACACATCTGCATGACATTACTTCAAACAACACACAGGATCACACGTGCAGCTACCGCTCTGTTAATGCACGGCGATAGTTAGGGCGTGGCAGGAGTGACAAACCATCAGCCAGTCGTCCTGTATTTGCTGACAGCGCTTGCGCAGCTCATCCGTCATGCCATCGCTAAATGCTGCGCATGAGTAGAGCACTGGCTGAGCCATGGTTGGGCTGCCTGTCCTTTTGTCAACATGCAGCACTGCCTGGGTTTAAAATGCTGAAAAAGTATGCCTCTAAATGTTCGACAGCAGAGGCAAGGCCAGGAGAGCACAACAATGGCCAGGGGTACAATGAAACCCCAATGCACGACAATGGAATAGGGATTGAGCTTGCGGGGATGGAGGGAGTGAGAGCACAAAAAAAAGGGGGAAATGCAGGTCTGAGCGGGACAGCCGCAAGTAAAAACAAACCGACCAAGCATGCCAACACAAAGCACTTATGATTGCTAGCAAACTCTGTAAGGATGGACTAAGAGCAGCAGGCATGGCAAGTTTGCGGATGCAAGCAGAGCAGCCACCAGCAAACTGCTCCACGCTTCCGAACCAAAAAGAGTGTTTATTGCCCACAGATGTGGCGATGGCTGGCGTAATTAACGTGGTTGCACCATTTCTTGATTTTCTTGGAACAAAAAAAACAGAGTGGCTCAAATGAGGGTACCTGAGTAGAAGCTTTATTTTTTCACGCGCTCACGCACACGCGGGCACACACACACAACACACACACACACAAACGAGACAGCACAGAAAGTAAGACCTTGCGTGAACGCAGTTGACACACCTTTAGAATGGCTCCCTGTGGCGTGCCCATGGCCACAGCGATGCCCAAGATTGTTGCAGTCCCGATAATAATAGACCCAGCCACTAACCACTTGCTGTGCACATGTACACATGAAGAGCGATTTAGGCAAGGTTTGAGCAACTGTTCATGGCGGGTTTTGCACAATTGCCTGCTGTCGTGGAATTTAGTCAGAGCATAAGCACGGGTCGAGTGACATGTTTACATCAGAGTATGCTCATTGTACATTGCCCACTGTGATGGTTGTGAGTCAGAGGTGCAGAAAGATTGGTAGGCTCACTGGAGCTCACATATATGCATTTGAAATGTGGTGCCACCTTCTGTGAGGTGCGGCTGATTTTGTGCTTGGGCATGAAATAAGGGAAGCAGGTTGCATTTTGGCGTGCCTCGGCTGGTATACGCGCATGCTTTACCCAATTTGCAATTGTGCATGCATGCGAATGGTGTGTGTGTGTGTGTGTGTGTGTGTGTGTGTGTGTGTGTGTGTGTGTGTGTGTGCGCGCGCGCATGATAACACCCCTACCAACTTACTTATTTTGCTCATTCCCCTTCTTCTGTACGGGCCCCGCAGACTGCTCCTCGGCCCCTTCCCCTGCTGAAGAGTCATGCGAGCAGACGATGACCGAGGTGCGGCTGTGCTGAAGTAATGAGGATGTGGAGGGCCTGGCGCCCGATATTAACTTGGCCTGGCCTGCGAGGCCTTTAGACGGCAAATGGCCACATTGGCTCAGTGGCGCTGCACACAACTGCTGATGCTGTCTTCGTGGGAGCCCACTGGTTGACACACACTGCTGCTGCCTTTGCTGCACCGCACTCCATTGATGCGGCTTCAACATGTTGCTTCTTGCGTGACTCCAATTACCAAGGTAACTTGGGATGGGAAGGGACGGGGGGATGAGGCTGCGGGGGAGAGTCCTAAATGCAATCCCTTAGTCCCTTTCAAATTTCATAAATTCATGTATCGACGTTAGGCGATACCGTTGCATCTGACGCAGCAAAATCTTTTTTGCCCCGGTGAACACCTTGTAATAGTGTACCTGTACGCGAATTTTCAAACTTATTTTTCTTCGTCATGCAGCTCCAGAGAGGAAATGTGTTATCGCAAAGCAGCAAGCTCACCTGTCACTCGCCTTCTGCACTGCACCTTGCAAATCCCTCTCAACACCAACAACAGCTTTCAAGGCATGCACCGTTACAAAGGCGTGATGGACATCGATTTGGGACTACTACTATGCGAGTAAATGCTGAGGTATGTGTGTATTGACAGGAATGGTATCAGGATCCATCGAGTGCTAGAACACAATCACTTGCAGTTTGTTGCAAGGACTGCTCTCTCCATCGCGCGCACATATACACACACACACACACACACACACACACACACACACACACACACACACACACATACACACATACACGCACATGCACACACACACACATACACGCACACGCACACATGCATGCCTGCGCTTGCAATCCTGCAAAAGAATGCATGCGAGGATTCCTCCTCTGCTCTTGGCCCCCTCCACCCACTTCCAATTTTTTACTCGGGTGGTACTTTCAGCCGGATGCTGCCTCACCTGTCACTCCCGGTACTGGCCCAGCCAGCGCCTTGACGCCTGGATCAGATGAAGAGAGGGCCAAGGCAGCTGAAGTGCTCAAGGGGTGCAGGATGGTGATGGCAGAGGTGCAAGGTGTGTATTCAGCTTTGACCGAAATGTTTGTCTCTTCGCGTAGCTGCTTTCCCGTCATTTGCAACAGGAAATATGTTGCATGCATTTATGGGCATATGCACACATGTTAAAAGGAGCAGACAGAGGGTTTGCAGCTGTGTGTGTACGTGAGCCCACCTGCATGGGAGCACGTAAGGCCTCAGATGCAAGCTCCTCCTTGCCCCTATGTTTCATGCTACTTGAATGCTGTGTGTATTCTCGCCCTGCCATTGTTTGCTTGTGATGTTGCACTCGAGCATTCATCCATGTCTCTACTCCGCTTTCCTCAACCATCAGGCTTGCCTCAGGGCTTGCCTTCATCAGCCATAGTATGAGGATAAAACCCTCAACATATCGCAACTCTTTTATGTATGTCGCACTTCTCCTTACAGGATAACTTCAATGCTCTGCTCCTTTTGTCCCTTCTCCGCCCTGTTGGCACGAGTCTATTTGGCATGATTCTATTTGGTGGCTTTGATGGCTGGGATTTGATGGCCCTTTTGGCATTAATTTATATGATGACTTACAGAAGAAGAGGTGTCCATCGGAAGTAAGGCAGGTTGATATTGTGTTTGCAGTAAGCAACTCACTCTATCAGTTGAGGTGAAATATTTCTTGGCAGTGGAATGCGCTGGCCTGGCACTTTAATGTACCTTCAAGCCTAAGAATGTTGAGGTGAATCTCTGATGTTTCCTTCCACTTGCATAAAGTTTCAGTTCAGTCTCACAACAGAGGTTTCACATGCTCATTGGCAGTCTGGTTGGAAAAAGGATATCATAATGTTTACCCCCTATTGTATGGCAAGCGAGAATACATTAAGGTCTTCTACCTCTGCATCATAATTACCAGGCCTGGAATTTCAAAGATGTGAGGTCCAGCTTCCCAAACGATTCCCAAGGTGTGAGGAACTCTCACTCCGCACCACACTTGACAGGCCTTGACTTCCCAAGACGTGAGGTGGAGCTGTACTTCAAGGCGGCCACAAAGCTGCCGAAAGAATGGGCTGGTTTGGAAGGCCAAGAGAAAGAGGACGCCCTGGCCAGCGTCAGGAACGTGGTGGAATTGATGGTGAAGGTGGGCAGAGCACACTGGGCACGCATGTGATCAGCGATGACAAGCGCAGGATGAGCAGCAGTACGTATGCATTTGCGCGTGATGCGCATCAGGCACTCGAAGGACCTCTGATGATGAAGGCGGGCAAGCTCACAGTGTGTGTGTTGCAGTTTGGCAATGTGTGTGCATGTGCTCTTGTTCCCATCTTCCTTTGAAGAGTATGTTACGTGGGGCTGTCCCTTCCACGAGAGTGCTTTGCACTCCCAAACCCTAAGCCCCAACCCTAACCCATGCCTCCTACTGTCAGAGGTTCACTCAAGGTTTGCGTGTGCTAATCATCAGCGATGTCAGTGTCCCTCCGCTCTGTGTGAATGATCCATCCACCATCGTTGTCTGCGTAGTTTGGTACTGGAATTTGCATGGGGTAACACGGAGGGATGACATTGAACTTGAGCTTGTCTGGATAACAAACAGGGAGTCAAGGAGCAGCTTCTACAGTCGGTTGACCTGCCACGTCACTGGCCCGCCTCTGTTTCATCATACCCCATGGTCTGCCTTTTTAGGCAACTTATTTTTTTTTTGCTGTGTATCGCAATGTGGCAAATTGGCAAGTTAAGGAGTTGCTTGTGATTCTATCAGCGGCACTTGGCAAAACTGTTTTGGTGTTTTCTGCAAGAAGAAGTCAAGATGGAAGAGTGCTTAAACCTGGCTTATTCTCTTTGAATGCAGACATGATTGCCCTGTGCCTCTCAATTTTTTTTCGCAGAAACACCTGAGTACATGCAAGCAGATACTGCCACACACAGGTTGATGAGGATGGAGACAAGCTGCCAGCATCTTGTTTCAAGGACTTCAAAGCCCTTCAACTGACACAGGTAGGGGCGCCAGCCATCTTACCAGGCAGTCTGTGCTTGTGGCTGTTCAAGCATGTTCAAAGAGTGGACGTACCTGCATGGCCTCCTCAAGTGGATGTGCTGTCGCTCCAGAGGCACAGATGTACAGGAAGAAGCTAGCAGTCAAAGGCCATGGCTGCTAGCTGTCAAAGCCCATGGCTGCTCCGTGCCTGAGCACAGTGTTTATATCCACCGTCAACGCTCTGCTACTGCTTTGTGCCTCTGGAGTGACAGCCTCAGCACAGTGTTTACATCCACTGTACATCCACAGCTCTGCTACTGCTCTCTGCCTTTGAGGCGACAGCCCTTGGCCATGCCATCACTCTAGAGGCGCAGAGCTGTGACGGTGGATGTGAGCATCAGCATGCGCACGGCAAAAGGGCAGCGTGTTGCACTATGAGGCAAAAACAAATATCTAAGACAGATGGCAGCAGCGTGGGCCCCCCCCTCCAGTATATGTGTACGGTGGAAAGTTTCCATGTTTCACCACATTGCCCCCTTCTTCCCTTATAGAGCATCCTAGCACATACCATGCTGGTTTTTCAAAAGTTTGTATGCAGAGTTGTGCCTCTTTAATCAGAAAACAGGACTGCATGTAAAGTTTTGGGTGGGCCGGGCACAGTAAGGCTCGGAATTTTTCATATAACATAACCCCTAAGAATGGCCAAGTTAGAGTCCTCTGGGATATGTCGTTGGTGCGCAAAGTTGATGAAGTATATGCTCCTGGAAAGCTGTTTTAGGGGAATAATGTCCCTAAACTGTTGGCCCTTTAGGGTTCCTTTGAAGTGCTGCAACCTCGAGCAACCCTAGCTAGATGTACATTTGGTCTTGTTGCTTTGTGCTACTTCTGTTATAGCGGCCCGTGCTTGGCAAATCTGCGTTT
Source organism: Dunaliella primolecta (assembly GCA_914767535.2). NCBI lineage: Eukaryota > Viridiplantae > Chlorophyta > Chlorophyceae > Chlamydomonadales > Dunaliellaceae > Dunaliella > Dunaliella primolecta. The sequence goes on from OU611761.1 coordinate 9,055,162, forward strand.
CTCCCACCCACTCACCCACCCGCAGCCACTCACCCGCACCCACTGCCCGCGCTCACACACACACACACACACACACACACACACACACACACACACAACACACACCTGCACCTGGCAGGCTATGATGTTTGACTTGTGGCGGTGGAGGCGGCTGGGAGGGGGACAGGACTCAGAGCAGCTCCCACACCAGGTTTGTGCATGTTGCAGAAGGGTGCCCTCACCACAGATGCTGTTTAGAAGTGTCCATACTTAAAGGTTTGTAAGTGACGAGTGCACAAGTGCCCTACCCACAATAAAACGGTTTGTAAGTGACGAGTGCACAAGTGCCCTGTCCACAATAAAAGGTTTGTAAATGACGAGTGCACAAGTGCCCTATCCACAATAAAAGGTTTGTAAGTGACGAGTGAACAAGTGCCCAATCCACAGGTGCTGTTTATTAGGGGTGTCCTTACGGTATGAAAGCAAGGTCTGCAAATGCTACTGAGGAGTGTCCTGGCCCTGAAAACAAGATTTGTGAATGTTGCAGAGGCGTGCTCCTAACCACGAATGCCATGCATGCCTTAACCACAAACGTTGTGTGAATGCTGCTGAGGAGTGCCCATACTAAAAGGTGGTTTGCAAATGACAAGTGAAGAATCTGCGCTTGCCGTTAAGCTTTGTGCACTAAGAAAAGGACCAAAGTCCTCACCTTTTTGTGGGTGCCATTGAGGAGTGCCACGGCCCTGGCGCATGTGGTTGTAGTAAGGTAGAACTGTTTAGTTGTGACTTTGTTCAACATGAGGAGATGCGTTGGTCATGAGTAGCTGGATGCATGCTTGCTCACCGAGGAAGGAGGAGGGTTGCCATAGCAGCTCAACTCATCCTCTCCTCCCTGGTATCTACGCCAGGAAGGGGTGAGCAAGGAGCAGCACGCATTTTTGTCTGCTAAGACAGACTTGCTGCTTGCATGCCTGCTCTCAAACACAAACAAATGAGCGCAAGTCTCAAAAGCTGTCTCAGAAGTCTAAAAGCGGGCAGTCTTCCTGCACGCTGCCGGTTATAAAAAAAAACAAATGGATGTTGCTTTGCTCCTATAGGTATCACCTTCCTGAAGTGTGCGACCCCAGTGTTTGCAACTCGATCATGCTATGCTCGTTTGCTCTGCAATGGGTCAAAACCATCTCAAGTCTCTGAGCGGTTCCAACGCTTGAAGGGTAAAAATATGATTGCGTTAGAGGCTCAAAGCAGCCTCTTTGGCCCTCTTTTCCCTGCACCAAAGCCACTTTACCCAACCTTTTGTCACACTCTCCGTCAAGTCAGCTCCAATCCAAGAGGCAACAGGCAGAGGGACCTCATCAGCACGTGCAGCTTGCTTTTGGTAACCCTTGCCATGCGTCTCACCCTCTTCCTCTTGGTGAAGACAGAGGGCCCAAACGGAAGAACTCCCCCAGCTTTCATCTACCTGCTGCCCACTTTGCAACCTTTCGTGGGATTTCCGAATCCCTTTCATTTACATGGGGCACAACTGCAGAGTTTTGGTCGTGTGATCACCTTTGTGGGAAAGGGAAAGCATGCTTGCAGCCTGCACAAACCCCTTGTTTATTTCCATCATGGGTTCAGACCTGCTCTTCTACAAGTCTATGCATGCACACAATGATTTTGTGGTGCGCAGGCAGCGCTGCACTTATTTTATGGTACGCAGGCAGCACTTAGAATTGTCATGGCATGCACTATAATTGTGTCATGATGCGCAGGCAGCACTGCATTTATCTGTCGGTACGCAGGCAGCACTCAACAGCCTTATGGCATGCAATATAATTATCTCATGGCACGCAGGCAGCACTGCACTTCTCTGGTGGTACGCAGGTAGCACTGAGAAGTCTCATGGCATGTACTACAGTTATCACATGCTGCCCAGGCGGCGTGCAATGATTTCATGGTGCACAGCAGCTCTCAGCAAGAGATCTCATGGCATGCATTACAGTCTCACGGTGTGCAGGCAGCCCTCCAGGACATCCAGGGATACAACCCCTTTCCTTTTGAGTACAGCCGTTACTTTTGTATGTTGATCTCTTCGATACACACACCCAACTCGTGTGCAGGCAGCCCTCCAGGACATCCAGAGGTACAAACCCTTTCCTTTTCAGCGCAGCCGTTGCTTTTGTATGCTGATCTCTTTAATGCACATACTCAACTCGTGTGCAGGCAGCCCTCCAGGACATCCAGAGGTACAAGCCAGAGGTGAGGATGATCCCCCTTTGTGTAAACAAAGACGTGCTTTACCTTTCATAGCAAGATGAGTGTGATTGGCCAGCATCTCACATCCCAGGTGCTCCAAGGTTGGATGTTGGTTGTATGTTGGTTGTATGTTGGTTGTACGTGTTCTTTTACACCGAAAGATGACTGAAAGTGGTTGGTCAGCATCTTAATCACAGGTGCACCTGGTTAACATGGTCCTACGCATTACCCGCAGCCCAAGTTACACACAGACAAACCTGCTTCATTGCAGCAGAGGGGGTCATTGCTGGACGTGCTCTTTCCTAACAAACTAGCTAACCATACCAACCATCTTTCAAGCGCTTCATTGCAGCAGAGGGGGTCATTGCTGGACGTGCTCTATCCTAACAAACTAGCTAACCATACCAACCATCTGTCAAGTGCTTCATTGCAGCAGAGGGGGTCATTGCTGGACATGCTCTTTCCTAACAAACTAGCTAACCATACCAACCATCTTTCAAGCGCCTCATTGCAGCATTGCCAACCTCTCTGCTGTTTTGAACCCAGCTGTATGGAGTCTTGTTCTGGATATTCTATCGTGCTTGATCTTGCTGAGCAGCGATTTTCTTGGCCTCAAATAGAACTCAGGTCAATATAACTGAGGCCCTAATGCCTCTGGGCCCTAATTTCCTGTTCCTTTATTAATGTTGGGAGTATTTCCACTGCCTATACAGTCTTTTCTTCTTTCTTTGGGCCCTAGGGAAAACCTGTGTATCAGATTTTGCGGCAGAGTGAACTCACATCTGCTCATGTTGCATCTCTCTTGACTTTGCATGGAATTGAACTCCCTGCCTCCATTATTATCCTGTCTCTTGATTGTTCACCACAGCTAAAGAGGCATGTCTTTGCAATATTTGTGTCTTTATCTGATTGGGGCTTTTTTTGACATGTGAAATGCTGTCTATGCTGTCTAACCTGTACAATTCTTATTTCCTGTTCTTGGACGTGCACTCCTTGCTCACGCATTCCATTTAATTACACCGCAGGACATTGAGAGGATAACGTCATCGCTCTTGGACTCCCTGCCCATCAGTGAAGAGCAGAAGTTTGAGATGAGCGGGGCTGTTGAAGGGGTGAGTTGAAGGTACCGCACATACAAAAGAGAGCGCAGCTGGACACAAACAGGAATCAAAGATAAGGAGCAATTTACCAGGCTAAGAAGGAGTAAGTGCCTGCATGGGTTCAGCGGTGTAACTAAAATTGCTTTTTTAAGCAGGTTATTGAGCAGTGCACAAAGAGCTGCATGCAGAGGGCAATCAGGAGGAAGCCTATACGGGCAGTGCAAAAATCCCAACATCAATTTAATGCTAAGGGGACACATTGGCGTAGCAAGCTATGAGCTTTACCTGTGAAAAAGAGGCAACACGACTCGTTGGAACTTGTAAGGTGGAAAGGGTGGCAGAATGTGCAGAGATGCTGGACTTTAAGAAGTGGACCTGCAAGAAAATTGCCCATTGCAACCGGAAATATGCAAATCTTCAGGCCAGCATGCCCCGTTAACGTGGCCGCAATGCATTGCACCAGCCCACCTGCCTCCCTCAGGGCCGCAAAGTTTGCATATTATGTCTGGTAGCACGCAGGTCATCCCCATGGCTGGCCCATCCTTGCCTAGGCAAAAAGGTGCCATTTATTGCTAGTTAGTGTAACTCAGCACCCCCTGCACCATTTCCAGGCCTGAAAAGTGCATTATATGGCTGATTTTTCTCTATAAGGGGATGTGAAGGTGATGAGGTGAGGTGCAGCGGGTGGACAGCAGGAACGAAATAAGGAGGAACAGAAAAAGGGGGAACAAAAAAAAGAGGAATCAGCAGACCAAAACAAATGCCGTTCCTCAACCGCTCCATCAATTGAGACCTGAAGATTCTTTTTTTGCTGCCTGCAACTCTGGCGCAGAGCTAGGCTGTTTTTTTCCAAACCAGAAAAATTGCTGCAAGCCAGCAAAATTTTTAGTGTGCCGATTTTCAGCCAGACCACTGGTTGAGTCCATTTAAATTCTAATAGAAGCATTATTGCTGCCCGCAACTCTGCCAAACTGGGGGAGCAACCTCGCAGCGTAGGCAAGTTGACGGAGGTCTCTCCTTCCGCGACTGCACCCCTCCCGATGGATGCCCCCCCACAACACGCTCCCCCAGTGCCCCCCCCACAAAATCTGATATTGCAGCATGGTAACGCGGCCCCAAAACAACTCAAGTCCTGGAGTGCTGGTCATTTGGTGCATACTTAAAATCCAACCTTTTCCTGCCAAACTGGGTGCAATTGGCTTCTAAGCCACACAGAGCACCTCAACATGCCAATCTTTCTGCAGGTTTCAATGCTTGCAGATACTTGGACCATAAAAGCATGTTAGGTATGCTCAAGGCAGACACAGAGGTGCATTAGAGCCTGGAAGTGTAGTTGGCCGTACTTAGTGGGGTCTAGCCATGGGGAAGGCCTGCAGATGATGTCAAATTTTAAAGGGGTGTTGCAAAGGCTTGAAATTATGTTTGCGTAAGTTTTAATTTCAAGACGTGTGAGCCTTGGCTTTAGACCAAGCTTTGCCCCCTGCATTCCTGCAAGCTCAACGTCTCTGCCCACGAATCTGTTTTTTTGTCTGCTATTGTATAAAATGCTAGAGTTGGACAAATACCCTCGCAAGATATTGTTTTTCCTGACTCTCTTTCTCAAATTTAACCATGCCAACCATTATTCTTGAGCAAAATGTTCATTGAAAAATGACAAAAGTTGGAGGACCCCAGATCACCCTTCTGGCCTCAGATCACCCCAAAAGGGCCCACAGTTCCAACCAGGGACTATTCTGTGTTTTTGACCTCCATATACAATACCAAAGTCCTGCATATTCAAACAGATAAAAGGAAGTCACCTTTTTGGCAACTCTTGTGCTGGATTTTTGAAGGGAAATGGCTTAAATTCTGTATCTAACCAACCACATGGTCTGTATACTTCATTATTATTGCAATGATATTCTTTTGATACAAGGAATCTGAAAGCACTAAAACCATCCAGTTTGGTACAGTGGGTGATCGGGAAAAGATATTTGGTTGAGTTGGCTTTAAATAGAGGAGCTCCACCGGCCCAAATTTCGTCCCGCATTTTTAAGGGATTTGGAATTAGAAGCCACAGTCTACCAGGTCGGCAGCAGACAACAAAACAAGAAGGACATGACCAGCTGGAAAGACACCGAGGCTCTAAGGCAACGTCACGGCCTGAAAAGAAATTGCCACCTGAAGGCATGACCAGACCTGAAAGAAAACCCTGACCAGGACAGGGAAAGCATGTTTTAACATGAAACTTATGACTAACTCCATACTCCTCGTCTCGTACAGCCTCACAATCCGACCTCCACCTCCTCCAGACTCGACAGGCCCCTTTCATCAAGGCCAGGAATTATATGCAAAAAAACTTAAATGAGCAGGTGCAGCTGGAGCGCGGCGCAAAATCTGTCCAAAGTCCTTCCAACCGAATCGGTTGATTCCAGGACATCACAACTGTCCTGACGGAATTTTGGGTTTTACTGTTACCTAATTGGGATAAAGTTAGAAGAACAGCAGTTACTACCCAGGTCAAAAAGTAAGGTTCACGCCGCAGCTGATTTGGCAGGATGGCCCCAACCTTGGACAGCGCAGGTCTAGTTCCTTAAAAGCTTACGTCTTGGAACCAAGCTCAAGTGTCCAAAGTTGGGGGCACTATGTAATGACCATTCTAAAACACTTTTTTGGGGGGGAGTTGTCCACTGATAAATTGCTTGCTCATGATGTTGGGAATTGATATACTTTGAGGTGTGATGGCGTGTTTCAAGCTGCCAGCTGTCTTGTTGGTTGTTCAGAAGGCATGCCCACTTGTACTTACACAACAATTTACCAAGCTGTACCTGGAAGGCATGGCTGCTCAAATTCTATTAACACACCATTGGGCGGTGCAAGTGCGTGGTCCTGCGCAAGCTCTGTCCCACATTTCTGCTTTCCTTGCAAGAGAGCACTGCTTTCATTTCAATATACCTCTAGTCTAGCGATAGTCTACCTCAGGCACTACCCCCAGCTTCTTTATGGCATCCACCATTTCTTGACCTTGTCCTTTTTTTGGTTGTGGCTGAGTTGTTTACTTTGTATTGGCACAACATTCCATGCTGATGTTTGTTTCCCTTGCCCGTGTGTGCTTGCAGGTAGCAATGAATGCTGTGAATGGCGCTGTGTGGGGCAGCATTGTTGTTGGGCTAGGAGTGCTGGTACTGTTTAATTTTGCCAGGGGTTTTTAGACCCACTACTTGGCCAGGGCATACATATCTTGGGCACAGGCCTGTGATGGTGTCTGGGTGGAATATGCAAGTCCCTGCCTTTTGATTCTTATATCCATCTTTCATTCACCCTCTTAGTCTGTATGATGGGGCCCTGCCATTCAGGACGGGTGGCCTTTCCATACGCACACAGCCAGACTAGGACTGCGTGGTTTTCTTTCTTTCATGCACTTTTTTTTCCAGGAATTAAGGTTGAAAAAAGAACTTTGAGCAAAGTCACTCTTAACTTCCAGGGCTGAGACACTATGTATCCCCTTCACCAACTTGGCCTCTTGAAGGGTAGACATGCATACATCCAGACAGACAGACAGAAATAATGAAAGGAAAAAAATCTTGTTTGCAGTGAGAACTCTTCTCACCGTACAGACAATATATCATCCCGCAAAAGTAATGTTTTTGAGGGGTGCAAGATGACTGCGGACAGAAGGAAAAATATTTATTTTGGGGGCTGCGGGATGGTGGACAATTATTATTTTCGAGGAGTTCTTGGGGCAAAAGGGGGCTGATTGCCCCCGCGGGAACATGCAGGAAAACATTAAATAAATATTGAGAGGGGTGCGGGATTAAGGCGGGAATCAAAAAATAAATATTTTTTCCAGGGGTGCAGAATGATTACATGTCTGTATGGTACAATGAGTTACAATGAGTTACAATGGGATTTGACCTTCAGCCAGGTAGTTTGGCTGCTCGGTCTGCTTAACTGTTCCAACAGCACAAAAAATGTCCATGAGATCAGAAATAAAGCGATAAGTCTCGTTAGTTTGCTTCTGCAGGAAATGAATAGCATCCTCAGAGCTAGCTTGAGAATAGTAGAAAGTGCCTGAATCGTCCAACAAAATTCTATAAGACGAGGGGAAGTCAGAAGATAATTGTGCATAAGCCCTTCGAAGAGAACACACAGAAGCGCAAGAACAAAGGAACACGGCATGCTTTTCATCTTGGGGTCCTTGTTCACATTTATCACAAGTTGATGTGTGCTCCTGCCAAAGTGATGTCTCAACTCTTAAAGTGTGAGCATGTAAGCGAAAACGTGCTATGTTTCTTAGCGCGCGCTTGCCCAAATCAAGATGCAAATACCTGGGGACAGAAAAGGGCGCACCATGAACAGACAAGGGTCTCAAAGGAAGTGCCATCCAGTGATGATATTTGGCTAATTTGTTCGTGTGGTCACCATGTTCTGCCAAGGCATCAGCATTCCACACACCTCGCAGCCTTTTTCTCAGATCAACAACAAACTCCCTCATAACTATAGGCTGCCCTGACCGAACACAATGAGTAAACACGTTGCACCTGTCCAAGCCTGTGCAGGCAGCCAAAAGTTCTGAGGTCCAGCATTTATGGGAAAGACTGCTCATTTCAACATCTGCTTGCAGTACCTTACTGAGTGTAGTGCTGTTGCTGCGCAGTAAAGCATTGTAAAACCTAACTGCTGCACGAAACCAATAGAGCTGTAAAGGTTCATGCCCATACTCGCGCAGTACAGACCAATTAGGAGTGGTGCGCTTAACCCCAAGGATACGCTTCAATAAGCACAGATGTACAGTTTGCATAGGACAGTCCATTTCAGCTCCTTCTTTCATAAATCTAGTGCCCCAAATCTGGCATGCATACATGCTAGCAGGGAGAGCATATGCTTTAGTCAGCCAGAGCACGGTATGCGGCCTATCTGTCAGGCGGTGCTCAGATGGGAATTACCTAATCCGTCTACAACCAGCTAGGAAAGGGGCACACATGTACTCAGCAGTGGCTTGCGGGTTGCGTTGTTTTGTGAGCAGCATGCCTAAACACCTAAAAGAATCTGCACACGCCAAACGAGCTCCACCTAACGTGAAAGCTGGCACATTATTGCCCCTTGAATTAAAGTGCGCAATCTCAGACTTGGCAGTATTTATCACCAACCCTTTCCGCTGAGCATACCCATGTAGCCTATCTAACATCAGTTGGAGCTGATCAGGAAGGTTACTAATGAGGCACAGATCGTCTGCATACAGCATGTGGGTGACTCGAACGTCCCTAGTGCCTGTAATAGCCCCTTGCACATTTTCTGCCAAGCAGTCCACGTCATTGATGTACAAGGAGAACAACAAAGGGGAAAGCGGGCAGCCTTGCTTAACTCCAAAATGGGGGCGCACACGAGCTTGCTTGCAGCCATCCACCAAGATATACTCATCATTAGCATACATGCTTTTAATGACAGCCAACAGGCACGCAGGCATACGAATGCGCTGCAGGTGAGTCCAAAGAGCTTCCCTAGGAATTGTATCGTAAGCCTGCTTGAAATCAATAAAATCTGCATGCAGCCTTGGGGATGCATTTGGGCGCTTGACCTGAGCAGCATGCTGCAAGTGCCGCAAAATGAAAATGGGCTGCAAAGTGTTACGGCCAGGATAGAAACCAAATTGAGTGTCTGGAATCTTGTTTTTATCTTTACACCACCCAGTGACCACCTCCCTGTATGGTACATCAATTAAGGAAAAAAAGGAAAGGGTTACATAGCTGTATCTGCCTACGTGGGCAGCTTAGCTAAAGCGAAAATGGTGCCTGTAACCAAACCGGTCCAAGCTGGAGAACAAGAACAAATATATATATATATATATATTTATATTTATATATACATACATCAAGAAAGGAAAAGGAGAGACATTGGCTCAAAGCCATGAGTCTCTTACCAGAGGGCGAGAGGGGAGCTGATGACAATTCATGCTAAAAATAGCATGTCTGGTTGAGGTAAGTCTGTGCAAAAAAAAGGGAAAAGGGATAGGAAAGGGTTACATAGCTGTACCTGCCTACAAGGGCAGCTTAGCTGAAGCAAAAAGGTCACCTAGCACGGTGCCTATAACCAAACCAAACAAAAGAGAGAAAAAAACTATGTAGGCAGAGGAGTGTGGTGGAGGGGACTCATGGCTCTTCTGAGCCAATGTGTTTCCTATTCCTTAATTGATGTAGGGAGACTCTCGGAGATCCTTGTGCCTACGTAATTTTTCTTTTTCTTAGAGGAAACTCTCCCTACATCAATTAAGGGAAGGGAAGGGAAGGGTTACATAGCTGTACCTGTCTGCGGGGGCAGCTTAGCTGAAACAAAACGTGCCTGTAACCAAACCAGTCCAATCTAAAACAATACTAGCTAGAAGCTCAGTCACAGCATTTTTTGGCATGCAGACATGAACTTGACTAATCCTAGAACGTCAGCCTGGTTCATGAAGTCTCTAAGGCGTGATGCACTGCTTGGGGGTGCCTACATCAATTAAGGAAAAAAAGGCACGCTGGCTCAAAAGAACCGTGAGTCCCCTCCACCACAAGTCAAGGAACAGACAGGGCAAGTGGGGAATTGGGGGGTTACTGGAAGCACCCGGTTCCAGAACCTGGCTGTGAGGAAAATTTTCATTTCAATAGCGCGTTTGTGCGCACATGGCATAAAATGGGCATGGAGCTTTTCTGCAAGTTTGATAGACCTTTGCAGGTCAAACCATAGCTTTCTAAACTGATCCAGAATATGGGCAGTATAGATAACATCACCCACACCCAGGAGGATCGTGTGGAGAAGAATCTTGGAACCTTGGAGTTTTTTGCACAGTCCACTTTGTTGTTGCTGTGAGGCCCTTAGCAAGAGGCACCAGGCTTTGTACCTTCACAAAAAAAAGAAAAACTACTTAGGCAAAGGAAACTCTCCCTACATCAATAGCAATCATTTTCCATAGCAATCATTTTCCAATAGCCATAGCACGTCTAGAGGTAACAAGCTTATGGGCATACTGAACCGAATGGGCATGGAGTTTTTGAGCAAGTTTATGGGCCCGTTGATGTACCTTCACAGTATTTGACTCATAACTTCCACTCACTTAGGGAACCGTTCTCTAAGGTGACCTTTCCTGCATGAGGATCAACAACATCAACATCAACAACATCAGGAAGCCAACTCAAAAGACAACAATCTCCTGTTCGCTACAAGAACCAAAACTTCATATCCTGTTGCTGATGATCAGCAACAAGCTTGTTACCACTAGGTGTGCTATTGAAAACAAAATAAGTTCTCACAGTCAGGTTTTGGAGCCAGCTGCTTTCAGTAACCTCCCAGATCCCCATAAGCATTGTCTGTTTTGTAGCTTTGTGGTGGAGGGGACTCAGGATCTTTTGAGCCAATGTGTCTTTTTTTCTTTAGTTGATGCAGGGAGTCTTTCTTCTACCTACATAGTTGTTATTCTTCACCAGCAAAGAGCTTGAGCGCGCAAGGTAGCGCAGGCAATGGAAGTGACATGGGGCTCTCTCAGGAGGTATGGGAATTTTGTAGGATATATCGGGCCTCCAAATTATGGGAATGGGCCTCCACTTCTCTGATTCCCACTTGGGGAGTTATCTAGGAAGGAGGGGATATGTGTCTTGAAGCATCAGCTTGTCTATCATGCTCTCGTAGCAATCTTGTCCTGCATCTGTCATGCGCAACACTCGGTGTGTGTGTGTGTGTGTGTGTGTGTGTGTGTGTGTGTGTGTGTGTGTGTGTGTGTGTGTGTGTGTGTGTGTGAGCGTGAGTTTTTTCTCTGAACCCAAACACAAACCCAGCACTGCACGTGTCCTTGTGACCTAGTGGCAAGGACAATTGTCTAGGACATGCAGCAACGAAGGGAAATGCATGTTCTTCCTATGTACACAACTGTATTCACCCAGGTCTGCTCCTTAGTAGACAGGCTTATGGCATGGATTTAAGGGTTTGCTGAGGCTGCCTTTAGTTGCAAGCACCATAAGGACAGCAAATGTTCTTCGATATACATGCGCAGCTTTAGTCCCAAGCCAAGTAGGAATGCAACAAATGAACTGTAAAGCTGAGATCCCAGGCCCGAGTTCCCCAGGCTTGCGGCATGGCATTACCACACCATTTACAAGCTGCGTGGGGAAGTAAGTAAGGAAGCTTAGAAGCAAGGCCAGCGGCGAGCTTGGCTCTTAAGCTTGGCTCTTATTGGCGACCATGTCCTTAAGAACATTGAGATTTCCTCAGAAACTTAACTTACAAGCTGACTTGCTACAGACAATTGACTACTGCACGTATGCTTGGCCTATGCAGTTTTTTTACTTGGGTGAACATAGCCTCAGTACTGATTCTCTCAAAGAGAAGTCCTTTGCTGAAACATAGAAACAAAGAGACAAATTTAGGCTAGGTCCTAGCTGCTAGGAAAAGGGATCATTTTTACAATGGGCAATTACATGTGGTCCTAGTGTACTTATCATCATATTTGGTAGCCGAATGAAGCAGAAAGAATGCAAGCACGCAGAGGAAGCAGCTGACGTCAGGACACCTTCCCAATTAGATTGTATTTGGGCGTGTTTACAACCAGACCTGGGTAAACCTTGGCTAATCAACTAACTTCAGATATTAGATAATTTGTGGTGGAGGGGACTCACGGCTCTTCTGAGCCAATGTGTCTCCTTTTCCTTGATTGATGTAGGGAAAGTTTTTTTCTGTCCACATAGTTATTTTTCTCTTTTCTTCTCTTCAGATTTCATTCAGGACATCACACATTCACAAACTTGGGTAATATTACTCTAATATTTCAGCCAAAGGATTTTGGAAACTCTGTTTTTTTGCAAGAGGTGCCCTGTTGGCACATTTGGAGGCTATGAATCATCGCCGAAAAATACAAGTCGTACGGCCCAAATTTTAAGTCTAGGCAAAGAACACTTGTAATTCCTCTTGAAGGACTTGATCAAGTTACAAAGTCCCAAGTTCCCTGAAAGTCTCTTGCTAAAGTGAGTTGCCCAAAAGATGGATTCTGTAGTCCAGTGAGGGCAAGACCTCATGATACCACTACGACCGGCCAATTAGCAATTTGACAGACTTACAAAAAGGCTTGCCACTAACCACTTTAATTACCATGGTATCATGTTCACGACTAAAATGTGATAGTGTTGAACTTCATCACCACCAATACCTTTGCTACTCACCACCACAGCCCTACAGGGTCAACAAAACACATGTCTCAGCCATGAAATCAGAGTTTTGGAATAGACCTAGGTCGTCACAAGGGGTTAAAAGTAGCACAGGAGACCGGTTGGACTGGGTCTTCAATTGATTGCCTTCATTGCACATTTAATTTTTCAGATAAAATTTTCACCAAAGTATTGGCTCCTGATCACCTCAGGGCCTTCGCGTTCCTAACTTGGCTTGACAGAGGGAAGGAGAGCAACAGTGCACCACGTAAAATAAAAGAAAATGTTTGAATGGGAACCTGTGTAGCTTCTGCGTTCCTTTGAAATGGGCCTCCTGTTAGTGGGTCAAAGCAGCAGCCACCAGCCGCGAGTGCTGGGTGGCGTGCAATCACATTTGCTCAGGAAAAGACCCTCCCTTTCGTTGACGGCCTGCAAGGTCGACCGAGGAGGTGCGCGGCTCTCCGATAATAACTCCAGCGCAAACGGCGTTGACAGGAGCCTGGCACCTCAAATAGCTTGCAATCCTGTGATTTCTGACTCTAGGCAAGGACACGCTTACTGCTGTGTAGGTCAATCAGCCCGCACCCCGCTTTTATTGGCCAGAAGAAGGGATAGGCAGGCATTTACCTTGGTGAGTCTGTTTGTTGAAGCAGCTGCAAGGAATGTATAATCACTGTTGTGAACTAGTACAGGCAGCTGGACAGCAACAGCAACGAAAGATGGTCTTGTCCATCATCAGCTGACTAGACGCGCGTCCAATGCTTTCTCCAATGACCTTCAGTTACAGTCGCGCCTGGGTTGGGAGCGAGCTGGGGGGCTGCGCAGTGCAGCATATTCTTGGGACAGCCAGCAAGCCCACCTGTCCCCAGAGGTATGTTGCACCCTGCTTGCAGAAAACCAACTACCTGAGGCACAACCTGTGTCCTCATCACATGCCGAGCTGCAACGTAGGCAAAGGGGCATGCACCCATCCAGATTCCAGTGTGTACATCCTAGAGAATGCAAGGCTTAGGCATGCAATGCTTGCCAGGCACCTGATGCCCAGTCTGACTCGGACTGCACCAATTGGTCAACCCACAGCAAGCGCCCTCTGTCCCGCAATCGGTGTCGCTGCTGCCCTTTGCAATTCATACTTAAACACACACACACATACACACACACGAGCGCGCGCGAATTCATACGCCTTCATGGACCTCCTCATGCCCAGCAGGACAGCAATGGTGGTCAGGGAGGTTACTCCCAGGAGGATGCCCTGGCTGCAGCCCTGGCCAAGATCGAGATGCTTGAGCAGCAGGTGCAGCTGGTGGAGAGCTTGCAGGAAGTGACAGAAGAGCAGGATGGCCTCATCACGCAGCTCAAGGCGCTGCTGGACGCCAGGAGCATGGACAAGGCGCAGCTGGTGTGTGTGTGTGTGTGTGTGTGTGTGTGTGTGTGTGTGTGTGTGTGTCCGTGGACACCATTGGAGTGCAAATCCTGGAGTTGCAGACACAGCCTGGCCTCCACAACCAGGATCTCGTTTAAGGCTCAGTTTCACTGTGGTTCCTCTGCATGTGTGTGTTCTTGTGTGTCGGTGTTGAGTTGTGGGTTTCGTGTCTCGGAGCTGCAGACACAGCTGTACTTCATGACGAAAGATGTGATACGCAAGGCGTAGCATCGTGTATCCTGTTTGTGTAAAACTTTGTGCATGTGTAATGCCTGGTGGACAGCAGCAGGGTGCGTGCCTTGGAGCTGCAAACACATCTGGCCTCAATGACCACCAAGCTGCATTAGATGTAGCATCATGTATGTCCTTTGTGTGAAACCGTGTGCATGTGCAATGCCAGGTGGACAGCAGTGGGGTGCGTGTGTTGGAGCTGCAGACACAGCTGGCTTCAATGACCACAAAGCTGCAGGCGCAGCAGGAGTCTGCGGCAGCAGCGCAGGCAGCAGCAGCAGAGGCGGCAGAGGAGGCGCGGCATGCGACTGAGCGGGTGCGTCTCAGGAGGGTTTGCATGGGTCATAAGAATTGTAATCATCCATCAAGGTGCAAGGCTTGTGCTAGGCTGAAGGAGGCACAACAACATTGCAGGTTTGCCTTACAAGGACATGAGGAAGCCAAAGATGTCTTTACAGTACAGCACTGTGAAGGTGAAGATAGATAGGGACCCTATCGTTAAGGTACGTAGCACGCCATGCAAAAGAGCAGATGGATTTCAGGCAGGCAGGAGGCAGCCGAGGATGTGGAGGTAGGAAAGGACAGGAAAGGGAGGAAAGGAAAGGGTCATTCAGCTGTGCCAGCCTACGAGGGCAGCTTAGCTGAAGCAAAAAGGTGCCTGCAACCAAACCTGTCTGTGCTCAGAGAGGCTGCCCTCAGGCACACCAAACCTGTCTGCGCTCAGAGAGGCTGCCCTCAGGCACACCAAACCTGTCTGCGCTCAGAGAGGTTGCCCTCAGGCACACCAAACCTGTCTGCGCTCAGAGAGGCTGCCTTAAGGCACACCAAACCTGTCTGCGCTCAGAAAGGTTGCCCTCAGGCACACCAAACCTGTCTGTGCTCAGAGAGGCTGCCCTCAAGCACACCAAACCTGTCTGCGCTCAGAGAGGCTGCCCTCAGGCACACCAAACCTGTCTGCGCTCAGAGAGGTTGCCCTCAGGCACACCAAACCTGCCTGTGCTCAGAGAGGCTGCCCTCAGGCACACCAAACCTGTCTGCGCTCAGAGAGGTTGCCCTCAGGCACACCAAACCTGTCTGTGCTCAGAGAAGCTGCCCTCAGGCACACCAAACCTGTCTGCGCTCAGAGATGCTGCCTTAAGGCACACCAAACCTGTCTGCACTCAGAAAGCCTGCCCTAAGGCACGCGGCTAAAGCAAGAAGCTGCGCAGCTGAGCTCACCTCATCACCCCTTGCATTTTGTGCCCAGAAGACTGCGTTGAGAGAGGCTGCCCTGAGGCTTGCGGCAAGGGCAAGGTGGGACACTAAAACTGATCTCGCCCTCCCACCCACTGTTTCTTGTGCGCAGGAGTCTGCGCAGAGAGAGGCAGCCCTACGGCATGCAGCCGAGGCCCGCATTGCAGCGCAGGAGGCAGCGCTGCGGGAAGCGCGACTGCAGGAGCGCCTGCAGCAGCAAGAGGCTGCGCAAAAGGAGGCTGTGCAGCGCCAGGTATAGCCTATGTGGGCGTGAATGTTAGTGTGAGGGGCTGTGGATGTGTGTGGGTATGGGTGGGTGAGCCCATGTGAGTGTGTGGGGGGGTGCGGGTCTGAGGATCTGCGAGTGTGAGTGTGATTGTGGGTGTGAAGGTAAGGGTCTGAATTCACATACATGTGTATGAGTGCACACGCTCGCGTGTGTGTGAGCGCGTGTGCATATGTGTGCAGGGTTTTGATTTTAGGTTGGATTGATTTCATGGCAGCAGGAGCAGCCAATGCTTTTGGGCGGGTGACGCCATTTGGTCTGTTACGTGTCTCATCTTGCTCCCAAAAACTGTCGAGAAATGCGCATCAATCTCCATCTCCAACACAGTGACATGCTGCTCGCCCAGTGTCTCACACACACCAAAGCTAGCCAAGGGGAAGGGAAGTTTGCATTTTCTTGCTTCCCTTGCGCACACTGCCCCAAGACCTCAGCGCCTTTTCATTTTAGAATCTCACACTATCGCTGTGTTCTCGCTCAGCTCCCTGTTGTTGGCAGCCGTGCGGAAAGAGGCCAAGAGGCAGGTGGACGCTGCTGCTATCGCCTGACCATTGATTAACACATGCTGTATTCTTCCTTAACCCGCTGCTGCTGGCAGCTGCACAAAAAAGGCCTCGGCGCAGGTGGCAGCTGCCTCTGTCGCGTGACTAATGATGTTTATGTCTTATACCCTCCCATGACCCGCTGCAGTTGGTAGCCGCACAGAAAGAGGCCAAGGAGCAGGCGGAAGCTGCGCAGGCTGCTGCAGCACGTGAGAGAGAAGAGGCGCTGCGCACTTTACAGGCCCAGCTGATGGAGGCCAAGAGGAGCCGAGAAATGGCGGAGGCAAACACAGAGGAGGCGCGCAAGAGCGCGATGGTGGGTGCGGAAGTGGTGGCAGAGAAGGTGGTGTGTATTTGGTCATGTCTGGAGAATGTTTTCTTTTGGGTATGCAAGGAGCTTATGAAGGCAAAGAGGCGCGGTAGTGGTGACAATGAAGGTGGTGTGCAGTTTGGTAGTGCCAGAAAGAGTTGGATCTTTTGGGTATTATGCAAGCCGGAGCTCCCGGAGGCAAATTGGTGCAGGAGTGGTGGTAGTGCTCGTGGTGTGCAGGTTGGACATGGGCGGTTTGGTCATGTCAGGAAGAGTTGTATCTATTGTGTGAGCAAGGCGGAGCTTATGGAGGCAAAGAGGAGCGGAAAGAAGACAGAAGCAGACAAGAAAGAAAGTGCTATGAGGGGGTGAGGATGTATAGAGAGCAATGATGCACAAGAAATTGATACTCGGCAGAGATAGGTTGCCTGTTGGCGACCAACTAATTCAACGCACTGCCAATACCAAATGTCGGCTAAACCTCAACAAGAGGAGCGCCAGGGTGCGGTGATGATGCAATAGATTTTGTACATTATTGGAATGCTTCCAAGACATGAAATGTATTTAGGAAACAGTGTTAAGAAGGTATGTACATATGAAAGACAGGAACCAAAATGATACTGCTTTTGAAATAAAAGCAGTCCATGGACGGACGCTGGGTGGAATGTGGAATTTGTTGGGCAGGATGGGCTGATTGATATAATGATATCAGTGATGACGACCTTATTAGTTATTATCAAGTATCCATGATGACTTTGAAGCAGATTGCATAATGGGCAGGGAGAGCAGGGAAGGTTGTGTGCATGAGGCGCGAGAAAGGGAGGCGAACAGGAGCAGAAAAGTTTTGGAGGCAAATACAGAGAAAGCCATCTAGAGAGTGGTGTGGTAGATGTTGTGGGGTCCGAGGGCATTATGAGCTGTGTGCATTGGCCTTATGCACATGGGCGTGTGGGAAACAGTGCTTATGGCTGAGATGCGCAAACCGCGTGTGGCCCATCTGCGTGTCATTGCATTGCGATTAAGTGCTAATGGCAGAGATGCGCAAAATGTATGTGGTCCATCTGCTTGTCATTGCATTGTGATTGAGTGCTGATGGTCGAGGTGCAAAAAACGTGTGGTCTTTCTGCGTGTCTTTGCATTGCGATTAAGTGCTAATGGCTGAGATGCGCTAAACGTGTGTGGTCCATCCGCTTGTCATTGCATTGTGACTGAGTGCTGATGGCTGAGATGCGCTAAACGTGTGTGGTCCATCCGCTTGTCATTGCATTGTAGCAGGAGGTCACTGCCAAGCATGCGCAGCAGCAGCAGCCCTGGCAAGCGCCAATGGCTGTTGTGCTGTACTGCATGCTGTTTGACACATGTGTGTGTACTGCCCTGTTCCAGCACGTGCAGGAGGCCGCTGCCAAGCATGCGCAGCAGCAGTCCTGGCGAGATTCAATAGCTGCTGAGCTGTTGTCCTGGCTATTCAACAAAAAATGTGTGCGTACTGTCCCTGGTCTGTTGTGTGCAGGAGTCCATTGCTAAGCTTGCGCAGCAGCAGTCCTCCCAGGGGGCACTGGTGGCTGATCTGTTCCGCTGGCTAGCTCACCAAAAGACCTTGGTGCACTGTCACTGCTTCTGCCTGTGCAGGAGTCCATTGCTAAGCTTGCGCAGCAGCAGTCCTCCCAGGGGGCACTGGTGGCTGATCTGTTCCGCTGGCTAGCTCACCAAAAGACGTTGGTGCACTGTCACTGCTTCTGCCTGTGCAGGAGTCCATTGCTAAGCTTGCGCAGCAGCAGTCCTCCCAGGGGGCACTGGTGGCTGATCTGTTCTGCTGGTTAGGTCACCAAAAGATGTTGGTGCACTGTCCCTGCTTCTGCCTGTGCAGGAGGCCACTGCCAAGCTTGCGCAGCAGCAGTCCTCCCAGGAAGCAGCATCGGTTGAGCTTGAGCGTCTGCGTCTGGCCGCTGCCAACCCCAGGGGCAAGAAACAGGCAGGCAAGGCCGGCAAGCAAGGGGGCACCCCAGGCGCTAGAGCAGAGGTGGGTGTGCGACGAGTGCACAGGAGTGTGAAAGGATGGCAAGCATTGGTCACTGCCAACTTCAGGGGCAAGAAACAGGCAGGCAAGGCCGGCAAGCAAGGGGGCACCCCAGGCGCTAGAGCAGAGGTGGGTGTGTCATGAGTGCGCAGGAGTGTGAAAGGATGGCAAGCATTGGTCACTGCCAACCCCAGGGGCAAGAAACAGACAGGCAAGGCCGGCAAGCAAGGGGGTGCCAACCCCGGGCGCTAGAGCAGAGGTGGGTGTGCGACGAGTGTGCAGGAGTGTGAAAGGATGGCACGCATTGGTCACTGCAAACCCCAGGGGCAAAAAACAGGCAGGCAAGGCCAACAAGCAAGGGGGTGCCAACCCCAGGCGCTAGAGCAGAGGTGGGTGTGTCATGAGTGTGCAATGAGTGTGCAAAAGCGCGACAAGCTGGCAAGTAGCCCCAGGCGCAAAGGCAGAGGGGAGTGTGCAATGAGTGTGCGGAAGAGTGTAGGGTTGACAAACATAAGGTCCAGGCGCACAGGCAAAAATGTGTGTGCAATGAGTGTGCAAGCGCTGAGATGGCTGGCAAGCAAGGGGGCACGCAGGGTGATGTGGCTGTTTTAGAGCATATTTGGACTCCTTTTCATGATGTTGTAGGGTAGAGCTTGTGAAAGCTTGCTGTTTTGATTTGAGCTCTCTTGCTTTTCTACAGCCTCCTCCTTCACCTGTGTCTCCTCGCACGCCTGGCACACACAGAGGAATTTTGTAAGTTCACCGGGTTTGCCTGCATGCCTAACACACACACACACAGAGAGAAGGGGGGGGGAGAGAGAGGGAGAGAGCAATGTTGCTGTGTTTGAGCATACTCAGATCCCTAAGGTTGTGTCGCAACTTAACACAGTTGTTACACCTCTGTGTTGTACCTCTAGAAAAGGTTTTACATGCAAGCCTGGCGCAAAAAGCATCGCTACTGTGTTATAACAACTCAGGTCTCTCAAATGATCACTGTGTTTATAACAATATTTTGTTGTACTCGTAAAAATTTCTGCAGGCAAGCCTGGTATGCAGAGTTATGTGGCTGTGTTGGGACTGTGTTTGCACGTGCATGATGGCCACCTGATGTCACATCCCAAGCACAGATCTCTCCAAACTTTTGGCTTGTGCGCCTGGCACGCAGGGTGATGTGGCTGCGTTGGAACAGAGCTTGCACGAGCGCGATGGCCACTTGACGGCGGCCCTGGAGCAGCTGGCGCAACTCAAGGGGCAGCTGGCAAGGCGTGAGAGCGCCCTGGCCCAAGCAGGTGCGTTAGTCGGATGGGTTGGCAGGGATCGGTCTGATTGCGTGCGTGTGCGCGTGTGCGTGTGTGCACCCAGAGGCGCTTTCCCAACCCCGTCCCGCCTGTCCGTGGGCTTTAAGTGCATGCTCAGCATTTCAGCACATTTGTGCATCTGAAAGATGGTTGCAGCGACCCTTGAGTTGTGCAGCAAAGCAAAGGCAGAAACGCGCTTGGCTGGCCATCGTGTGTGAGTTGCTGGAGCATCCAGCCTCGATACCTGTCATGCAGTATCCCCGAGCATCATGGGCTTGCTTTTGAAAAGCAGTGCTCCTGTGTACTTGCCTCCCTCCCTCTATGCAGGCTTATGAGCCGGAATCATGGGAGCAGAGTTATGCATGTGCTCATTCCTCTTATCTGCACTTACCTACCGTGCAGAATTGTGTTCATCCCGCACCCCCCCAAAAAAGATTAGTTTTGCAAGAACGCATCAACAGCGCAGCCCAAAATTAGTTATCTTACACAACCGCGCAAGGGCATTCTTGACCACTCATGGCCCTCTCGCTGTCGAGATGTCCATTATTGCAACCGCGCATCTCCAAAATAAGTATTTATTTTTCTTGCACGCAGTCACCGCGCAGGGCAAAAAATCGATACTTATGCGCGGTGATATAAATTCTGCACGGTATGCATTTGTTGTCATTGTCTGGAAGAGTCCTTTGTTGAGCCAATGCATCACATGACGTGTACTGTGTGTATGTGTGAACTATGTGTGTGCAGAGGCAGCGGCCGCAGCAGCAAAGGCAGAGGCTGAAGCGCGGGCCAAGGCGGAAGCAGAAGCACAGGAGGCAGCTCAAGCAATGGCAGATGCCGCTGCCGCCAAGGCAGCTGCCAAGGTGTGTGCATGCGTGTGTGCGTGTGCGCGCGCGTGCGTGTATGTTTTTTTTTCTGTTATAGAAAAGGAATCTTCTGTTGGGAGACTCAAAAGGATCTACTGGCTCTTGTGTAGTACAGGGAGATTGGGTATTTCATATCAGTAAAGCATTGGATCCTTGTTCCTGCGTAAACGCTCATCTTTGTGTCGATAAATCTGGTTCACAGGCAAAACCACATGTAGGTGTACAACCATGCCTGCTTCCCAGGCATGCGTTGCCAAGCACACCAACAAGGGGTACAAGGTGGTTGACCCTCCGCCATGTTGTTTGGCTGATCGGCTTGTTGCTGATCTGTGCCAGCTCAAAAGGAATCCCATTAGCTTGGGCATAAAAATGAAAAAGCTCTGTTTCACTGATGAAGGAATTGGAAAAACTGTAATTGCATACCAGGGCCCCATCCCAGTGCCGTTCGTTGATAATCGGAGGCTTCTGCCCTTATTACCCACATAAACACACTCACACGCACATGCTCCTACAATGAACTGCGAAGACATGGCATGTGTGCAATAAACACGCAGGCAAAGGCAGAGGCTGAGGCGCGGGAGTCGGATGCACTGCTGAAGGCCAAAGCAGATGCAGTGGCTGCACAAGTGCGCGCTGAGGCTGGGTCCAGAGCAGTAGAGGAGGTGTGTGTGTGTATTGTGTGTATGCTTGATTGCTTGGTTGTGTGCGTCTTGGTGCTTAGAGCGCATGGCCCTGTAAGACAGTTACAGAGACAGTTGTCATCGTGGCCTTGTAGATCATTGATGGAGACAGTTGGTGCTCGGAGCGCATGGCCCTGAAAGTACTTTTATAGAGACGGTTGCCATCATGGCCTTGAAAGATTTTGATGGAGACAGTTGGTGCTTGGAGCGCATGGCCCTGGAAGACTGTTATGGATACAGACGGTGCCTGAAGCTCACGGCCCTGTAACACACTTCACGGGTCATTGTCGCCTTGTAAGACCTTGATGGAGACAGTTAGTGCTCAAAGCGCATGGCCCTGAAAGACAGTTCTGGAGACAGTTACCATCATGGTATTGTAAGACATTGATGGTGAAAGTTGGTGCTCGGAGCGCATGGCCCTGGAATTACTTTTATAGAGACAGACGGTGCCTGCAGCGCATGGCCCTGTAAGACTCTTACTTAATAGGTCATTGTCGCCTTGTAAGACATTCATGGACACAGTTGGTGCTCGGAGCGCATTGCTTTGTAAGGCTTTCTTGGACACAGTTGTTGTCATGGACACAGTTGTCTGAGCACCTCAGTGCTCCAACCATATCTGTGGAATTTTTGGTGCTCTCCTGGTTTGAGCAAGACCCAATCAGGGTGTGTAGGTATCCTTGGTTGAACGTTGCGTACTGGTATCACCAACAAGGCTTCCATGTGCCAGCAGGGCATGCAAACCTTGGGCCATCTTTTCACACAATCCTTTGCGCGCGCACGTCAGCCAAGCTCCTGCACGCAGCTCACTCATGAGCATCGCAAAACTTTACCACAAAGCTCGCACCGTGCCAGCAGTGTGCCTGCAACGCTGGCGTCCCTTTCCTAGGTCAGAAAAGTGTGCGTGGTCAGAACAGCATGGCAGCAGAGCATGTGTGCACAGCACACTCGTGTGCGCCGCTGTAGGGGGTGGGAACTTCGAGACTCGCAAATTGTGGCATGGCTAAGGGCATCCTTCCGGCTGGCCTGAGCGCCCTTAGGTGCTGTTGCAAAGCGCACTCAAATGAGAAGGGAGTAACACATGGCTTATCAGATGAGCCTACTCTGCACATGACTCCTCTGATGAGGCATGCATCCCTCCCCATCTGCGTGTGCTCCAGGAAGGGAGTGATGACAAGGATGGGCGGTTCACATTTGCCGATGTGTGCTTGAACCAAATAAAGGAGCTTACCGGGCATCATGGGCATGGATGAAAGGAAAGCAACAGGCAATTTTTAAAATTGTGGCGTTCCTTTCCTTTCCATCTTCAAGGTTCAGGAAAGGGCACAGGGTGCACCAATGCAAAGGTAGTCAGCTTGCCTCATGTTGCAAGCTATTACAAAAGGTAATCAGCTTTCCTTGTGTTGCAATTGATAAACACCTAACACTTTTGTGTGAAAGGTTGCACCTAACAGAGGAAGTGCTGACTCATTTGTCTGCATACACATGCGTGCGCAGTTGGAGGCGGCGCTGGCAAAGCTGGAGGGTACAGTAGCAGTTGCGCAGGCAGATGCAGAGGCTGCAATGGCCAAGGCTGCAGCAGAGGCCAAGGCCAGGAGGGAAGCAGAGGAATGGGCAAAAGAGGCTGCTGAGGTGGCGCTGAGAGAGAAGGAGGCACAGGTGTGTGCTTGTATGCGCGTGCGTGCGTGCTTGTGTGTTGCGCAAGCATGATGCAGTGTAGAGTGCTTTTTAGAGCAGGCAGGTTTGTGATGGAGCCAGGATGATGTTCTCAGAGAACAAGGGGCTTCCAAAACCGCATAATGCTTAAAGGTTTGTGCGTTATCCCATGGGTCTCCAAGTCTGACCTGTGACGCTGGGGCTGCTCAGCGCCCTTTCCTCAATGCGTGCGACTCAATGCATGTGACAGTGGGGCTGCTCAGTGGCCTTTCCTCAATGCGTGCAACCTAACAGCAAGCGTTTTCATTCCATTTGCTGAGAGCCAGTTGAGAAGCTTTGGCCTTATGGTTGTTTGTGTGCACATGAGTGGATGCTTTGAGCATTTGCACCCTCAAGAACAGCAAGTCTGTGAACACTTGCTGGCACATGCACATCCATACATGTCGCTGGGGCAAAGGCCGTGCGCGATGACCGATAGATGAGGCCATCAGGCGTGTAACTCAACATAGCTGTGCACGAGCACGCGGTTTAGGCATGGTTGTTTAGGCAAAGGCCCTTGCCGATAGATAACGTCATCAGGCGTGTGTGTCTCAACATAGCTGCGCGTGCACACACGCAAGCATGTCGCAGAGAGAAAGACCCATGCCGATAGATCACGGTATCAGGCGTGTGAAACACAACAATGCTGCACCTGTACACACACACGCAACGCCATCAGGCATGTGAAACACAAGAATGCTGCACTTGCGCACACACATACACACACAACATGTCGCTGGGAGAAAGGCCCATGCCGGTAGACAAGGCCATTAGGCTTTTGTGCTGGGTGCTGTGCTATGTGTACATGCCTCTTCTGTGTGCGTGATAGGGTTTGAGCGTGTTCGCAACGCGCTGGGTGCGGAAGTCTCTGTGAGCCTTGCAGATTCATGAATGTTTGTGAGCCTTGCTGTGTTGTTCGTGAGCCTTGCTGGTTGAAAAAGAAAATGCTTGTGCACATGCTGTGTCTGTGTTCCAGTGCGCTTCAGGTTCAGCGTGTGAATGGCCTGAAATGCATCATTGCTGTGCATGTACATGCCCATGCAGGTCGCTGAGGCAAAGGCGCATGCCGACAAGTCCATCAGGCGAGCAGAGGAGCTGGCGGCAGAAGTGATGGAGAAGGCGCAGGCAGAGATGGCCAGGGCCACGCTTGAGGCGCGCATCGGCACTGTGCCTGAGGCTGCGCTGTCGCAAGCTATGGCGCAAGCGCAGGCGAAGGTGAGCACTGAACTGGAATGCCAAGGGTTCTGTGAAAAGGCAGGACTATCCTGGGCCACACTGGTTGCGAGCTGACCATGCCGCAAGGGCATGCTAAGATGAGCACTGCATTGGAGAGTTACAGGGGAACACAGATGCAGAGATGGCCAGGGCCACGCCGGAGGCGCGCATGGGCACCATCCCTGGGGCTGCGTCTTCATAAGTCACGGCGCAAAAGCAAGTTCAGCCGGGCATTTAGCTGTTTTTGCGCGGAGGCACTGCGCCTGTGGCAGCACCGGTGATGAGGGTTGGTAGGATCCTTCCCGAGAGCGCGTCTGGTGCCAGCAAGTTCTTATCTGCGCACTGGACGGAAAGAGCTTGTAGCTTCAAAGCAAGCTTGGTGGCTTCGTGTGAGCGTCAAAGACCACGGGGCTCCTAAGTGCGAGTGTAAAGAACAGCACTCATTAGTGTGTAACAACAGAGGAGGGCTAGGAAGGCGTCGGCCTTTCTAATAAGTGGTCGGCCCAGTCTAGTCTGAAGCATGAGCCTGGAGGGTGGTTGCTGGTTGGAGGCCTGATCTGGGAACGCCTGTTTTTTTTACAGTGAGGGTGATGCAGGCCATGGTGCAAGCAAGTCCATTTGCGCACTGTACAGGATGAGCTCGAAGCTTCAAAGCAAGCAAGGTTAAGCTGTTTAAGGGGCCTCAAAGTGTGAGGGTGATGCAGGCCATTGAGCAAGCACGAGGCAAGGTGGGCACAAGAAGCCCTGCACAGTAGGTTGTGTGAAGTGGAATGCTGTGTCAGTCCAACAAATGCGTGCCTCGGGCTGAGTTGATCTATGTCATGGCACAGACTAAGGCATGCACTCATTGGGACCAGCAGTTCAAAAAAAGCGTGCCCTTGGGCTGAGTTGATGTATGTCATGGCACAGACCCAGGCATGCACTCATTGGGACCAGGAGTTCAACAAATGCGTGCCCTTGGGCTGAGTTGATGTATGTCATGGCACAGACCAAGGCATGCACTCTTTGGGACCGCGAGGAGGGCTGTTGACACTTCAAGCATGAGCACATGTGCCCACATCTGCGCGCGCGCACACACACACACACACACACATACACAGGCTGCGCGAGCAAGGGCTGAGGCTGACGTTGAGCTCGCACGCATGGAGGCAGAGGCAGCTGAGGCGAGGGCTGAAGCAGGTGGGAGGCTCATGCTTGTCTTCCCTGTTGAAAATTCCACTTTAGAGGTGGACAAACATCCGTGTGCATGATGGCATGGAGGCAGAGGCAGCTCTGAAGGTCAGGCTGCAGCAGGTGAGGGGTTCATCCTTCCTTTCACTCGTTGGTCCTAACAAAGAGTGAGCATACATGTGTGTGCGCCCCTGTTTTGTGTTTTGCAGTGCAGCCGACTCCATGCTCGCACAGACTGTTTGTGGCTAGGGTCGGCCATTTCCATATACATAAATATGTGCACGCCAAACATGTCCACTCTTTTGCAGGGAACATTTGAAGGAAATGGCATATGTGTAGAAACGGCCAACCCTTCTTGCGACTCTCGCTTGGCACACAGTGCTTGCTCCTGAGCACAGGCCAACAGATCCACGGAGCTTGTTCCCGAGGGGGTGGCTCTTCCCATGGAAGCGCAGGCCACTCATGCACCCTCTTTTTGCTGCCTCATATCTTGCGTTTTGCCCACCTCCACCTCAACCTGAATTGCTCGCTGTCATGCAGATGCCGCCCTCGCTCGTGCGGAGGCCGAGGCTGCTCATGCGCGCTGTGAGCTTGAGGCTCGTATGGAAGCGGAGGCGGCACAGAGGCGTGCAGAGGAGGCTGCTGAGGCCGCAATGGCAAGAGCAGAAATGTGAGCCTTCAGGGTGTGATCGGAAAAAACAACAGATTGTTATTTCCAAGTGGGAAAATCCTTTTTGGCAGGAGAAATTTGCAGGGTTTGAAGCAGGGTTGCGACAGTGAGGGCAAACCTGTGAGCCTGGAAGTGTGATCAGATTAAAAAAAAAGTGTCAAGTTTTCAGCTGAAAGGGGAACATTCTTTGAGTAGCTTGTCTGTTGGCGCTGCAATGCAGAGGGCTCAGAGTTGTGAGCCTGCAGGGTGTTAAAGGGTAGAAGATATGATGTTTTACTTCTTTGGGTGTGATACAACTAATGAAGGTGGTGTAATCAATACATGTGGCTAGTTGGGCTGCCTGGGCATTAGAAGGGCATAGATGTGAGCCCATGTTAGGAAAGTTGTACACCTTCACAGACGGAAGGATCGTGACAGTGGGGACTAGACATTAGCTGGGGTGCGTGGGCTCACATTTGAAAGTGGGAAGCCAACACAATAAACAGGTGCTTGCTTTCGGGGGTGTTTTCTTTGCAGTGGCTGCAACGCTACACACACACACACACACACACACACACACACACACACACACACACACACACACACACACACACACACACACAGGTGGCGTCAGGGGGCGCGCTCAGGGGCTGAGGATCCTCAGGGCAGGTGGTGGTGGCTGCGCTTGTCTGAGCCAGCGCAAGCCGCTGTGCGTGAGGCTGAGGAAGCAAGGGAGCAGGTGGGAAGCCCAAATTAAACTTCCATGCCTTTCGTTGGTGTCGGCAAGCCAATCCGTGTTTAGTGACTGCAAGGTGGTGGTGTGGCAGTGCTTGTCTGAGGTAGCAGGGGAGCTGATTTGTGGATGCTTCTGTGTGCAGCTTTGTATAATAGGATTTAATCGTGACTGTGCGAGCCTGAGCTTGCGCAGGCTGCTGTGTTTGAGGTTGGTGAGTGAGTGGGTTGGTGGGTGAGTGTGCTTGAGGCTGGGGCTTGAGGCTGGGTGGGTGAGGCTGGGTGAGGCTGGGTAAGCCTGAGACCCTTATGAGTAGCCAATGCTGTCTGTTGATTACAGCTGCAAGGATGTGATGCGGCTCTGTGCGTATCTGAGCTGTGGGCATGCTGCAGTGAGGCTGAGGACTGAATGAGGCTGCTGCAGTGAGGCTGAGGATGCA
This sequence comes from Dunaliella primolecta, assembly GCA_914767535.2. NCBI lineage: Eukaryota > Viridiplantae > Chlorophyta > Chlorophyceae > Chlamydomonadales > Dunaliellaceae > Dunaliella > Dunaliella primolecta. The sequence continues at coordinate 9,082,406 of OU611761.1, forward strand.
TGCAGGAAGTGCCGTTGTGCCTTGACATGCCGTTGTGCCTTGACATGCACCAGCTCCCTTGGCGATGTTGTGCTCTGTGATTCTGTGGGGTGTGGCCCTGGCTTCCTTCCATGTCGATGGGTCTAAGAGCACGCCTTTGCCATTGGTAAGCGTCCAAAGGAATGAATGTCCCCCTTACAGTATAACAAAGCCCTTTTAAAGTGGCACATGTGACGCATTCTTTTTTTGATATGCTTTTTTTGAGGTACAGTTTTACTGAATGCTTTTGCTGAAGGCACTGGATATCCTGTGTCATGTCGCTCTTCGCCCAGGCGAACGATGCAGGATATCCCTTGCCATGAGCAACCGCAGTCGCATTCTGAGCGTGCAGCTGAGGCTTGATGCTTCTGCTGAGGCCAAGGTGCAGCAGGAGGTCGCACTTCTTCCTTAGGTTGACAACCTGGATGGTGTTTTATCCGTTTCACTCATGTGACACCGAAGGTAATGATACATTCACATATTCCCAGATTGTCGATTGTGGCAGGCAAGGCGGAGAGCTGACCTTATATTACAATGGTAGCTACAGCCATTAGTGGTAGCTGAAGCCAGGAAAGCGTGGTGGCACAGCGGCTGAAAAACGCGTAGCGCGCGTAGCATCCGTGTGTACCACAAAGGTCAGGGGTTCAAATTCTGAGAGGCACACTTTGCAAAGGCAGGCCATGCGCATCCTTTGGGCAAGGATGCAGGACTCCCGTATTGACATAAGCAGGCCGTGACACCCAGAACTGAGCAGGGGGAATGTCACTGCATGTTTGTATCCCCCAATATCGTCAAGTACGGCAGGAAATATGGCATGGCCATATGCCAATATCGTTAAGTGTCGCGGAGAGCCCTTCTTTTGTTACTATGTGCTGTGGTGCTGACCCGCTAACAGCACATGAACAAGTGGTTAGATACGTCAATGTGTTTCCCTATTTGACGCGTCTGCCCACTTGCTCATGCGCTGTGGTGCGTTTTTTTGCAGGCAGGCTTTATGCTTTAAGTATAAGAGCTGCGGGGCCGGCTGGCAAATGCAGCCAAGTCCGCTCACATGCTGTGGTGCGGTTTTTTTTGCAGGCCGAGTCGGAGCTTAAGGAGCTGCGGGAACGGCTGGAGAATGCGGCCAGATTTGCAGAGGAGCAGAGGCACGCCGCCATTCAGGCCTCGAACGCATCGCGGCAGGTTTGTGCTGTGTGTCTGTATGTGTGTGTGTGTGCGCGCGCTTACCTGTCTGCTACATCTTGAGTGTGTACTGGTCTGAAGCCAGCACAGCTGTGATTGCGCATGCACCCCCCGTATAAGGTTGGAAATTGGATTTCGGTGTGCTGCATTTTCGCTTTCTTGCGCACATGCTCCCAACAGGCGCACTCTGTGTGGGGCGAAAGCGAGCTGAGCCACAGTCAGAGCACTTGTGTGCCTTGGACAAACTGTGTCTATGCTCAGCTTCTTGCCATACACATTAGCGCCTGTCGGGAGCATGTGCGCAAGAGAGCAAGCAGCATTTGTCTTTGTTCAAGGCACACATGTGCCAAGATTGTGCTCAGCTTGCTCTCAGTACACACACGCACATACACACACACTCTCTCTCCCTCTCTCGCTTGCTTGGGAAAGGCACAGCAAGCAGACAGACATTGAGGAACATGTACACACACATGCATACACACACACTTGCTTGCAACAGGCACAGCAATCGGCGCAGGCAGCCATTGAGGCGCGCGCAGCTGAAGCAGAGGCAGTTGAGAATGCCACCAAGGCTCGTGCCCAGGAGGCAGATGCTATTTTGGCTGCAGCTGGGCGCAGGTAGGCTTGCTTTGTGCTCAACCCACACTCTGTCCCATGGACCAAAAGAATATTAGAAGGCAAGAGGAGGTGCTGAGGGAGAAGTGTCAAGGGAGAAGCAGGTGCTATGCCAGAGCCAAATTGGCTCCTGCTGGGCGCAGGTTGGCTTGCTTCCTGATGTGCCTCTACTCAGCCCTTAGTAAGCCAAAGGCAAGAGGAGGCGCTGTTAGAGAGTGGCAAGAGAGAAGCAGGTGCTATTCCAGAATTAAATTGGCTCCTGCTGGGCGCAGGTTGGCTTGCTTCCTGATGTGCTTACACTCAGCCCTTAGTGAAACAGAGGCAAGAGGAGGTGCTGTCAGAGAGTGGCGAGAGAGAAGCAGGTGCTATTCCAGAACCAAATTGGCTCCTGCTGGGCGCAGGTTGGCTTGCTTCCTGATGTGCCTACACCCAGCCCTTAGTGAACCAAAGGCAAGAGGAGGTGCTGTTAGAGAGCCAGAGCCAAATTGGCTCCTGCTGGGTGCAGGTTGGCTTGCTTTCTGATGCGCCTATGCTTAGCTCTGTAAACCAAAGGCAAGAGGAGGTGCTGAGGGGAAAGTGTCAAGGGAGAAGCAGATGCTGCTTGGGCCGCAACTGTGCGAGTGTGGCGACTGCAGGCCCCAGCAGGAGAGGCGGGTGCGTTTTTCAGGAAACAGAGTAGCATACGCCTCCTTAATTGCATGTCAGGAGCATGTGGTGCCGCGTCTGCACAGAGAGTAGCATACGCCTTCTTTATTGCATGTCAGGAGCATGTGGTGCCGCGTCTGCACAGGTGTGATGAGCTGCAGGCTCTTGCAGAAAAAGCAGAAGCGCGCGCCAAGGAAATGGAGCAGCGCGCGGCAGAGGCTGAACGCAACGCCAAGGAGACACGGCGGTCTCTGCTGGAGGAGGGGGCAGCCATCCGGCAGCAGATGGAGGAGCTGCGGGTGCGAATTTGTGTGTGTGTGTGTGTGTGTGTGTGTGTGTGTGTGTGTGTGTGTGTGTGTAGATTTTGCACGGCTGGAAAAAAGGGCTTGAGGAGGGGGCAGCTGTCCTGCAGCAGACAGAGGAGCTGTGTGTCATCAGCATTGTCAGATCATAACCATGATCGGCAGCACCTGCGTATCATATTGAGTTTCTGTCACAAAGCCTTGTATCATGATCAACCACAAAGCGGACGTCGAGATCTGCAATGAAGCCCTTCATCATGATAGACATAGGGATTAGCATATGGCGCTATATGTTGCAATGTCCAGCGCTAAATAGCGTTGTATAGCATTATAATAAAGGTAGCGCCATCTACCAATGCCGCTCCCTATAGGTCGGCATATAGCGTTTATTTGAGGGTCTTCTATAGCAGTATACAGCGCTATAGGCCAACGCCAATCACTAATCATGATCAGCAGCAGACCTGCCAACATGCTGCTCCATGTGCAGATGCTGCGGATCATGATGATGGCGGGCTTTGTGGCTGATCAAGCTCTGCAACAAAGCCCCATGCCCATAACAGCACCCACTGCATTTTCGCGTTCTGCCACGAAGCCCTCTGTTGCTGTGCTCTGCTGTGAAGCCTGCGGTTCCGTGTTCTGCCGTGAAGATTTGCATTGTTGGCTCTGCCACTAAGTCTTGTGCCCCATCCGGCACCCACTGCATATGTGAAATGAAAGAATCACTCATTGTAACTTGCGGACAGAAATTGATTCAATCATTTGTTGCTTCGCCTTTGCAAACCCTGCAAACGCTGTGTTTAGCGACGCTGCAAATGCTCACATGGGCAGACACTGCAAATGCTGCACTCAACGACACTGCAAATGCTCACATGGGCAGACGCTGCAAACGGTGCGCTCAGCGACGCTGCAAATGCTCACATGGGCAGACACTGTGGATGCTCTGCCTTCAGGCGACCACCTCTGCCATGGCAGACACTGCAAACGCTGCAGCAGAGAGGGCCGCATACGAGCTCTCGGCGGCTTTGGACCGGTGCAGCGGACTGGAGGGCGAGAATGCATCGCTGCAGGACCAGCTGGTGCAACTGGTGCAGCTGCAGGTGCGTAGCCATTTTCCTAGCCCTATGCATCTCCGTCAACATATGAGTTGTTAATTCTTATGCAGCTGGCTAGGAGGCAAGGATGTGATGCATCAGGGCCAGCTGGTGCAGGTGGAGCAGCTGCAGGTGGGTAGCCGCTTTACTTGTGTGCCCTGTTGATCAGACAAGGAGTTCCTAACTCTTTTGCAGCAGGCTAGGAGGCAAGGATACAATGCTGCAGGACCAGCTGGTGCAGCTACAGGTGCACACATGTGTAGCTTGTCCTGTGTATCCTCTCCATCAGAATCATCAAACAAAGAGTTACTTTGTGCAGCAGACATGCGCCTGTGAACTGGTGCTCTATTACAAGTTCTGCTGTGCAGGGTCTGAAGGGCTGCCAGGAAAAGGCACAGCTTTGCATGCAAACACATCTTGCATGTGTCAATGCTGTGCTCACACACGCACACACTGTTGCGCAACCATTGCTGCGCAGGGTCTCAAGGGCCATCAGGAAGAGGCACAGCTTTGCATGCAAACACATTGCATTAGTCAATGCTGTGCTCACACACGCACGCACTGTTGCGCAACCGTGCTGCGCAGGGTCTCAAGGGCCATCAGGAAGAGGCACAGCAACAGCTCGAGCGTGACTTGGAGGTGGGTGGGGCTGTTGTGCTTGATGCAAATGAGGACCTGGTGTGCTTGTCCCAGCAACAATGTGATTTTGTAACTCTGGGTGCACTTCTGGGGCGCTTGTGCACCAGGCAAGTGCTCCTTGTCACCTTGCTCCTTGTTACTAGGCAAACAGGGATCCTGAAGTCCACTGGACCATAGCTTACATGCTAACATGCGCGCGAGCACACACACATACACGCGCGCGCACGCGCGCACACACACACACACACACACACACACAGAACGTACACACACACACACACGCGCACACACACACACACACACACACACACACGCTCGCTCGCAGATGCTGCGCCAAGAGGTGGAGACATACACGGAGATCAAGCAGGAGCTTGCTGTGCTGGCAGACGCTTTCCAGGTAAGCCTTCTCACATTCTAATTCAAAAACATGGAAGTGCAGGCAATAGAGGCTGCCTCGGCTCGGACAGAGCTGGTAAACACCTTCCTGATATTGGCAGCCTTCTAAAACTCTGCTTTGGAATGGATGGTACCATGGAAGTGCGGTCACTTCAGCCTGCCTCAGCTTGGATAGGGCTGGTAGGCGCCTTCCTCTGGTATGAAGGTATGAAGCCCCTGAACAGGGTGCTGCCCTTAGGATCGGTTTTAAAGGCCACCTCCTAAACCATCTTCTGGCAGCAGACCTCACAGAGGTGACTTGTCCTCCTAGGTCAGAGTTGAAGCCTCCCTGTCCTGGCAGTAATTGTGCCGAGCTGTTCAGAGCCCATCCTAGCCTGACGACTGGCATGCTGGCACACAGACATTGTGTCACGAGGTACCTGCCACTTGTAACAGCTTGGCGTCATGGAAGCTGTGTTAGTTTGCAACAGTCATTGACATGGCCCAAAACAGACAACGATGCTGCAGCATTTCTAGAGGTGTCAAAAAGAGGTGCCAATGGAATGGAGATCAAGGAATGGTGTTGCGTCCTTCTGGAAGTGCTAATGAAGTACATGTGGTCTTGTTGGAGCTGGAGGTGCAGAGCTGGTGTTTCCCCCTCCCATATGTCCCTGTTCCACACATGTTTGCATCCTGCTGGCAGTGACCTTTCTGGCTTCCTGTGGTAAGGCAGTGGTGCGCATGCTTGCCTGCAACCTGCCTATTTTTGGCGCCTTGCATTCACTTATCCTGTGACTTATGTGACTTCATCGTGCGTGATCTTGTGTCCATCGGTCTTCGCTTGAGAGCTGTATCTTTACTTTTGCCTCTTTGTGTGTGGTCCCTGGAGTCCATCGCTTGAGAGGGTGCCCTTGCTTGGTCCTGTGTCTTTGCTCACAAGCCAAGGACACGCGCCTGTGACAGGTTTCATTGCTCGACAGTGCAGATTTGCTTGGCTCCCCATATCTTCGCTCACAGGCCAAGGATGGGCCTGTGACAAGTTTCATCGCTCGACAGTGCAGATTTGCTTGGTTCCCCATGTCTTGGTGCACAGGCCAAGGACACGTGCCTGTGACAAGTTTCATCGCTCGACAGTGCAGATTTGCTTGGCTCCCCATATCTTCGCTCACAGGCCAAGGATGGGCCTGTGACAAGTTTCATCGCTCGACAGTGCAGGTTTGCTTGGCTCCCCATGTCTTGGTGCACAAGCCAAGGACACGCGCCTGTGACAAGTTTCATCGCTCGACAGTGCAGATTTGCTTGGTTCACCATATCTTGGTGCACAGGCCAAGGACGTGCCTGTGACAAGCTTTAACGCTCGCCTGTGCGGACTTGCTTGGTCCCATGTTTTACTGCACAGGCCAAGGACGTGCCTGTGACAAGCTTCAACGCTCGCCTGTGCGGATTTGCTTGGTCCCATGTTTTACTGCACAGGCCAAGGACACACGGGCGAAGGCTGTCTTGCTTGACTGTGTCTCCATGGCTTGATTGTGTCGTCTGTGCCAACAGGCCAAGGACGCGCAGGCGACTGACCTAGCCGGCCAGCTGTCGACCGCTCAGAGCCTGAGGGCGGAGATGGAGGTGCAGCTGGGCGGGGCTCATCAGGCACTGGAGGAAGCCAACGCCATGCTGCAGGTGAGGGGGAAAGCAGGCTGTGCGAGCTGCAGCTTTGCTGCAGATTAGAGGGGAATGCAGCTGGGCAAGGCCCAGCAGGTACTGAAAAAGCCAACACCATGCTGCAGGTGAGAGGAGGGGATAGGTGTGCTAGTTGCAGCTTTGCTGCAGGTTAGAGGGGAATACAGCTGGGCGGGGCCCATCAGGCACTGGAGGAAGCCAACGCCATGTTGCAGGTGAGAGGGGGAGCAGGCTTGTGCGAGCTGCAGCGTTGCTGCAGATTAGAGTGGAATGCAGCTGGGCAGAGCGCAGGCGCTGGAGGAAGCCAACACCATGCTGCTGTTGAGAGGGGGAACAGTGTGTTCAAGGAGGGTGGCCGCAAGGGGTGAAAGGGAGCATTTGGAAGGGGGGGCAGGGTTCATGTCATTTGCTATGTGATCCATCACGCGGGGAACGTAGGTGAGAGCCCTTCTTGGAACAGCAGGAAGCCGACGTTATGATGCAGGGGAAGGGGAAAAAGGAGAAGAGAGTTGTTTGTAGGAGGGTGTCGTCCTCCACCTGCTATGAGTCATCAAGCCCACTCCCTTCCTAGAACCGCGGTAGAGCCCTCTCTGGCACTTCGGGAGTCAATTGTCGAGCATGAAATGAGAGCTTTAGGTTGCCGCTCAGGCAGGAAGGGAAGGGGGAGGCGCCTGTTTTTAGAGGGGTCGCTGCTTGTGCAAGGAGAGGGCTAAAAAAGCACTGAGTCGGGGTTCCAACCTGCATCATCCATTGCTCTTGCTTCTTTGTCGTTCTCTTGGTCAGGCTGGGAAATCCCCTTGCCTGGACATGAAAGTATCCAGTACCCTCAGTGCAGCTTTGATATGTGGTGCTGTGAATGACTGTGGGTGATTGCCATTGCTCACTGAATGCAGAACATGCAACGAGTCAACTCCGAGCTGTCTAACAAGGTGGAGTCCCTGCAGAATGAAGTTGCACTCAAGGTGCGTATGATGGTGTTGTCTTCGCTAAATGCACAGGGTTACCTAAAGGACAAAATGACGGAATAAGATCGCAGGACTTGAAGGTCCGTGTCCTCAAGTGCGGTTTCATTGAAGCATCCAATGCCGAAATGAGTCAAGACTGCACGTATGATGCGCTGGGCTACCTGTGCGCATGTTCTTCACCTATCGAGGGTAGGTAGAAGTCAGGTTATTGTTTTCAAGTGTCAAGGAGAACGGAGAGCGCATTGGCAAGTATTTTGGAGCTTGAAAGAACTTTGCGCAAGTGCGTTTTCAAGGCTGTGAAGAAGAGACAAGGCATGTATGTACCCACCCTTGCATGCCATTGCAGAGCCAGATGAGGCCAGCTAAGAAAACGTAGTGTTGCCAGCAGAGAGCGTGCTCATGGACTTCTTGCACCAAGCATGCGCACGCCCGCACACACGCGCACACACACGCACACACACACACGCACACACACTGTTCTTACTTGCAGAGCCAGGTTGTGGCCAGCCTGGAAGGCCGATTGTCATCAGCAGAAAGCACGCTCACAGAGGCGCAGCGCTCAATCGCCCAACTCAGGGGCGAGGCGCAGCAGAAGGCACAGGTAAATTGAGGACATGTGCTGTGCAAGCTGTGTGTGGATTGTCAGCAGAGAGCACGCCCACAGATGCATGGTGCTTGAGCACCCAATTCAAGGGTGAGGTGCAGCAGAAGGAATGCGTGATTTGAGGGCGTGTGTGGTGCAAGCTGTGCGTGGATCGTCAGCAGAGAGCACGCCCACAGAGGCGCAGCATTTGATTGCCTTACTCAGGGGCGAAGCGCAGCAGAAGGCACAGGTAGATTGAGGACATGTGCTGTGCAAGCTGTGTGTGGATTGTCAGCAGAGAGCACGCCCACAGAAGCACGGCGCTTGATCACCCAATTTAAAGGTGAGGTGCAGCAGAAGGCATACGTGATTTGAGGGCGTGTGTGGTGCAAGCTGTGCGTGGATCGTCAGGAGAGAGCACGCTCACAAAGGCGCAGCATTTGATTGCCTTACTCAGGGATGATGCGCATCAGAAGGCACAGGCGAATTAAAAGCGCATGTTCTGCATGCGTGGCATGCATCTCTTAGCACACAGAGGCAGAGGCCTGGAGCAAAGCACAACTGAACCTTTGCTCTCATGCTTTTGCGCTTTTGCCCTCTTGCCCCCTGCTTGAAAGCGCACTCCATGCCCTCAGCAGAAAGTGAGCACAGGCGCTGTAAGCAGCAAGGGGGCGACTGCATGCTCAAGCATTCACATGTGCATGTTTGAGCGCAGGTGCTGCTAGTTGCAGGGGCGCAGCTGCATGTTAATGCCAGCAATGCTCATGCGAGTGATGCTCATGCCAGCGATGCTCTCGCAAGTGGTGCATTCGTATGTGCATGTGTGTACACGCAGCCCCTGCTAGCCGTGGAGGAGCAGCTGTGCGCTCATGCCAGCGATGCTCATGCAAAAGTGATGCATCCGTATGTCCATGTGTGAGTGCAGGCGCTGCAAGCAGCAGGGGAGCGGCTGCGTGCTGTTGAGGCGTCAGAGGCTGAGGCCCAAGGCCGCATCAAGGAGCTGGTCAGCGAAATCAAAGCTGCCTCTGAGAGCGCGTCTCTCAGCCTGCAGGTGTGCGTGTGTGTGTGTGTGACACATCAGAAGAAACAAAGCACTTCCTGAGGTGAAGGCTCGTGCTTTTGCTTACTAACATTGGAGGAGTGCGCTTCTGCTCCTGCTCCTGCTCGGCATCACGCACACAGAGCTCTTTTGTCCATTTGCATGCCCATAATGATGACGTCGAATCCGTCTAATTGTCACATCAGGCTTGCTCCTGTATGGTAACGCGTGACATTCATTTGCAATAAATGTATGTCAATCTGTATGAGGCGTATGAGAATGACATCGCTCAAAGGCATACAAACAGACAAAAGCTTTATGTTGCTGCAGAAGGGTTTGATCAAGACTTCAAGATGAACATTGTGTGTGACAACATGCACACAGTCTCACACATGCACACTCATGCAGACGCGCGCACGCATTCACTCGCACACACACATACACACACACTTAAACGCAGACACACGAAGCCGCCCAAGCTAGCATCGTGAGCTTGCGCAACGAAGTGCAGGCGTTGCAGGAGGCAGAGGCTGAGCTGGCGACTGCGCGCAAGACTGTAGAGGAGCTGCGTGCTGAGGTGTGTGCAGAGGCGCACTAAGGTCTTCTGTGCAGCCGAGCAGGATTTTCTCTGAAGTCGCAAGGGAAGTAGGGCTGTTGGCTTTTTGAATAGTTGCTCTGTGGTTGTGCACATGTGTACAAGGGTTGTACGCAAAGGCCCGTTAGTGTGTACTGAATGCCACAGATTACAAAAGATGTATCTTGGAGGCATGGCTGTGATGTTACACTTGCACATTGAATGGCATGAGGTTTAGGGTCTCTGAGTTGTAGCATGTGTGAGTGTGTGTGTGTGATCCTGCAAGGCCTTTCCGCTTTGCTCTTCATGTGCAGCTGACAAGCATGGGCCAGTCAGTCAGGGGCGATGGCAGGCTCCTGAGCTTGATGGATTGTTTTTGAGTGTGCGAGTGTGCGCGTGCATGCACATACACACAGCACATGCATGCACGCGCACTTGTCCACGTGCAGGTGGCCTCGCTGCGTGAAGCAGGCAGTAGCAGCAGCTCAGGAAAGGAGCTGCAGGTGCTGCAGGGCAGGCTGCAAGAGGCCAGCCTGAAAGTGGTGGAGCTGCAGGTCCGTGTGTGTGTGTGTGTGCCCCAACACTTTTATTGGCTGTTGAACACTCTTTACAGAGTTGCCTTTGTGCTCTGTAGTGCGCAAATGTCCAAGGCCAGCGCAAGCCTGCAATCAAGGATCTTCTCATCTAGGAGAAGAATGCTCTGTTTGCACGATGCTGCGTTTGCATGGTGTGCAGGATGCCACATGCTTGAAGAAGCTAGTTGCTTCTCGTGTGCGAGAGGCTTGACTGTATTAAACGCGCTCTGTGGTGTGCTTCATGGTGCACAGGAGGTGGAAGCAAAGCACCTGAAGGAGCTTGCAGAGTCCAAGGAGTTGTATGCCACCCTTGACAAGGAGCTGCAGAAGTTGAAGGCAGAGGTGCGTGCGCCTGCGCGAGTGTGTGTGTGTGCGCGCGTGCGCACAGGTCCTTCCATGTCGGTCATGCAAAGGGTTTGTCACTGACATTAGACTGTTTCTATTCCTGATTCATTGGCGCTGACTAGATGCTTTATGTCAGTCATGTAGATGCTTCATGTCAGCCATGTCAGATGCTTTATGTCAGTCATGCAGAATGGCGGTGTGGCGTGTGTCATGTGCCCGATGCACATCCTGGGCTGTGCAGCCATCAGCAAAGGAGCACTGATTGCCCAACTCGCAGTGCTCTTGCAAAGATGCGTGAGCGCGTGTCTAATGCACTTGCTGCGCAGGCTGCGGCAAAGGAGAAAGAGAGCGCATCTACTCGGGAAGCAGATCAGAAGCAAGCGCAGGCGCTGCAAGCGCAGCAGGTGCAGGCTCAGCAGAGACAGCAAGAGCTGCAGCAGCAGCAGGAACAGGAGCTGCTGCGCGCGCAGGCTCAGGCACGCCAGGAGCTGGAGCAGCAGCAGCGGGAGCTGCAACAGCAACAGCAGGAGCTGAAGCAGGGACAGGCTGAGTTGGCGCGGAAGGAGAAGGAGGCACAGCTGGAGAGTGAGCGGGTGGCAAAGGCCAAACAAGTGGAAGCTGCGGCAGAGGCCAAAAAAGCAGCTGACGCCGGAAAAGCCGCTGAGGCTGAGAAGTTGGAGAGAGAGAAGAAGGAGGCAGCAACAGCGGCTGCTGCAAAGACTAACACGGCAGAGAAAGATAGGGCCCCGGCACGAAAGGACGCTGCTGCAGGTGAAGCAACAGAAGAGGAGCTGGCAGCCGCAACAGCAAAGGGCGTAGAGCAGCAGCGGCAGGTACAGGTACAAGCCCAGGAGCAGCAAGAGAAGCAGCAGCAGGAGGCCCTCGCTGCAGCAGCTGCGAAGAGCGCGGACGAGCGCCGCGCGCTGCTGGCGCAGGCGCAGGCGCAGCAGGAGGACGTGCAGAAGCAGCTGCAGCAGCGCGAGCAGGAGCTGGTGCGGCTCAAGGAGGAACAGCAGAAGGAGCTGGCGCAGCAGAAGCAGGCGCAGCAGGCCGAGCAGGAGCAGCTACTGCGGCAGCAGAAAGTGCAGGAGGCAGAGTTGGAGGCCCTGCACGCTGGCATGACGCAACTGGCCACGGAGTTGGAGGAGGCGCTGGTGTCGCACAGCTCGCTGCAGGTGTATGTGTGTGTATGTGTGTGTGTATGTATGTATGCGCGCGCGCTTCGGAGGAGGGGAGGGGATGCCTCAATCACAGTGTTGAGCTGCATCACTGTTTGCTGTGCTTTTAAGTTGTGTGACACAGCCAGCCACAGAGCTGGCAGAGGCGCGGGTGTCTCGCAGCTCGCTGCAGGTGTGTGTGCGTGTATGATTGGGGGAAGGTGTACTTTCATCTTAGTGTCGTACAGCACCCTTGCATGCTGTGCTAGTTTGTGACACAGCTGGCCACAGGGCGGGAGGAGGCGCGGGTGTCTCACAGCTCGCTGCAGGTGTGTGTGCGTGTATGATTGGGGGAAGGTGTACTTTCATCTTAGTGTCGTACAGCACCCTTGCATGCTGTGCTAGTTTGTGACCCAGCTACCTGGGCCCTGGTAAACCCTGGGTGGCCACAGGGCGGGAGGAGGAGCTGGTGTCTCACAGCTCACTGCAGGTGTCTGTTGGTGGACAAAGCTGTTCATCATGGAATTGTGTTGTGCCCTTGCTTGCTGCACTTCTAGTTCATGCTGCTGCTCACGACTGAGCACACACACACACACACACACATACAAACATACCACCCCTGCAGCGAGACCTGCTAGCCGCGCAAGCCGCCATCTCAACAGCCAATGAGGAGGCAGCGTCACTGAGGCTTCAGCTTGCACAAGCAGAGGTGTGTGTGCATGTGTGTGTGTGTGTGCGTGCGTGCGTGCGTGCGTGCGTGTGTGCTCGCGCTTACCTGTTTGATTGTGTGTGATTGGGGTGGTTGCAGCGCGCGTGCATGTGCACGCCTGCATTAGGTTTACCCTACCGCCTGTGTCACGCACCGTGCGCTGAGCGTCTCACAGGCCACAGTCGGGACCACAAGGTTTTGACCACAGGCCTGTGCATGAGCAGCTACCTGTGCGTTAGCAGCTGCCTGTGCACAGCCACGCTGCCGTGGCCCCGAGTTTTGCTCTGCTGCCTGTGTGTCACCCATTTCACGCTGTGCATCTCGAAGGCCACAGCTGAAGCTGGCCGTCCTGCTTTGCACATCGGATGCAGTGGAGAGGGTCCACTCTTACCAGCCGCCTGTGTGTGACGCATGCTGTGCTGTGCATCTCGAAGGCCACAGCTGAAGCTGCCGGTGCTGCTTTGCCCAGCTGGCGGAGGTCCACTTTTACCAGCTGCCTGTATATCCTGTGCTGTGTTGTGCTTTTCGCAGGTCACAGCTGAAGCTGGCAGTGCCGCTTTGCCCAACTGGATGGAAAGGGCCCACTAATACCAGCTACCTGTGTGTGACCCATTCTGTGTTGCGTGCTCCCCCTGCAGGCCACAGCTGAGGCCGGCAGCACCGCCATCGCCCAGCTTGAGGAGGTGCAGCTACAGCTGCTGCAGCAGCAGGAGCTGCAGTCAGCGCTGGCACTGCAGTACGAGCAGCACGAGCAGCACCTACTGGCGCAGCTCGTGCAGCAGCAAGAGCAGCTGGTGCAGCAGCAGCAGCAGCAGAAGGAGATGGTTAGCAAGGGCGCAGGCCTTCCGGCGCTGCAGGCACAGGCGCTGCTGCAGGCCAGACGTGAGCAGGAGATCGTACTGGTGAGTTGTGTTCCTCTTTTTGTTGTTGTTATTGTGACTCTGGAGTGACCTCGCCCGGGCGTGCAGGCTCTGTGGAAAGCTGGAAGGGAGCAGCAAGTTGTTCTTGTGTTGACTCCCCTTGCGATTTCTTAGGAAGGCATTCAGCAATTCATGACATGTGTGTGTGAGTGTGGTGTATGTGCGTGCGTGCGTGTGCGTGCGTGTGTGTGTATTGTGCAGCAACAGGTGCTCGTTCCATCTCTCGATATCATGCACTTATGCTGATGCCAAATATTGTACTTCTTCCCAATGTTGTTGTTGTTGCCAACAACATCTGCAAGCAGGCATGCGTCAGGAGCTAGAGCCCAGAGGCTGAGGAGAGCTGGCAGCTGTGTCGTTGCGTCGTCATCACCACTGAAAAACATTCTATGTTTTGTGTGTACATGTCCAAAGGCGGGCATGCGTCGCGAGCTGGAGCTGGAGGCTGAGGCGAGCTCGCAGCTGCTCCAGAAGGCTGAGGCATTTGTGCGCGAGGCGATGCAGGCAGCAACTGCAGGTGGTGGCTTGCAGGTGCGCAGCCACAGGTAGCAGGAATGTGGGTTTGTTTTTGCAGGCAGCAGCTCCAGTGGCGGTGCAGGTGAGGAGGCACAGGTGGCAGGGTTTGTGGGTTGTTTTTGCAGGCAGCAGCTCTGATGGCGGTACAGGTGAGGAGGCACAGGTAGCAGGGTTGTTTGTGGGCAAGGTTATGCAGGCTGCAGCTCTGATGGCGGTACAGGTGAGGAGGCACAGGTGGCAGGGTTTGTGGGTTGTTTTTGAAGGCAGCAGCTCCGGTTATGATGATGACTGTGGTGGTAGTGTGCATATGAGTAGGTGCTTGGACTGAAAGCATGGTGGGGATACTGTAGAGCCGGTGCGAATCATAGAGAACCATACCCTTCTATCAGTGCATCAGAATCAGCTGGCCTTCCCTTCTGCTTCTTGCACGCGCACGCGCACGCACACACACACACACACATGTTTTGCAGAGAGGACCGCTGCAGTCGAGCACCAAGGAGGCAGGCGAGGCCATCCTGCGTGCTGCTGGCCTCGAGTCAGAGCTGGAACAGCTGCAGGTGTGTTTTCCTTGTTGAGTGATGTAGGGAGTGTTTTGCAAAAATGAAGTGATCCTCAGATCCTTAGCAAACAAGCACACAGCCACTGCTGTGTGGTTTGGGTTCGGCTGAGAACGGCCAGCATCACATGCTTGACCGCTGGAGTCTTCCTCCCATGCCTCACTCAGATGTGTGATGCTGTGCGTCTACAGCTTTAACTCTGTGCTATGGCCTGTTGTAAGGGAACCAAAGGCAAGCTGCATGTGTGTTTTGTTCTAACTAAGGGTGGGTCTTTAAAAAAGGGCAGGTACCGAAAACGTAATGTCTGCTTGCAGATGAGTAACGTTGGGTGGCAAGAACAAAAGTCTTGGTGCCGATGCATCAGCACCTCTCACAAATAGGCAGCACCTCTCACAAGTAGGATTTTGTGTCATGCGTGTCCAATATGCCCACAATTTGATCCTGAGGCGGCAAAGGTTGGCTTTTGGTGGCGCATATGGATTGTGTGTTGGTGTCCCTTAGCCTGCCAGAGCACTTAAGGCCACACTCACGATTAGTTGATCTCGTGTGAATGCGAGACTGCAGGATTTCAACTTGGTACAGATGGATTGTGTGAGGGTGTCCCTTAGCCTGCCAGAGCACCCAAGACCACACGCATGGTTGGTTGATCTCGCGTGGATGAGAGGCTGCAGGGTTTTGACTTGGTATTTGCTAGATGGATTGTGTATTGGTGTCCCATTGCCTCCCAGAGCACCCAAGACCACACGCATGGTTGGTTGATCTTGCGTGGATGAGAGGCTGCAGGGTTTTGACTTGGTATTTGCTAGATGGATTGTGTATTGGTGTCCCATTGCCTCCCAGAGCACCCAAGACCACACGCATGGTTGGTTGATCTCGCGTGGATGAGAGGCTGCAGGGTTTTGACTTGGTATTTGCTAGATGGATTGTGTATTGGTGTCCCATTGCCTCCCAGAGCACCCAAGACCACACGCATGGTTGGTTGATCTCGCATGGATGAGAGGCTGCAGGGTTTTGACTTGGTATTTGCTAGATGGATTACGTGGGGGGGTGTCCCGTTGCCTCCCAGAGCACCGGCACACAATCCATTTGCACCATGTCAAAATCCCACTGTTTCTCCCAACCACGCAAGATCAACCAATCGTGCTGGAGGTGCTGGGAGTCCAGCAGTGCTGTGCCAACTGGTATGGCCAAGAACTGCCTGTGGGTGGGCAAGGCAGAGGTGAAAAAGGCTGGAGTGGCTCTCAGGCCAAGCTTACTCCAGCGCGCAGCCAGCTGCAGCTGGCACAGCAGCAGCAAACTCAGTGTTTGGGCAGCCCGTTCTGCTCATCTATTGTGCTTGACAGCATGTGTAGGCCGTGCTTGCTAACACAGGCAGCCAGCTGCAGGTTGTACAGGAGCAGCGAAGTCGAACCCAGTGTTCATGAAGTGCTTGTCACCCATCTGATTGGCTTGGCTGCATGTGCAGGCTGAGCTCGCTACTGCGCGCAGTCAGCTGCATGCTGCGGAGCAGCGGCAGCGTATGGAACAGAAGCAGGAGGCGGAGCTGCAGCAGCAGCTGCTGGTCAAGGTGAGGGTTGATGTGCACTGTTGAGCTTGAGAGTCAAGGGGCAGATGTGCATTGTTAAGCTTAAAAGTCAAGGGGCAGGTGTGCATTGTTAAGCTCAAAAGTCAAGGGGCAGGTGTGCATTGTTGAGCTCAAAAGTCAAGGGGCAGATGTGCACTGTTGAGCTTAAAAGTCAAGGGGCAGATGTGCATTGTTAAGCTTAAAAGTCAAGGGGCAGATGTGCATTGTTAAGCTCAAAAGTCAAGGGGCAGGTGTGCATTGTTAAGCTTAAAAGTCAAGGGGCAGGTGTGCATTGTTAAGCTTAAAAGTCAAGGGGCAGATGTGCATTGTTGAGCTTAAAAGTCAAGGGGCAGGTGTGCATTGTGAAGCTCAAAAGTCAAGGGGCAGGTGTGCATTGTTAAGCTTAAAAGTCAAGGGGCAGGTGTGCATTGTTAAGCTTAAAAGTCAAGGGGCAGGTGTGCATTGTTTGCTTGGGGGGCTGGCAAGGGGAGCAGAAGTAGGAGGCAGGGCTGCAGCACGAGCTGCTGGCTCAGGTGGGAGTCTGTATTATCAAACTTGAGGGCCAGGGGGCAGAAGCAGGAAGCAAAGCTGTGCTGCAGGAGCTGCTGATTCATTTACAAAAACTGTTATCAAAAACCATATTGTCTCGGCCCCAAATTTGTCCGATGATATATTTCTGGCCAAGATGAGAATGGTTTTGATCAGACAAGAGTATGCTGTTGTGACAGTCAATTTGAGACTCAATATGCAATGCTCAATGGCCACTGTGGTCTGCTGCTGGGCTAAGTTACATGCTAGACTGTGAATGAGATCACCATAGTCGCACGGTCACCATGGTCACAAGCAAGTTGATCCTTCAGCTTTCAGGCAAAAAGCGTGACTGCTGGAGGGGTTCAGTGGGTGTACTGCTGGACAAGGGGGAGCTGAGCTCTCGCTGTGCGCAATGTGGGAATAAAGTGGCATAAGATATACAGGAAAAAGAAGTGAAAAGAAGTGTTGCTGTGTGCTGTGTGGGAAAAGCCAATGAGGTATGGGGTGTGGAGATGTGCAAAGTGGAGGACCCCTTGTTTGTGGGTCCTGCTTTCGCCAGCTTGCAGGGAACTTACTCCCACCAGCAGCGCAAGGGACTCCTGCACTGTTGACTCATTTCGACCGTCACATTTGGCACGTTCTGTTTTTGTTTTACCCTCAAGCAGACTCGGTTTTCACAGCAGCTGGAAGCCGCTCCAACACATCGTGCTCCTCGACCCTTCGTTCTGCATTCCGTATGTTATCTCCTCTTTACTTGTTGCCCTGTAGCGGGGGTGAACAGCAGCAGGCTTGAGGGGCTGAGGCTCTGGTTTGAATCACATTTTTTGCGTCCCGTGTGCTTGTCGCCCTGCCGCGGGTGTCCTTGCAGCAGCTGAATTCTGGCTAGACCTCTCACATAAACTGTTTCACGCTTTCCACTCTTGACGCCCTGCAACAGGTGTCCTCATACAGCAGAGTGACGGGCCTGAAGTAAGGGCTTTCACAGCATGCACTTTGTCTCCTGTGTGCTTGTCGCCCTGCAACAAATCGCCTCGTACAGCAGGTCCGAGGGGCTTCAGTGAGGGCTTTCACAGCTCGTGCTTTGTCTCCTGTGTGCTTGTTGCCTTGCAGCGGGTGTCCTCGCAGCAGCTGGAAGCTGCACAGAAGCAGGCGGCTGCGATGCAGGCAGAGGCGGAGGCTCTGCAGAAGCATGTGGCCCGGGTGGAGGCAGAGCTGGAAGGACGCAACAAACAGGTGTGTGTGTGTGTGTGAGCAAAGAGTGCATGCGTTTCGCAGTGCACACCTGCTTACCTGTAACCAGGCACAGGTGCTGTTTCAACCCCCTTAATCTCAGGACGCGCTCCTGCTTGGGTTCTATCCATGCTTGATCCTGCCCAATCACCTCACGTTGAAACCTTGGCGGTAAGGGAAATCAGATGGCCCAAGATCCCTTTTAAAGTCAGGGGATATGAAGTGATGGACCCGGGTCAATTGGACCCGGATTCCCCCAAGTGGGCTTTCAACGCCGCCCTGGGTCCACTTCATCCTTCTCCTTCAAGCTAGGCATCTCTGACTCCCATGTACCATGCTAATATCCTGCATGCTTAGAGTGCAAACGCAAGAGGTTGGCCTTGACTGAGCCCGTAAGCCTGCAAGGGCTGATTTCGCCTCTCAGGATTGGTTCTGTTCTGCTTGCGACCTACCAATCACCAAGTTTCTTATGATTATCGAACTTCAATTGATTGATGAGTCTTCATTAATGCCAGTGCAAAGTTGTCTGATTTGTTGAGCCGGACTATCTGGTACGTGTGCTGTTTTAAAAAAAGCGGGTTTAATGGCGAGTCTGATAAGGAATGGCTTCCCTTGTTAGCAGTACCCGACCATGGTGCTATGGAGGGCCTGTTTGAGCCGCAGTTGGTGGGATTCATTGTTACCGTCAGTCTCGGTGCCAGCGCTGACTGTTGGGTCTTTCCTTGATGCAAGCTGGCTGGTATGCAGTGTAGGCTCCTTTCACTTTTATGACCCAAACGCAATCCAAAGGCTGCACAGTGGAGGAGCAATAATAGTGCACATGCCCTTCTTGGGGTGGATGGGGTGGACTGAGGTGCCCACCTCTGGTTACTCATTCTTTGTATTTGAGATTCAATGGTTACTCATTCTTTGTATTTGAGATTCAATGGTAACTCATTCTTTTTATTTGAGATTCAATGCAAATCGGTTCATTTTGTATGCTTGTGATTCGTCTTTTTTTCAAGGGGGTAGGAGGGTATAAGATAGGGCTCAGATGCTGCAGTCCCCCACTGGCTTCTTTTTGAGTTGTTGGATTCTCATGGGTGCTGCAACCTACAGACTCTGAAAGGGGTGATGCCATGCAATAAAAGCCTGGTGCACCTATGAATTGGGGTATGCGCACATGGTTTTGCCAGCCTTGATGCCAAGCAATGAAAGCCCGGTGCATCTATGAATGGGGTATGCGCACATGATGTCTATGAATTGGGGTATGCGCACATGATGTCTATGGATTGGGGTATTGGCACATGGTTTCATAAGGTCCTGGCTGCCCTTAACCTGGCACTCGCTGCTTCACAGCCCACAAGTGACACTCGCTGCTTCACAGCCCACAAGTTAGTGCAAATTTTGATGGGCTTCTTACACCTGGAGGTGTGCATACACGCACGTGCACTTTCTATTTCGCGCGTGCGCACACACACGCGCGCGCTCGCACACACACACACACACACACACACACACACACACACACACACACACACACACACACACACACACACACACAAACACATGCGCACGCACACGTACACACACATGCATGCATGCATGCATCACAGGTAGCTGCCCTGCTGGAGGCCACAGCCAAGACAGCTGGCAAGGAGACAGACCCACAGCTGGGCCCTCTGAGCGAGCAGTTGGCAGCTCTGACTGCACAGGTACGGGGCCACCCTGCTTCGAACCTCCTGCCCAGTGTCTCGCCTAACCAATTCCCTTTGCTTAGATAAAAGAGACATTGCACAAAAGGAGGCGACCTGTCAGGGGTTGTATTTGTTGCATGGGTGGTTTTGTTGTGCTCAGAACGCGCTGCTGCGCTCCAGTGCATCCGGGGGGAGCCAAAAGCTGCAAGCAGCACACAACTGTGCATGATTTTTCGCTTGCCTGTTTTCGCTCACAGAGCGCGCTGCTGCGCTCCAGTGCATCCAGGAGGAGCCAAAAGCTGCAAGCAGTGCGCAACTGTGCATGATTTTTCGCTTGCCTGTTTTCGCTCACAGAACGCGCTGCTGCGCTCCAGTGCATCAAGGAGGAGCCAAAAGCTGCAAGCAGCGCGGCAGGCACTTGTGGACAGGTGCGCTTGTGTGTGTATGAGTATGATGTGTCTCTGACATCAAGCAAGGCCTTTCTGTTGGCCCATTTCACATGCGTGTGCAATCACTTTATTGTGAGCCCTCTTGCGCCTGTGGATTGGGCTTTCATGCGTGCATGATTTTAAATCACCAGGAGCCCGTTGTGCGCGCACTGTTAGCCAGACTATTGGGTCCTGTGTGTATTGGGGGGTAATGTCTGGTGATCAGGTCGTTCAGCTTGGAGTTCAGACGCACGTTGTTCTGTGCTCATTTCCAGCATGAATATGGGATCGTGTTGCATCGTGCTCACGTGTCCACCATGAGTATCTGATTGCCCTGGCACATTGCATGAGATCACTCACACGCACACACATGACATGAACGTGCGCCCATGCACTTGTTTTCCTCATGCAGGGCAGAGCATGCATCCCGCGAGGCCGCTGCCCTGGGCCTGGGTCCCCTTCTGCTCCCCCCTCCCCCCAAGAAAGTCCGCTCCCCCTCGCCCCCTGCCACCCCCCCACCCCCCTCCCCCAAGGCATCCCTCCCCCCCTCCTCTACTCCTACACGCCAACGTGGTGCACCACCTATGCCACCGGCACCCGCCCCTGCAGCATCTGGAGGCCCCTCCAAGGCCCAGCAACCAACCCCAAATGCGCCCCCTCAAGGTGCTGCACCAGGGCCGCAGCCCACACCCACACCCGCACAGTCAAACGGTGCACAGCCCCCTCGAGAAGCCGCCAACACCCCCACACCACCTCAGCAGCAAGGTGACGCCAGGACTGCACGCCCAGACCCCCGATCTCCCCCCACACCACCCGCTCCGGTAGCAGCGGGCGCAGCCCCCGGCGCCCAACAGAGAGGCAGCGTGAACGGTGTCCTCAGCAGCAGCAACGCCAGCAGCAGTCAAAGCAGCCTAAGTGGCAGGACTGGCCCCCTAGCACAGAGTGGGGCCCCATCAACCGGCAGCAGTAGCACAGCAACGCCTGCGCCAGCAGCACAGCGGAGCACTGCCACCACAGGACCTAGCAGCAGCAAGGGCGGCAGCACAGGGGGCCCACAGACCAAGCAAGGCGCCCAGCCACCTGCCGGAAGCAAGGCCGCTGCCCCACCCCCTCCTCCTCCCTCCACATCCTCCCCTGCTCCCCCTTCCTCCACAGCCCCACCCTCCTCTACAGCAACTGCAGCCCCAAGCAAAGCCCCACCCGCGCCCGCCAGCTCCGCAACCGCTGCTCCTAGTCAACCCGCAGGTGCGGCTCCCAGCAGCACAGGCAGCACCAACCGCAGTGCAGGTAGCAGCAGCAGCAGCAGCAGCAGCAATGCCTCTGGGAAGCCGCAGGGAGGCCCATCTGGCGCAGGGTCTGAAGCTTCTACGACTGCCACCACTTCCAAGTCGAGCGGCAGTTCCTCAAACGGAACTGACACCAAGGCCACACCAAATGGAACAGAGCCCACCCCCGCACAGCAGCCAACCAGCAGCAGCAGCAGCAGCAAACCGCAGCCAGGGCCTGCTTCCCCCCTTCCCTCCCCACTGCAAGGCCTGTTTAAAGGCGCACAGCCCATGCTCTCATCTGCACCTCCACCTCCTCCAGCATCGCCGACTGCTGGCAATGGCACGCAGGAGGATGAGACAAATAAGAAAAGCAGCAGCAGCAAGAGCAATGGTGGCGGAGAGGGTGCTGGGGGCGCGCAGCCTGAGGAGAAGAAGCCCAAGCTCTGGTGGGACTTCTTGGGCCTCGCGCAAGCGTCAGCAGGGCAGAAGCAGGGTGGGGACAAGACGCCCCCTCCCAGAGTCGGTGGCGTTGATGATGGTGGCGGAGAAAGTGGGAGTGCGCAGGCACCGTCAGGGCAGAAGCAGCTTGGGGACAAGGCTGCTCCTCCCAGGAGTGATGATGACAGTGGCAAAAGGAGCGGGGCTACGCAGCCGCAGCGTGCGAGTGAAGCTTCCATGCGTGGAAGCCCTGGCAGCAGCAGTGGTGGAAGCAGCGAGGTCAAGGAGGACGCAAGGTCTGCAGCCGAGGGCCCCACGGCAGCACCAACCCCGCAGCAGCAGCAGCAGCAACAGCAGCAGAGGGTGACTGCCGCAGCATCTGGGGCCGCACCAGGAGCGAAGAGCGGGGGGGCTGGGGAGGCCAGCACACGCAGCAGTGACAAAGGCGGTGATGTGAGCAGCACAGCGGCAGGAGCAGGGGCATCTGAGGGCGCTCGTAAAGCGACTTTCCCGACAGCAACAGCAGGAGCAGCAGCAGCAGCAGGGGCACCTGAGGGTGAGCTTAGGGGGAGCGCAGCCAAGGCAGCTGCAGACAACAGCAGTGGAAGCAGCAGCAGCAGCAGCAGCAGTGTGGCCGAGAGCAGAGATGGTGCTGTCCGGAGTGGGGGCGACACAAGCGACAGCAGCAAGGGCAGTGCTGCTAGCAGCCTGGATGACAGCAGCAGCAGCACCACCACCACCACTACCAGCAAAGGCGGCAGAGGTCGTGGCTTTGGAGGAGGGGGCAGTGGAGGAGGGCGCGGGGTGGCTTCTCGCAAGTGAGTCCTCTTCACATAGAATAGTCACTGAGAGCTTATTTCAAAAATGAACTGGGCTTTTTAGTCCCATGTTATCGGACCTGACATGCAGCACGTTTGCGTGGTTTTCAGCACCGATTGAAGCACTTTTGACAATGGAAAATGCGGAGATGTTTGGAACTGGCTGGCCCTGTTTTTCCTTGACAGAGCTCCCTGTGACTACTCTCTCGCAGAATGAAATAGAAAGAGTTTTCTTATACTACCCTCTGAAACTGCTATAAAGCAATTGGTGTGCGTGGCCTATCATTACATGTATATGCAATGTGCTTCTTTACGGCTGAGGGGCACATCATGGTTCATGTACTTCCTCTGGAAAATAAATTGAAATGATGCTCAGCTCAGAATCCTTTTGGGGGGTTATCAGACAATTCACATGATCACAAGTTGACTCCACTTTCACTGTGCATGTTGTCTCCTCCTCACCCCTGCCAGCAAAAAAGGCGCTTTGTGTAAAAAGCATCCCCTTAGTCATTATATACATGCCTCATCATCACATTTATGGGTGATGTGTGAGCACATGGCAGAAGCATGGCTGCAGCATCCACCGTGCAAACGGCACCAGTAATACATATCCAAACAAATGCCCACAGATCATATGCATGCCTCATCATCATAAGTGCTACTTACGAGTGACGCGTGAGCACGCGGGAGGTGCACGGCTGCAGCATCCAAACGTGCAAACGACCCAACACAACCCAGAAATCCCAAACATGACTTACAGGCCTAATCGTATGCTACTTATGGGTGACGTGTGAGCACGCGGAAAGTGCACGGCTGCAGCATCCATACATGCAAACAACCTCACAAAACATATCTTGGGTTTGCTTGTTCCATGTAAATACGCCATATATATCAGCTGTTTGGCAGGGGAAATGCAAAGCATGTATGGTACATGTGTGTGGAATGAATTGGCCAACTCCCAAAACATAGCCGAACAAATGCCCAAACACATTGTGCAGGCCCCATCATCGCACTATGGATGGGGGATGCGTGAGCACATGTGGCCTAGTTGCAGCATTCACACGTGCAGCTGCAGCTCTGTTCGTTGTCGCATGGTTGCTTCATATGCAGGCATGCACGCGTGCACAAACACACGCGCGCTCACAACACACTCACATACACACACACACACACACACACACACACACACACATACACGCACAGGGGCACCAGGGCGCTGGCGCAGCAGCGGCTGCGGAGCCACCCCTTGCTTTGACGGCAACCTCGGCCCTTTCTGTGACGACCGCCCCACCCAGCAACTTGTCAAACAAGTGACACGGCCACGCCCCTGGCAATGACGGCAACCTTGGCCCTTGCTGTGACGACCGCCCCACCCAGCAACTTGTCAAACAAGTGACACGGCCACGCCCCTGGCAATGACGGCAACCTTGGCCCTTGCTGTGACACAGCCACCCCACCCAGCCAGCTGTAGCACGACTGCACCCCTTGCTGTGACAGCAACCCCACCCCTTGCACAATGCAGACTGCTCAGGGCACCTGGGATGTGCCTAGTCGGCCACCAGCTCACTCTTTGTCAGCCATGCTATGAGGGGTCCCTATGTGCATCCACCATGGACTTGCTGGCCAGTTGCCACCTCAGGCTCCCTGGCTTATACCAGGAGCAGCACCGCTTCCCCCTCATGCTGGAGAGACTGAAGGCAGTGTATGGCACAACATTGGAGGCAGGCAACGCGAGGATGCCTGATCACTTTGATCTCCAAGTTACCTTGTCATATGGGGATCATGCAATTGTGTGTGTGTCCGCGTGGGCTGGTTGATCTGAGTTATGCTATAGTGGCTGCTGCAATGCCTGCCAAAGGAAACGCCGGATCTTCACAACAGCGATGAGCTGCATTTCCCCCAACCCTTTGCGAAAAAGGCGATGGTTACAATATGCCCTTCTTTTTCCTGGTGTATGGACTGCGATGAACACATGTGAATAAGGAGTTGAGGGGAACCGCAGCAAGAAGCTCTGCAGTGTCAAGTCTATTAATTCTGATTGAAAGATTTGGACGCATTTGACACTGGAAAGCTGCTGTGTCAAGCCGCGCAGCCCATCACCCACTGCGCGCTGTCCCTTGGCAAACACTTGAGACACTCGAAGAATCTGGCATCCAGGTGTTTACTTATGAAGTCTGTGAGTGCTCCTGTACGAGTGTGTGTAAGTGTGCTGTGATGGAGTACTACTCCTCACTAGTAGTGAGGAACGGACATCCGGGATCGGGATGCAATGTGTTGTTTCGATTGGTGGCGTTTTCATGTCATCCCCTGCAAAAAAGAAGTGAGCATGGGTCGCAGCATTCTTGGGGTGAACCTATTGTCAGGTCCTCTGCCTTGCAGCCCTTTTTTTTGCGGCCATGCTAGAACTTATAGTGGGGCATGAATACGTTCACCCTCAGAATCCTGCATCAGCACTAGCAACAATGAGGACAGAAGCACGGCAGGTCCTCAAATTTGGTTGTTGCAGGGACTATGTTTCAAGCCTCGCTTTTCTTCTTCAGTATCATGCACACGTCTCCATTTATTTTTGCCCCAAAAACATTATGAGCTGCTGCATGCTGAATGTAGTGGTATATGTGGTCGAAGAATGAAGTGTTTGGCATCGTAGTTCGTATTCGCTTTTATGGGCCACCACACAGGTGCATTTCCCCTGAAGCATCCCGGATGACTCTCCATTTTTGTCGCAATGCAGCTATGCATAGTACGATATGTTTGTGAGTTCGAAACTTGCTTCAAACAAACCCAAATTTGGGGACAAACTTGCTCATGTGTGCTTCACAGCATGTGGGAGACTTGTTACATGCAGTACGCAGGCCTGTTGTGCCAGAGATAGGGATGTTATGCTGCCTTAATAGTTTTCTTTTTCGCTCTTCTTTGGGGTGGGTGCACGTCTGAGGGCATGAGGTTTGGATGGCATTGTTTATGCAGAAACTCCAAGCTGTTTGGTTGCTGCAGGGCTTTTACCAACCTTGAGAGGCGTGCAGGTCTGCTCGCTTGGTACTCAGACGTCTCGTATAAAAACTTTACCTGTAACAAGGTTTTCCCGCTCGCCACTGTTGCAAATAAAGAAGCAAGTTCTTCTTTGCAGGCAGTAGAATAGTGTTGACATCTAGGGAGGTAAAAGAAAGAAAATTGTGCACGGAGAATCCCCTCCAGCCCATTATAAAAGAAGGAAAAGACTACCAGACGGGGTAAATTGGCCATTTTTGCCAGGCATGCTCTTTCCTGTGTTTCTTTTTGAGATGTTACCATGCCAACCATTATATTGAGATTATATGTATAGATCATGTATATTATAACCTTACATCGTCATTCCAAGTAGCTTGCTCAACTTTGAGTACGTGGATGCGAAGGCGAAATCGGGCCACACTGCGCACGATGTGGGTGAATCCAGGTACAGACACTTGGGTATAACATAAGGGGAATGCAAAACGTACTGGCCCCCTCCCCTGATGTGGAACAGAAGCTAGGGACGGAAAATTTAAGGAAAGGAAGGGCGGCGGGCAGCTTAGCTGAAGCAGAAATGTGCCAAAAACCAAACCAGTCCAACCTAAAAGCAAATCTAGAAGCTCGGTCACAGCATTTCAGGCATGCATACACAAACTTGGGGATGTGTGTGGTATGTCCTCATGTAGATTCTACTGGAACTTCCACTTGAAGCATGAGCCCCTTGTGAATTCAGACTGTCCAAACTTCTCCAATCATGGACAACCTGCTCACAAAGAACACCTCTAAGTCCTTCACGCCAATTTTGGCTTTGGTGCGTACAGCAGCAGCAAAATGTTGAGCATTGGGCACAATCAAGGCTGTCAGAACCTGGTCGATCTAACTGCCCTTTTTATCAGCAAGTCGCAGGTCTGCTTGCACAACTCGGCTCAGGAGGTCATTGTTTTTAAATACAGGATTTCAGAATGTCATGATAAACATGAACCAGTAAAGAGTTTCTCAACCAGCATCAAAATTTGAAACCAACTCTGACTAAAAATTTGAAAATTTATATATGGGTTACGAGGGGGTTGGCCTACATCCCGAGACTCTGGCTGATCGGCTGCTGGTGAAACATCCTCATCCAGCATCAAAAATTGAAACCATTTCTGACAGAAATTTTGAAAATCTATACGAGTCTTGATTTAGAAAAGCATTGAACTCGAGATCAGTCAAAACGTGGAAGCTCGCCAAGAAAGGAATCAAGTCAGCGTTTGGAAGCTGGGCAAAAGTATGTAATGGTTTAAAAAGACCAATGAACAGGTCCTTGTATTTTATGCGCAGCTCACACCTCAAAGCAATTGCATTAGAAGAGAACATGTTTCTCGTCCTGGACTTCAGCACACCCACATTTATCACAAATATTAGAACCACCCAGCCATTGAAAGGACTCTACCTTCAAGCAGTGGGCATGAAGCCTAAACCTACTCACACTCCTCATGACTCCTTTATCCAATCCTTAAATAAATATGATGGGATGCAAAAGGGTGTGCGTGCTGTTTGGTTTAATAAAAGTTTGCACCAGTTATGGTAAGTCACTGCTTTCCTGTTCACCTCTCGGGGACTGAGGGCATCCGCTTCCCTCCAAACCTTCTGCTGTCTGTACCTCAAATCTCCTATGAAATCCTGCATGGGGATCTTAGAAATGCTCAGCAATTCCCAGGCCTGTTTAAACATATCTCCATGGCGCATGTCACTATATGCCGTAGACACATGTGCAGACCAACAAGAATTGCAAGAATTGTCCCTATCAGCAAGGTGTAAACCTGCCTTCAGCACTTGACGTAATGTCTTCACTGTTTGAATCAAGCATATTGTTTAAAAACTTGACAGTAGCCCTAAGCCAATAATACTGCAAACTCTTTTGATGTAGGGAGAGTTTCCTGTGCCTACGTAGTTTTTCTTTACTTTTCTTGCCAAGGCTCTTGGCCACACTCTCAGTACTGGCCAGTTTATAGTAGTGCTCTTCACACCTAAAATACGTCTCAAGGAGCATAAGTGCCTTTCCTGCAATTGGCTTTTGAACTCACTGTCTCCTCGTAAATATTCTGTACCCCACACTTGGCATGGATCCTAGAACACGACCTACTATTGGAAATGCATGTGTAACAACCAATTTTGATGAAGAACCAGCAGCTGCTGTGATGTGACGCAGGCTGACGCAGCACATAGTTAGTTCTAGGAAATACAACAAGGTCTTGGTTTAACTCAAACAGCAAAGCAAAGGAACTAGCAAAGTATCAAGGTCTTCAAGCAACTTGTTTTAAAAGGTGAGTCTGATGGTGTAAGCAACTCAGAGCAGATGTCAATAGCAATAGCAAAGCACTTCTTTCTCAACGGACTCAAGCTTAAGGTGTTGGCACCAATAAGCAAAGCAAGCAAGTGCAGTCCTCAGTCAACTTAAATTAACACATTCAGCTCAGCGAGTCTGTGCTCCAAAGTATTTCCTGAATCCATGCCATAGTGGCTGAGGGAAGTCTATTATATCTAACCAAGACATGTGCAGGTATGCTGTCTTCTGCACACTCCAAACGCCTTTAGCCACACTGGTAACTGCACGCCTGCATGCTTGCACTGTGACATGCTACACAGAAGGTGACATATTAATATTCATTTTCAGCTGCATCAGCAGCATTGGGCAACACGAATGCAGAGATGGCTATCAAATCCAAAGCAATGTGTCTCAACTGGTCCCAAGCATACTCAATCATTCAAGTTTGTGTGTCTGTGCACAGCTTTCTCAAATGCATGCAGTCATGGCCTTAGCCTCTTCAATGCAGAGGATACATCTCAAGCTTAGGTTACTCAAAGATGTGTGCGTGCATGTCTACTCAATCAAGTTCTCTATACACAGCGCTGGATGGACATCAATTATGGTCATTGCACCTCTGGCTTTGATGTATTGATAGTCAGCCCTTTCCTCATTGCATATGCCCACAACCTTTTCAACATAACTTGCATTTCACCTGGATCATTAGTGGTTAAACTCAAATCATCTGCATATAGCATGTATGAAACGCCATTCACTCCATCCCCTGTTATAGCACCTCTTACCCCTTCATTGATACCTCTGCCCATGTCATTGATGTATAGAGAAAAAAGGAGAGAGGAAAAAGGACAACCTTGCTAAACTCCATTTGTTAGATGCACACAAGCTATTTTGTTACCATCAATCAGAATACATTCACCATCCTGATACATTTCCTTAATCGCCTGGAGAAGTGGTGCAGGCATGGCAATACGCTGCAGATAGTCCCAAAGTTGCAAACGAGGCACAGTGTGTATGCTTGAGAGAAGTCAATAAAGGCAGCATGCAGCCTAGGTGACTGCTGCTATTTGAGCTTTTTTGCGACATGTTTTAAGTGCCTTAAAAAAATGAAGAGGAGATGCAGTGTACTCCTACCCAGGTCAACCAAACTGGGTGTCAGGAACTTCCTGACTTTGAACCTTTTCTTTCTGAAATCACCAATTCAGTCTCTGTCTTGCAGTAGAATTGAGGTTCTAGGAGGCAAGTGAGATGTGTGACCTGTCCTTCTTGCTGCTCATGCAATAAGGTGTCCATCTTTTCCTTTCTCTCGGGGCCTTTGCAGACCTGTTTAGCTTTGCTCTCGCCCCTCGCAGCTCCCAGACTTGTCATGTCAGTCAGCTCAGCCATGCTTTCCCCATCGGGCCCAGTGTTGTTCAGGTGACCTGGGTCCAAACTTTGTTAGCTGACATCCATGGTTGAATGAGTGTTGCACCTGTGGATGAAGCTGGGGAAAGACCTGCGTTCCTCCTGCCTGCCTGCCTGCCTTCCAGTGTTTTAGCACCTCATCTCAAGAGCACCTCTGGGGGCGCGTGGTTCCTCCCTAGAGGCGCATCCGTATGTGCTTTAGTTTTTGCTGATTTAAAGAAAGTTTGTCTGTAGCCCATATTAGGCATCTGTATAAGCCTGCTGTGAGCGCAAAGACTTGAAGGAGCCAAAGCATGGCATGTTTCCTATTCAAAATCCCAAGCTCAGCTCCAGCTTTTTGTACTCTGGCAATGCCTCCCATGAAGTTATGTGCCATTTGGCTTGTGGCAGCATTCATTTTGCCATCACGGTTTAAGAGAACTCCCAGATATTTGAATTTTGTAATAACCTCAAGGACTGTGCAATCATGCACGAAAGTGGGCATGGGTTGAACCTGCACAGGAAAAAAACAACGACCTTCGTTTCCTCTGTGTTGACAGTCAGCTCTATCTGCCAACGCACTTACCACTGGAAATGCCTGACAAAGCTTGGTTGCTACACTGACGAGCAAAGACAAGAGGTCCACATAGTTGAAACCTGGGCTTGCCCTGCCCGTGCTAGCCTCAACACTGAAGACAAACTCAACAGAGAAACAAATTCTAGAGAAGAGCTACTTAAGGTGTCAGGCTGAGAAAGTGACGCAGCCATAGACTGCCTGAACAATAGGGTGGACCTTGCACCGGGTGGACCTAAACCCTAGTTACCTTTTAGGCCCTTCCCCCCACTTTTAGGGGCTTCCCCCCGACGTTTAGGGGTTAGGGGTTAGGGGATAGGGGTGAGGGGTGAGGGGTTAGGGTTAGGGGTTAGGGGTTAGGGGTTTAGGGGGGGGTCCACCCGGTGCAAGGTCCACCCGATTGTCCAGGCAGTCAGCAATAACAGTGTCTTGACATCCCATGACCAGACCGCTACAGCATCAATATGTTCCTTTTCTAAACGCGGCCACAGCTGCTCAATCACAGGTATAAATATCAACCGTCCAACTAACTCAACTAACTTGCAGCACACTCTCGTTGCAGCAGACTCTCGTCATGACAAAGGTTAGCTAAATACCATCATGGGAGCCCCTCTGAGCCAGAAGAAGCAAAGACAATCTGGCCAACCTTCCACCAGCGCATTCAAGAATTTGAAGCCCAGCAAAACAAGCCCAACCTCCTCCTACCCACAGTGGAGCTAGTCCTCTCCAATGTTGGGGATGATGACCCCTCATTGCTTTGATGTCTTCTACAAAGCATTCCACAAAGCCAAAGCACTTGGCATACATAATAGCTTCTGCTCTCTACCAGCAAGCTTTGCATCCGAGCTCATGGGACTCCCAGCTCGCAAGACCAGTTGGAGAACAAGTATCAGAGTAAACAGATTAACGACTCCTTCTCGCGGACGCTTCCACCCAAATCCACATTGCCCTACAAGAATGGGCACATGCCACCCAAGAGAAAATGGCCCCTTCCTTGGACTACAACACTCAATACCTACACTGCTGAAGCACCCCCAAGACATTCTTTTTGGTGTCCATCACAAATTCCTCTCATCTAAATGTTCGGGGTTTTCCATGTGCCACCCCATTCATGACGAGAAGGCCATAACATTAGCCCTGCGGCACGCTATCTACTCTGCCTGCCTGCACGCGGCCTTTTGGCTAGCGTAGACTTTTCTTTCTTTTTCTTTCTACTCTGCCATCCTTAATACAGAGGCAACGGCCACCTTTATGTTTCTACCAGCAAGTGGTAAGATCAATCCCTACTCAAAAATTCCTCACTACTTACACACACGCACTTTCTACAAGCTTATGACCATTCAAAACAGTAAACTTACCTACAACCAAACCACGTAGGCAGGGAAAACTCTCCCTCCTTCAAATAAGGAGAGCAAACACATTGGCTCACCGGGATGTAAAGGGGAGTAACAGGGAGCACTCAAGTGCAGCCACAGCCACTCCACCAGCTTCTGTCAAACTAGCCAGCCTCCTTTAGATCAGAGGCGTATCCATCTTGTGGAGGTCAATTGCTGTGAAGACACCGGGCCCAAGAACCAGCTTGAGGCCTCCAACAGCAAAACCAAGACCTGCATGGTCATCTTTCTAAGGCCTCAGATCGAATTACTAAAGAACCATGTTGCTAGACGCGAGCAGGGTTGTTTACACCTGTCACAATTTGGAGCCCTTCAAAGGGCTTGGTCTTGACACCAAGCGGCCACCAAGCTTGCTCTGAAGCTTCATGCTCATGCTGTCCAGTGTTCTTGCAAAATTGTTAACACCATACGAGCTCTTGAGAAGCTGCTTTGCTTTCAACGCTTGTGGACAAGATCAGGCATGGGGTCCTGCTACCCACCTGATTTCCACTGACTTTTTTCTTCCGTTCTTGGTGGAGGGGATACATGGTACCTCGGCCTGTGTATCCTTTTCCTTCTATGTAATTTTCTTTCTTTCTTTCTTTCATTCATTCATATGATCTTGAGAACAATAAAGAATGCCAGTGTCATCCGAGATTGTTCTGTAGGCAGGGAAGTCAGAAATAAGATGTGCAGATTCCCTTGTAACGTAACACAAGGGAATGCAGGAGCATAAGAAAATGGTACGCTATTTTTTTCTTGCAAAACTCCTTGATCACACCTATAACAATGAGATGCATGTCCCTGCCTTGTAATGGAGGGGACTCACAGCTCTTTTGAGCCAATGCTTCCCCTTAATTGACGTAGGGCGAGTTCCCTCTATCTATGTAGTTTTTTCCTTCTCTTTCTGCCAGTTCAGGAAAAGGCATACTCCAGCCAGAAAAGAAAACTACGCAGGCAGTGAACACACTCCCCACATCAATTAAGGAAAAGAGGATACCCAGGGCCGAGGCACTGTATATCCCCTTCACCAAGAGAAACAAAACTAATAACTTATTAGTAATAAGTCAACGGCTCTTTGAAAGAAAGAAAAGAAAAGAAAAAATACGTAGGCAGAGGAAACTCTCCCTACATCAATTAAGGAAAAGGGGACAAGTTGGCTCAGAAGAGCCTTGAATCCCCTCCACCACGAAGCTACAAAAAAAAATTCTTATGAAGATCTGGAGGGTTATTGAAAGCACCCGTCTCCATAACCTGGCTGCGAGAAGTATTCTTGTTTTCAATAGCACGCCTAGTGGTAACAAGCTTGTTGGCATACATAACAGAATGGGCATGAAGCATGCGAGCAAGTTGGCTCTTTGACCTAATGTGTCTCCTTTCCTGATGCTATCTTTGTGTGCTCTATCCTTGGCAGGCTAGCACACTTTGATCCTTGCAAGGTCCCTCCTCAAGACAGGGACATTAACCTTGTTAGACTGAAATTTTGTCCAGACACCAACCCCTTCATCACTTTAGAAACTGCAAGAGCTCAACATGCTCATACTATAACCAGACTTAAAAACCGCAGCTCAAGGAATCCAAACAGGAACAACAAGGTGACTCTGCACATCATTTTGATTGGTGTGGCTGGCACCATTTACAATCATTGTAAACTCATTCAATGAGTACACGATCAAACCTCATGTCAATCTGGGCCTAACCAAACAAGAAGCTAAATCACTAGCATTCAAGCTTAGCATGCTATCAAAACCAAAATTTGACAACCCTTATCAACACCAGGCATGCTCTTCAATGTCAAGGGGCTTCTGGAGGGAGTTTGCTGGGCGCCCGGCGGTGGAGAATGGGAGAAGGAGAGTCCAGACGTCCAGGAGCATGGCAGACAACCCTCCAGATCCTCATTAGCTTTGTTTCTGGCTCTTACCTAGGCTAGCTGTGTCTAGTGGTTCGAGGGCTCTTTGGTGAGGCCCCTGTTAGTTGCAAGTTGCTAGTAAGGGAACCTTTTACTAAAAGTTTTAGGGAAGTTGCCTTAATGCACGCGGCCCCAGGCCTGCGTAGACTTTTCTTTTCTGTTCTTTGTCTTCTTTTCCTTCGAAGCAGGGAGAGCTTTCTCTGCCTACATTGTTCTTTCTCCTTCTTTTCTTTCACCCTGCACATCATTCCGGGCATTCCTTCCAGGACAGAGGCATATCCATCTTGTGGAGCTTGAATATTGTGAAGGCGCCAGATGCCTGACAGTCAACACAAAAAAGTCTGAGGTCGTCAGATATGGGCCACTTCTTACTTACAGCAGGGCACAGAAATGAACAACCAGTTGCAGAAGTGGATCCTGAAAGAAAGAAAAAAAGAAAGAAAGAAAGAAAGAAGGAAAGAAAGAAAGAAAGAAAAGGTCTACGCTTGCCGTTCGGCCGCGTGCATGAAGGAAAGAGCCTCCCATTGACTCCCACCCATAGAGGGCATCTTTATCTCCACCCCAGCCACAAGGATTCGATCCAAGGACCGCCTCCTTGCTGTTGCCCTCCTCGCGCTTGACCAGGGCTCCTTAACATGATGGTGGCTGAGCTCGATGCTCGATCCTGAACGGATCCTGAACGTTTTGTGGAACCTTCTTGGAGTGAAATCCACAACACCATCTTGGAGCATTTTACAAGAATGTGGCATTGAACCTTTTCAGTTCAATTGGTTTCCATGCCACTGTATGCGCTTTTACAACTCGCTCACTAAGTGCAACAGTCTCCTTCTCAAAAAGGTTCTCCATGCTGACATCAGCCTTAGCTCCATAACTGACTCTTGTTTGACGTCCCACCTCTTATCTGCGCTGGATGATTTGGCACACTCGGATGTGGTGAAACGTCAAATTATGGCGTGTGACCCCGTAAACCCCAGTCAATTTGTGGTGGACCTGAGATCTAGACACCTGGGCTATTGGAACCAATTCACATCCCCTGATCCAAGAGTAAGCAACAGTAAGCGGCTGACTTACCATCAATGGTGCGCTCTCCCTGTCAGAAATGCACATGCCATTCACCCACCTTATACAATGCCTAAATACATGTACTTGGATCTTCCCCATCATGTCCTTCGCAACACTGCCAGATTCAGGCTGCGGGTACACGCTCTCCGAGTTGAACGAGCTACTTGGTCCAATAGTACTTCTCCGGTCTGTGATATCTGTGATTCTGATGACATACAAGATGAAAAACATGTGGTGTTTAGATGCTCCAATCCCCAGGTCTGCTCTCTCTGTCAAAAGTATGCCTCACTTCAAGTAAAAGTGTTTGAGCTCAACTTATCTTTTCTACACCTCCACGTCTCCCACAGGTTGCCCTGTCTAGGCACCATTCACCATGTAAATTCCTAGGATATCAATATTTTTCTAAAACAGGATAACAACAAACTTCCTTTTTTTCCTTCATGACCTCATGTGTATTTATGAACAGGCTAGCAGTCAAACGTCTTGACTGAGGCCTTTTTTCCCCTTGTAACCCTTGTAACCCTTAAAGGCGCCAGGCCCAAGAATGAGTGTGAGGCCTCCAAGCAGCAGCACCACAACCTCTGTTGCCCTCTTTCAAGGGCTCCAACTCAACTTACCCTACATACCATCATGTTAGGTGTTGGCGGGGTCGTTTACACCCCCCACACTCTGGAGCCCCTTAAAGAGCTTAGCCTTGACACATATAAAGCCACCAAGCTTGCTCAAAATCTTCATGGTCACGCTGTCCAGTATGATCATAAACTTAAAAGCGCCAGACGTGCTCTTGAGAAGAGTTCTTTCAACTCTCGCCAACAAGACCAGGCACCAGGTACTGCTAACAATCCTCCTGATCCACATTGACATAATTCCTGCTTTCCTTGCTTGCTACCACTAGGCGTACTATTGAAAACAAGAATACTTCTTGCAGCCAGGTTATGGAGCCGGGTGCTTCCAATAACCCTCCAGATCCCCATTAGGGTAATCTTTTTGTATTCTTCGTGGTAGAGGGGACTCACGGCTCTTTTAATCCAATGTGTCTCCTTTTCCTTAATTGCTCTAGGGAGAGTTTCCTCTGCCTACTTAGTTTTTCTTTTCTTTTCCTGCTTTCCTGGTGGAGGTGATACACGATTCCTTGGCCTTATGTGTCCCTATTTTCCTTAATTGGTATAAGGAGCACTTTCACTGCCTACATAATTTTTGTTTTCTTTCCTAAACTCGCCTCCTTGGTTAAGTTAGATATCACCCCCACTGGGAGTTCCAGCATGAATTTGCGTATCATTTACTGTGCTGTTTTTGCAACATTTCACATGGGCCACGGAGTTGGACAGCATACCAGTACACTGGGCCCCAGAAAGTATAGAAGTCAACAAACAGCAGCGAAGGAAAAGGAAAAAAGAAAACACGCAAGAGGTGTGCTCCTGAAGCATTATTCTGAGGAGAGGAGCAAAGCAACCACCACAAGGGCTCAAAACCAAAGACCTCCCGCTGCCTGAACGGAGGCTGAGTATTGGCTTCAAATCTTAACCCACTGAGCTAAGCAGTTTCCAGCAGGTCTCAATGAACACGAGAAAATAATGCAGGAGATGATGCAGGCCCAAACATAGCAGGGGGTCTAATGTAAAACCCTTGCCACTTGCACAATGAGCCTCCTGTCGCCTCAAGGCTGGCCTTGTGACTGTCCTGCCAACGTGTGTGTGTGTGTGTGTTTGAGTGTGTACATGTGTGTATGTATGCGCAAGTGTGTGTGTGTAGTGCACGTGTGTTTGCAAGCAAGCATGTGCGCACACGGGCTCACACATGAATGCCTATACCGCCGCCAGCCTCCTTGTGAGCATTTTAGGTAAAAATTCAACATCCAAAGATCTGCAGAGAAGAAGCAGGGGAAGCTGAGCAAGAGCAGGGTTGAGTGACTTAATGTCTCAATGCTAGTCAAGAGAAAAGAAGTCTATGTAAAGCAAGATTCCCTCACCTGTCAGCCCAAGCGCAGCAAAAAGCTCTGCAGATCTCTTTCAGCAGCGGCCTCTGCAGCTCTGAGCTGCTCAGCACGCGCCTGCAACTCCTGCCTCTCACGCCGCATTTCTGCTACCTCCCCAAGTGCAGTCAACAGGGATTGCTCTCTTGCTTGCAACTGCTGAATCTGCTGCCTGATTCCTGCCAACTCCAGTTGCTGTGCTTGCTCTTGAGTGTTCACCTGCACCTCGGCAGCCCTCCTCTCTGCATCTGCAGCATCTGCATCTTGCCCTGCCTTAATCCATGCTTGGCGCTTTTGCTGCAATAACCCTTGCACTGCTTCAAAGCGTGATTCCACCTGCAAGTCAGAGGAGGTAAATTATGAGTGCATCCACTGCAGTTGGAGCTGTAAAAACATTGCCCTGTAGTCAATATCATATGCCTGACCACAAGAAAGTGCCAACAAATGATGTCATCTCTCTTCGCAGGGTCCATTCCTACTACCTGATCAAGAGCCTGATCTATGCACACACAGACAGCCTTGGCTCCAATAGCTTCATCAAGCCCAAACTCAAGAAGGATGGAAAGATTATCTACTATCGAAAACCAGCTGGATTTCTAAGACAGATCCTAAGCAAAAGTAGGCCACGCACCCTTTGCCTCTTTGCTGCCGGGGTCTCAGCGACCCTGTCGCCCTGCAGTGCAAGAAGTAGAACAGCCACAGACAAGGTTCCTGGCCAACTAAATTATGCATTGTGCTCTTGTCCTTTCAACTTTTTTAAGACTCGTGATGCATGACGATGGCCAAGATTGGTGAACTGAAGTACGCATTTCCATTCCCTTGTTGGAAAACAGAGCTGCACAAAGCATGGCATAAGCATCCCCCCTTGGCGCGCCCAGATGGCTCAGTGCACACTGCCAATATCACTTACCTCATTGCTGCTGGGCCCAGGGTCAATGGTGCTGGGAGCGGTGTGGCCCTCGCCACCAGCAGCACGCATGCAGCCCTGAACAAGGCACGACACAAAGTGATGTGAATGCAGTCATGTCATGGCAGTGAGTTCAAGAGCTTGTGTTGATGCGCAAGGATTCACAGAACAACCACAGCATTGCATTGCACGGATCTCTCCATGGGCACGACCAGAAAGGTCATTTTCTTGCCTGTAGCTCCCTGAAATCCAACTCAACTGGAAAGAAGAACATAGGTGCAGGAAAAAGTAACAGCCTAGGCTGGTCAAAGACGCACCATCTGGTTCAGTGCGGCAGCAGCATTGGTTGTGTTTGCTGTGTCTGCATCACTCTCCCCCTCAAAGCGCGATGCTGCTGTGACGAGGGTGGCATTCATGGCTGTATCAGCTGGCTGACTGCGAGCATTGTTATTTGCTGGTGTGGACCGCAGAAGTGGTTGACTGCTAGCATTGTTGTTTGCTGCTGTGGGCTGGAGAGGTGGCTGGGGGCTCTGTTGGGGGGCAGGCGCTTGGTTGGGCGCTTGGTTGCTGCGGTACTGGAAGAAATCGGCCACACTCTGGGCCTGTCGTGTTGGATGCCCTGGTCCCACCACCCTGTACGGACGCCAAGCAATTCATTCCTCACATAAGCCCATCTATTGGATTTGAAGCATTAATTACGAATGTGACTTGACTTTCTGACCAGCCTGGGGTCAGCACAACTGTGAACTCTGAGCATCTCTTAGCTAGCCCTCCCATGGAAGGGGCAAACCCATCAAATAAAGCGTGAATGGGCTCCATTGCCAGTTAAGCAGGATAGCGGCACGTGGTTAAGATCAGACCCTTGTGCTACTTTTGCAAGAGGAAACCTCTAAAGCCCCTGTGGCTTTTTTTCTACACTATCAGATGTTGGAGCCCAGTCAGCCTCTCATGATGATGACGCATCGTTTGAATTGGGCGCAGAGTCAGCAAAGCAGCAAACAAGGAAAGAGACAAGTCCAGTTCAAGACAGGCCTTAGATTGCCCTCCTCTCCTGCCCATTGGCAAGTTTGCCTGCCAGAGAGTCTCTTGTACTTCCCTTTATGCCTGTTTGCTCACAACATACAATACGTCACTCACCTCAGGAATTTGTAGGTGTTCATCTTCTTCTTGAAGACCCTGCACATCTTCAGATAGGTCGTGGGGGGCACCACCCGTAGAGTCCCTCGGTTCAGCTTGCTGACGGTCTCTGGCTTGAGTGCATTATCAGGAGGGGGAGGGGTGTTGAGCTGATCACGGAAGGGAGCCAGGCCCTCTGGGCCAAGCAGGATGACGCCATTGGGGTGGTTTGCCCCACCACCTGAGCCTCCAGTGACGGGGGCCTCCTGCCAGAAATCATTTTGTAGGCCCTTCCGCAAGACTTCCACCGGGTGCTCCTCCACGCAGTTTACATAAATGACTGGGGAAAATCCTTGGACCTGCACTATAACCCACTGCCGCTGCTGTTGCACTATCTGGTTGTAGGCCTGCAGGACAAAGCACACACATACACGCGTGTGTATGGGGGGCGTGTACTTGTGTGTGCTTGTGGACGCACATGGGCATGCGCGCCAGTGTTTGTAGTCGTATCATTCACCACCCTCTTGAGCTTCATTATAGAAGCTTCTCTGACACACTGTCATTTCCTCTTTGATGTTGGCACCCCTTGGAAGCTGTTCAAAGGAGTAATAGGTGTGCTGGAGCAAGTCTCTCACTGCCCACAACCCCTGATTAATTCCCCAAAGTGACAACAAATCTGTCTGCATCCATAGCTACAATTCTGGCATCCCTCATCCATTCTGCATCCCCAGCCTACACCAAGCAATATTTTCCAAGGCCGCAGTCACACTGGGCTAGATTAAGTTGAAGGTCAGGCTCCAGACATTTTCACCTCCTTTTCTTGGCATCAGACTTCTGCTGTTTCTGTGCAGAATTCTGCTGTTTCTGTGCAAATAAGCACATGTGTAGCAGGGATCCAAAAAAATCTTCTAAACAAAAGTGGCGGTCACACTGACTCAGATTGGTGATAACCCAGACCAGCCCACCCCTTCCCGCCTTATTTTCAACAAGTGTCTTCACAGACATTGCTAGAATATTTCCAGGCATGCTCCTGCGTCCAGAACTAGCTGCAGATTGTCTTGTGCCCTTGCGTTTGCAGGTATGAGCGCACCCTTCACCCCATGATGGGAGCTGATCCGTACCACCATCTGTGCATGAGTCTGTGCATGCAATACACAGCATGGTGTGGGATTCGGCTCTAAAGAGAGTTTATAGGGGTTTGCGTTATGGGTGTTTCTTAGCATGGATGAACCTTACGATTATTACAAAAGCCCTCTGTAACCTCACAAGCGCCACAGCAAATGTAACACTTGACCCCGGTTGCACCTCTTGCATTTAAATTTTAGAAATACTTCTCAATATCCCA
Organism: Dunaliella primolecta; assembly: GCA_914767535.2. NCBI lineage: Eukaryota > Viridiplantae > Chlorophyta > Chlorophyceae > Chlamydomonadales > Dunaliellaceae > Dunaliella > Dunaliella primolecta. Next base: position 9,121,774 of record OU611761.1, read on the forward strand.
AATGAAGCATGCTAATTAATACAAGAGCACCCTTGGCGTGACCTCGGATGCAGCGAGAGCTGGTAAGAATCAGCAAGGACGAAAGAACAGTGTTCCCAGCATCAGGACACATAGTCATATAGCCAAGAGGCTTGTGCCCTTAAGGCACTTGCACACTTGGTAAAGCATGAACTCTTGCTGGGGCACTTGAAGACTCAGAATGCATTTCTTCTTGGACTACAAAGATTCATCAGCGGCCTGTCACCCTCTGGTTTTTCTTTTCTTTTCTTTTCAGCTTACAATGTGTCATTGCTTGGTGAAACAAGGAGGGCAGTTTGTGGACTTGAAAGCCAGTTGTGGGTGCCTGGTAGGGCAGGTACCGGTATGGCTTGCATAGGCTTCCGCTGCTCAGTTTTTGCCCCATAACTCTGCTGCAACACACTTGTTCACTGTGGTGAATATGCAGACGAATAGGGAATTTCAAAAGGAGCAGATTGGTACCCTTCTAGATCGGAAAGGGGTTTGGGGGGGGGGGGGGCTGAGGGGGGTCCAGCGCAAAATTTACAAGTGCCTTCCAGATATAAAATTCTTCTGCTTGTTACCACTAGGCGTGCTATTGAAAACAATCATACTTCTCACAGCCAGATTTTGGAGCCGGGTGCTTCCATAAACCCTCCAGATTTCCATTAGCACTCTTTATTTTACAGCTTTGTGGTGGAGGGGACTCACGGCTCTTCTGAGCCAATGTGTCTCCTTTTCCTTAATTGATGTAGGGAGAGTTTCCTCTGCCTACGTAGTTTTTCTTTTCTTTTCTTTCGGCTGCGGCATTTTCCAACAGAAGATGCTGCTTGGACCTGGGCTGGGCTGCAAAGCCAAGGGGCCAACACTAGTCAAGATGCCTACTTGGACCACACCGTGACTCACCTCAGGAGGCACACCCTGATGCCAATTGGCAGAGGCAGGCGGGACTGGGAAGTCCATACCCTGCACACAAAAGACGGACAGGGAAAAGGATTGTGTGTGTGTGTGTGTGTGTGTGTGTGTGTGTGTGTGTGTGTGTGTGTGTGTGTGCGCGTGTGTGCGTGTGTGCGTGTGTGCGTGTGTGTGTGTGTGTGTGTGTGTGTGTGTGTGTGTGTGCGTGCAAGCAACAGGTGAGCAAGCATTTGTGTTTGCATGTGATCGAGTTGTATGTGCGTGCGTGCAAGCAACAGGTGAGCAAGCATTTGTGTTTGCATGTGATTGAGTTGTGTTTGCGTGCGCATGAGGAAACTTCCATGGGTCCAGGAACATGCTGGAAAGGGAGCCTAGTGCAGGTACATACGCACACATGGGTGTGCATGCTTTATTTGTGTGTGCCTTGCGGCAAATGGCAGCAAGAGGGCGTGCGAACGCTTGCACATCACCCAATGCAGCAAGGAGCGCGTTCTCTGGCTGCCACGGATTGCCAGCTGAGCGTGCACACTGAAGCTACCGTCGCAAACGCCGTGTTTGCGAGCCGTGCGCTCCCTCACCTGTGGTCAGTTGGAGCCGGGCTGGAACGCGTGGCGCCAGTGGTTCCTGAAGAAGGTTCGGCCAATGATGTGTGCCTCAGCTCGTAGGCTCAACCGCGCCAGGGCGCTTCACAGCTACTCACACTCACGTCGTTTGTCGAGCCGTGTGGTCCGTCAACTGGTCAGGCAGAGTGGCTGGGCTAGAACACGCGGTGCCGAGGGTCCCTGGGGCAGGTCAAGCCAATGATGCTTCTGTCAGCAGGCACGAGCCGTGCCAGGGCGCTTCGCAACTACTCACACTCACGTCGTTTCAGTTTACCTTCGCAATCCCCACGTCGCTTTTGTCGTTTAGTTCGTTGAACCAGCCCAGACGTCGCTTTTGTCGTTTAGTTCGTTGAACTCGCTCAGACGTGGCTCAGGAGCCTCTCACTCACCTCTTCCGCGCTCTTTTCTTTCAGCTTCCTCCCTTCCTTCTTTTCTCATGCAATCAAAGCACACATGAGGTTTTATGTCAAGCAGCGTGCACGTGACGCACCCCCACGGGCATATGCATGCTTCCACGTCGATGCAGTCCTGAGCACCTCCCAGTGTTTTCCTTTGCTTGCTGCAAGCTGGGGAAACAGAGGTGAACTGCAGGCTCACATGTGCCTAAGAGGGAGAGCAAAATGCGCCAAATGCGAACTCTCCTTGAAAGATTGTGATGTGGCAAGCTTAAGGCTATGCGACGCCGAGTCTGCACCTGCGCTCACTGACGCCAACATGCATCTGATGGCCAGCAAATCTCTCGTGCATGCCATAGCCCTCTTCAGTCTCTGCAGACACACAGACGGCGATGCTGACCTCAAAAGCAGAATTCCTCTTCAGAAAGCCGGTACCGGCACCGGTGTCAGGCTGAGAAAGTGACGCAGCCATAAAAGTGTCTAGACATCCCATGACCAGATAGGATACTGCACTTCAGACACTAATCTGTATGCGTCACACTCTCAGCCTGACAGAGGCCTCCAAACAGCAAAAGCGAGGCCTGCGTGGCCACCTTTCTAATTAGGGCCTCAGCTTGAATTACTAAAGTACCATTCTGTTAGACGTGGGCGGGGTCGTCTTTACCCCTCATACTTTGGAGCCCCTTGAAGATCTTGGTCTTGACAATCAAGAGGCCACCAAGTTTGCTCTGAAGCTTCATACTTGTTCTGCCCAGTATTCATATAAGCTTGTTAGCAGCAGACAAGCTCTTGAGAGGACTCCTTTTGACTCTTGTCAACACGATCAGACACAGGGTCCTGCTAGTTATCAACTTGATCCCCACTGAACATCTTCTTTCATTGTTTGGTGGACTCCCCTCGGAGGGCATAGACGGTGCCTTGACTCAGGGTATTCTCTTTTCCTTAATTAACGTGGGCAGTGTTTTCACCGTCTATCATTGTTTTCTTCCATTCTTTCATCCTCAGGTTCTGTTTGAGGATAACAAAGAACACATGTCTCATCCGAGATTGTTCTGTAGGCAGGGAAGTCATAAAAAAGAAATGTGCAAAATTAATTTCAAGGGAACACAAGGGAATGCAGGAGCATAAGAAGATGGATGGCATGCTTTTTGTCTTGCAAGCCTCCTTGATCACACCTCCAAAAAAAAAGAAGAAGAAGAGAAAACCACGTAGGCAGTGAGAGCACTCCCTGCATCAATGAAGGTAAGGGAGGCACGTTGGCTTAAAGAGCCGTGAGTCTCCCTCACCAGGGTAAGGGGGAAGCTAGTGTTGGTTTGGTGGGTTTCTGGCAGCACGTGGCCCCAGGGCAGAATTATAATAAGCATTTTTGTTTTCAGTGGCACTTTGGTTGAGGTAAGTTTGTAACACTTATTGCACTGAACGGGCATGGAGTTTTTGTGCAAGCTTGGTAGACTTTCGCACTTCAATCCCTATTTTTTCAAAGGTAAACTTTACCTTTCTTGAAGAAAAGAAAAACTATGCAGGCAAAGAAAGCACTAACTACATCAATTAAGGAAAATTGGGTACCTAGTGCCAAGGCACCATGCATCCCCTCCACCAAGAGGAAGAAAAATCAATGGGGATCAGGAGGGTTACTAGCAGTAGCCCGTGCCTGATCTCGGTGATGAGAGATGAAAGTAGTATTCTTAAAAGCGCGTCTGGTGCTAATGAATTTATAAGCATACTGGACAAAATGAGCATGAAGCTTCAGAGCAAGCTTGACGGCTGTATGAGCATCAAGACTAAGCTCTTTAAGAGGCTCCATAGTGTGAGGGGCGTAGATGACCTTGCCCAAACCTAACAGGTTGGTATGGAGGTAAGGTAAGGTAACAACGCTATATCACCCAACAGGGACAGCTGAGCGGATACACTGAGGCCTGCAACCAAACCTATCCAAAAAAATGCTCAACTCATATACTTGGACTCAAAAGGAAAAAAACATGTTTGTTGCGGTCTGATGTTTGATAAAATAGACAAGGCAGATGATGCTCCAAGAGTTTAAAGTTGTTGGATGGACTTGATAAATAGTACACTCTTACTTTTTAAAAGTTGATCCAGGGTATGGGCAGTATAGATCGTCCCACCCACATTCAGGAGAATTGTGTGAAGAGTGTTCTCGGCACCTAGAAGTTGTTTGCCCAGTCCATAGTGTTGTTGCTGCGAGGCTTCTATCTGAGCACCACTGGCAGGCCTTGTATCTTTCACAATACTTAATTCCTAACAAGTGGATATGGCAGTTTTGGATGTTCAATTCATGAAATTGCCTGGCTGGATTTGTGCTGCTCCTTGCCTCTTCATTACCTCTCATACTACAGAATATCCGATGTGAGGGGGAAGTGGGTGGTCTGTTTGGGTTAGTAGGGCAAGGAGTGACCAAGATAGCGTCAGGGCGGCTGGAGTTGAGTCTAGCTTGGTCAGGAATGCTGGTGTCAAAGAGGTAAGGAGGTGCCATACAATTAGACTTGTTCAGTGATGTGCAGGTCATGCTGGGCCAGACGGTCTGCACACTTGATATCCATATGCACAATATTTGACCCGTAAGAGCCTTCAATAACGACTTTCAAAACCATTCTACTGGCAATGTCCTGTCTCTCAGTCACCATGTTACGGACAACGTGGCATTGGCAACCTGAGAGAATGTGAAGAACACTATTCATATGATGGCATTCTGGGAGAGGGAATATAAGGCTTGTAAATCTTTCGAAGCGGACTCCATGTTTTTGGTTGTAGAGGGTTCCTGTGCGGGGATTCGAAGATTGTGCATTTCATTCAAGTTGGGATACAGGGTATGTTCCCAAGGCATTGCTAATGCCCTTATTTGCATGAGGTAGCAAACTCAAAGGTAATAGCCGTTATAGCCTGTCTTACGGTCTGCATACCCAAGCCTGTGTTTAGCGTGCAAGTGGGATTTTAAAGCATCCTGAAGGTCTGGGAAGTATACTAGATTGGGAATGGGGGAGAAAGATTTAGGTGTACTCTGTCTTGCCTCTTCTCGAGGCAGCCAAGCAATACTGTAGAAGGGGTTGCCGTCTGGACCAGCATTACAGATACTGGTATCAGTCAGATTGTTATCTTTAATGCTAGCCTGATACTTTGCAATTTTATCTGAGCATTCATTCCAGCTATCCCAGCATGAGATTTGACCTTATAGAAAAAGTTGTGCCTTCTTGTAAAGCGTGTGTGCTTGCTGGGAGCCCATGTGCATCTTCAAGGAGCTCTATTTGTAGGACAGGCATATTTGCTCTGATGCCGGGGAGTTTTAATGTATGTTTGGGGTGTTAGGGTGGGTGAGGGGAATGGAAGGCGTGCCGTTTTGACTTGTGGCTGCTATGTATAAGAGGTCAGGTCCTGTATGAGTGTAATCTGCATCATTAGAATTGGTACTTGATCCTGAGATGCCCTGGCTGCACTCTTGGGGCATCAATCTGGAGTTGTGCCTTTTTGCAGAGCATGTGCGTTGCTGGGAGGCCCGTCTTCAGGGAGCTCTGTTTGTAGGCCAGGCAGATTAGCTCTGATGTTGGGGGCATCTCCAAGCGGGGTTTTAAAAATTGTCCCTAGCTTCTGGGTTCACATCAGGGGAGGAGGGCGGTGCGTTCAATTGGGTTGCGTTCAGCAAGAGTTTATGAGTTAGGTGCACAGGGGGAGTGATGCTAGACCTGTATCTGGAGTACTTTCTTTTTCTGGGGGGCTCGCTACTGGGCTCTGTAGGTTTTGTTGCTGCAACTTCCTCCGTTTGAGGGCAGATTTGAAGCGTTCCTGGTAGAGTGTTATGATGATTGATACTAGGTCCTGAGGTTTCCTGGCTATATTGCTGCAGCATATGCCTAGATTCTTGCTTCTGTGGAGAGCGTGTACACTTGCTGTGAGGCCCACCTTCGGGGTCTTATTTTTGTAAGCCAGACAGGTTAGCACCTATGGTGGGAGATTGACAGGTGACCTTTCCTTAATGCACGCGGCCAGACTTGGACTGCGTAGTCTTTCTTTTCTTTCTTTCTTTCTTTGGTGGGAGAATCTCCAGGTGGTGTTTTGAGAGTATCCTTAGCTTCTGGATTGCCATTTTGGTTGAAGGGCAGGGTATTGACTTGTGTCGGAGTGTGCATTGAGTGCTTAGGAAAAGCAGTGTTTGATCCGTGTCTTGAGCATATTCTTTTACTGGGTGGCTTGCTTTGGGGTTCTGCTGCTCAAGTGTTTATCATTTTCTCCGCCTGGGGGGAAACCAGTTGTGTTGCTGGTAGAGTATTGGATAGGGTGATGTTCTTGTTTCAGGATATATCAGAAATGTTGTGGTCGTACTGGGAGGGCTTGCTCTAGGAGCTGGCCCAGGCCTGACACTAGTTGTCCGTGGGAGGCGACTTCTGGTGATCTCATGCCTGAAGTGAGTAGTGGAGGGAGGCTGTGGTGCTGGTACTGCCTGTGTTGGGTCATCGTTGCTGAGTTGAGGGTTAGCATCAATGTTTGTGGAGGGTATGAGTGCTGCATTTTGGTGTGTATCAATGAGGCCACTAATGTGGGTAATGTTTATCCGGCGGCGAGCCGCAAGAACTCAGGCTCTAGTATTTTATGGATGAGGATTGTTTGGGTAGCATCAGTGTTGAGCTCTTCAGTGGATGGAAGGTTGATGAGGGCTGCCAGTCTGTTGAGTGCCTTTTTACATTTGATGATCATTTTGGAGTATTTGCCTGGAGTTGAGCCACTGTGATGACCATGGTTTTGCAGGGGGATGTGAGGTCATGTATCCTACGTCGAAAAAGTTGTAACTGTTGATTACAGCTTGAATCAATCAGAATCAACCAGAGGAAAGCCGGTTGAAACAGCCTGGGCCTCGTGTAGAAAATGGTTGATTCAACTACGGTTGATTCCTCATTGATTCAATGGGAAAAATGGTTGATTCAACTACAGTTGATTATCTCTTGAAACAACTGCTGATCAACTGTGGTTGATTCTTGGTTGATTCAACTGCTGATCAATTAGGATGATTGATTCAACCATAGTTGATTCCACTCGGGCCTCGAATTGGATTTGGTTGATTCAACTGTGGTTGATTTGCTCTTGAATCAAGTGGTGCTCGGGACCGGTTGTTTTCTGGTTGAAACAACTAGCTTTCAATCCAGCTGGTTGATTCAATGCTGTTGATTCCACTCGGGCCTCGAATTGGATTTGGTTGATTCAACTGTGGTTGATTTGCTCTTGAATCAAGTGGTGCTCAAGAGTGGTTGTTTTCTGGTTGAAACAACTAGCTTTCAATCCAGTTGGTTGATTCAATGCTGTTGGTTCCACCCGGGCCTCGAGTTGGATTTGGTTGATTCAACCGTGGTTGATATGCTCTTGAATCAAGTGGTTTTTAAGACTGGTTGTTTTTCCTGTTAAAACAAGTGGCTACCAAGTGCTTGCATATCAAGCATGTAATAGCCAAATAGGCGTAAAGCAATGAGAAGTAATAACACCAAGGCCCACGACGAGTTGCATAATACATGTGATGAGGTTGGAGAGGTTGAGGGGGAGTCGTTTGCACAGTGACAGAGCTTTGATAATGATTTTTAGGACATGATGGAATATGCATTCCACTTCTTTTCTAGGTTGGAGCTCACTAAGGTGGATACTGATCAGCTGAAGGTTCCGCATGCAGTAGCTTCATTTTCGTTTTACACTGAGGTTAATTACTTCACCTTTGTTGACAAAGTCCACGGACAGGTTTTTTTTAAGTGTGCTATTTGGTTGTGAGGAGATTAAGGCTATTTAAGCGATGTCTGGCTAAGGGGTCCTGCGTGTAGGCCATGCACCTGTGGTATTAAAGGCAAATTGAGGGGCGCCCTAGCCCAAAATTATTCACGTCTTCTCGTATCATTGCTGCTGTTGTGCTTTTTGAGAGTTCGTATGTATGTTTAATGGTTCTGTCAATCATTCTGCCCTAGATGACAAGGTTACAAGTCATATGTTGGATCTGGTGCTTCCAGTTTTTACCAACTACAACAATGAGGTGCATGTTCTTTCCAGTTTGGAAAGCCATACTTTAACCGAAGAAAGCAGGCCTGTGAGTGGGTGTATTTGAAAGTAGCATGCTGCTCACATGGAGCCACGTGCTGCCCAAAAACCACCAGATCCACATTAACCTCCCTTTCCTTCTTCTGTTGGGGGAGACTCACGGCTCTTACAGCCAATATGTCTCCTTTTCCTTATTTGATGTAGGGAGAGCTTTCTCTGCCTACATGTTTTTTTTTCATCCTACACATGATTTTGGGCATTCCTTCCAGAACAGAGGCATGTCCATTGTGGAGCTTGAATAGTGCAAAGGCGCCGGGCCCAAGATTTAGTTTGAGGCCTCTTGGTGAAGGGGATAAATGGTGCCACGGCCCTAGGTATCCTCTTTTACTTAATTGATGTGGGTAGTGTTTTCACTGCCTGCGTAGTTTTTCTTTCTTTTCTTTATTTCTTTTTGAGGCCTCCAAGCAGCAGCACCACGACATCTGTTGCCATGTTTCAAGGGCTTTAACTCAAGAAAAGAAAAGAAAGTGCGTAGGTAGAGGAAACTCTCCCTACATCAATTAAGGAAAAGGAGACACGTTGGCTCAGAAGAGCCTTGAATCCCCTCCACCACGAAGACTCAGATTACACTACAAACCATCCTGTTAGGTGTGGGCGGGATCATAAAAGAAAGAAAGATTACGCTTGCAAAGTCTGGCCGCGTGCATTAAGGAAAGGTCACCTGAAAGGCAGGGCCCCACCACACAGACCAACAGGAAGAGGTGGCACAGAAGTCTACACCAGCAAGTTGGCCTACACCATGGGACCTACGACACGACTGTCAGGCAGGCCCTGTCCAGCAAGCTCAAGACCCACCCCTAAGCCATAGAGCAAGCTTTTTAACATCTCAGCATGGGCCCCCCTCTTGCACAGGGGCCAACCAGGGCGGTGGGAGGTGAGCACGCAGTTATGCAGACCTGCGCCAATGTCCTCCACCTGGCACTCGCACACGCGCCCTGCCTGCGCCGTGAGCCAGCTCCAGAGGCTGCAACATAGAACTGCTGTAACTCCGCTGCCGATGTGTGAGGTCTCAGCCGCTCCCGAGTATGTCCGGGCATGTGCTTGCACAGCACACGAGGGCGTTACCAGGGGACACTGCGTGGAGACGCCTCACAAGTCCCCAGGGGTCATCTACAGCCCCTTAAAGAGCTTGGCCTTGACAGTTATAAAGCCACCAAGCTGAGCTTGCTCAAAAGCTTTGTGCTCATGCTGTCCAGTATGCTCATAAACTTGCAAGCACTAGACGTGCTTTTGAGAAGACTTATTTCAACTCTTGCCAACAAGATCAGGCACCAGGTACTGCTAACAATCCTCCTGATCCACATTGACATTTTTTCTGCTTTCCTGGTGGAAGTGATACACGATTCCTTGGCCTTATGTGTCCCTATTTTCCTTAATTGGTATAAGGAGCGCTTTCACTGCCTACATAGTTTTTGTTTTCTTTCCTAAACTCGCCTCCTTGATTAAGTTAGATATCACCCCTACTGGGAGTTCCAGCATGAATTTGCGTATCATTTACTGTGCTGTTTTTGCAGCATTTCACATGGGCCACGGGGTTGGACAGCATACCAGTACACTGGGCCCCAGAAAGTATAGAAGTCAACAAACAGCAGCGAAGGAAAAGGAAAAAAGAAAACACGCAAGAGGTGTGCTCCTGAAGCATTATTCTGAGGAGAGGAGCAAAGCAACCACCACAAGGGCTCAAAACCAAAGACCTCCCGCTGCCTGAACGGAGGCTGAGTATTGGCTTCAAATATTAACCCACTGAGCTAAGCAGTTTCCAGCAGGTCTCAATAAACACGAGAAAATAATGCAGGAGATGATGCAGGCCCAAACATAGCAGGGGGTCTAATGTAAAACCCTTGCCACTTGCACAATGAGCCTCCTGTCGCCTCAAGGCTGGCCTTGTGACTGTCCTGCCAACGTGTGTGTGTGTGTGTGTGTTTGAGTGTGTACATGTGTGTATGTATGCGCAAGTGTGTGTGTGTAGTGCACGTGTGTTTGCAAGCAAGCATGTGCGCACACGGGCTCACACATGAATGCCTATACCGCCGCCAGCCTCCTTGTGAGCATTATAGGTAAAAATTCAACATCCAAAGATCTGCAGAGAAGAAGCAGGGGAAGCTGAGCAAGAGCAGGGTTGAGTGACTTAATGTCTCAATGCTAGTCAAGAGAAAAGAAGTCTATGTAAAGCAGGATTCCCTCACCTGTCAGCCCAAGCGCAGCAAAAAGCTCTGCAGATCTCTTTCAGCAGCGGCCTCTGCAGCTCTGAGCTGCTCAGCACGCGCCTGCAACTCCTGCCTCTCACGCCGCATTTCTGCTACCTCCCCAAGTGCAGTCAACAGGGATTGCTCTCTTGCTTGCAACTGCTGAATCTGCTGCCTGATTCCTGCCAACTCCAGTTGCTGTGCTTGCTCTTGAGTGTTCACCTGCACCTCGGCAGCCCTCCTCTCTGCATCTGCAGCATCTGCATCTTGCCCTGCCTTAATCCATGCTTGGCGCTTTTGCTGCAATAACCCTTGCACTGCTTCAAAGCGTGAATCCACCTGCAAGTCAGAGGAGGTAAATTATGAGTGCATCCACTGCAGTTGGAGCTGTAAAAACATTGCCCTGTAGTCAATATCATATGCCTGACCACAAGAAAGTGCCAACAAATGATGTCATCTCTCTTCGCAGGGTCCATTCCTACTACCTGATCAAGAGCCTGATCTATGCACACACAGACAGCCTTGGCTCCAATAGCTTCATCAAGCCCAAACTCAAGAAGGATGGAAAGATTATCTACTATCGAAAACCAGCTGGATTTCTAAGACAGATCCTAAGCAAAAGTAGGCCACGCACCCTTTGCCTCTTTGCTGCCGGGGTCTCAGCGACCCTGTCGCCCTGCAGTGCAAGAAGTAGAACAGCCACAGACAAGGTTCCTGGCCAACTAAATTATGCATTGTGCTCTTGTCCTTTCAACTTTTTTAAGACTCGTGATGCATGACGATGGCCAAGATTGGTGAACTGAAGTACGCATTTCCATTCCCTTGTTGGAAAACAGAGCTGCACAAAGCATGGCATAAGCATCCCCCCTTGGCGCGCCCAGATGGCTCAGTGCACACTGCCAATATCACTTACCTCATTGCTGCTGGGCCCAGGGTCAATGGTGCTGGGAGCGGTGTGGCCCTCGCCACCAGCAGCACGCATGCAGCCCTGAACAAGGCACGACACAAAGTGATGTGAATGCAGTCATGTCATGGCAGTGAGTTCAAGAGCTTGTGTTGATGCGCAAGGATTCACAGAACAACCACAGCATTGCATTGCACGGATCTCTCCATGGGCACGACCAGAAAGGTCATTTTCTTGCCTGTAGCTCCCTGAAATCCAACTCAACTGGAAAGAAGAACATAGGTGCAGGAAAAAGTAACAGCCTAGGCTGGTCAAAGACGCACCATCTGGTTCAGTGCGGCAGCAGCATTGGTTGTGTTTGCTGTGTCTGCATCACTCTCCCCCTCAAAGCGCGATGCTGCTGTGACGAGGGTGGCATTCATGGCTGTATCGGCTGGATGACTGCGAGCATTGTTGTTTGCTGGTGTGGACCGCAGAAGTGGTTGACTGCTAGCATTGTTGTTTCCTGCTGTGGGCTGGAGAGGTGGCTGGGGGCTCTGTTGGGGGGCAGGCGCTTGGTAAAGCGCTTGGTTGCCTCCATACTGGAAAAAATCGGCCACATTCTGGGCCGGTTGTGTTGGATGTCTTGGTCCCACCACCCTGTATGGACGCCAAGCAGTTCATTCCTCACATAAGCCCATCTATTGGACTTGAAGCATTAATTACGAATGTGACTTGACTTTCTGACCAGCCCGGGATCAGCACAACTGTGAACTCTGAGCATCTCTTAGCTAGCCCTCCCATGGAAGGGGCAAACCCATCAAATAAAGCGTGAATGGGCTCCATTGCCAGTTAAGCAGGATAGCGGCACGTGGTCAAGATCAGACCCTTGTGCTGCTCTTGCAAGAGCAAACCTTTAAAGCCCCTGTGGCTTCTTCTTCTACACTATCAGATGTTGCAGCCGAGACAGCCTCTCATGATGATGACGCATCATCTAAATCAGGCGCAGAGTCAGCAAAGCAACCAACAAGGAAAGAGACGAGTCCAGTTCAAGACAGGCCCTAGATTGCCCTCCTCTCCTGCCCATTGGCAAGCTTGCCTGCCACAGTGTCTCTTGTACTCCCTTTCGTGCCTGTTTGCTCACAACATACAATACGTCACTCACCTCAGGCATTGGTAGGTGGTTCCTTTCTTGTAGGCCTGACACATCTTCAGGTATGTCGTGGGGGGAACCACCCGCAAAGTCCCTTCGTTCAGCTTGCTGGCAGTCTCTGTCTTAAGGTCAGGAGGGGAACGAGTGTTGAACAGAACACGGAAGGGAGCAAGGCCCTCTGGGCCGAGCAGTATGACGCCATTGGGGTGGTTTGCCCCACCACCTGAGCCTCCAGTGACGTGGGCCTCTTGCCAGAAATCATTTGGAAGGCCCTTCCTGAGGACTTCCACTAAGCGCTGCCCCTCCAGACAGTTTACGTAAATGACTGGGGAAAATCCCTTTACCTGCACCATGGCCCACTGCCGCTGCCGTTGCACTATCTGGTTGTAAATCTGCAGGACAAAGCACACACATGCGCGCGTGTGGAAGGGGGGGGGGGGGTAGCTGATGCATGCATCTGTGTGTACTTGTGTGTGCTTGTGGACGCACATGGGCATGCGTGCCAGTGTTGTGGACATATCATTCAGCACCCTTATGAGCTTTATTATGGAAGCTTCTTTGACACACGGTCATGTTGCTGTTTGATGTTGTCACCCCTTGGAGTGTGTACAAAGAAGTAATAGGTGTGCCGCAGCAGGTCACTCACTGCCCACTACCCTTTTTTATTCCCCAGAGTCAAATAAATCCGTCTGCATTCTTAGCTACAATTCTGGAATTCCTCATCCATTCTGCAGCCCAGTCCCATGCCAAGCAATCTTTTCCAAGGCAGCCACATTGGGTTAACAGGTCAGATTCCAGACAGTTTTTAATCCCTTTCTTTGGGCATCAGGCTTATGCTGTTTCTGTGCAGGTAGTGAGAATGGTTTTAGTCTTCAGCAAAAAAAAGTGCATTTGCAGCGGGGATCCAAAGAAGTTTTGAATTTCTGGACAAAAGTGGCGGTCACAATGGCTCAGTTTGGTGATAACCCAGACCAGCCCACCCCTTCCCGCCAAACTTTTGACAAGTGTCTTCACAAACATTGGTAAAGTGGATCCAAGCGAGCTCCTGCGTCCAGAACGAGCTGCAGATTGTCTTGGCGCTTGCTTTTGCAGGTACGGGCGCACCCTCCACCCCTTAGCCTCAGATCGGAGCTGACCCTACCTCCATGTGTGCATGAGTTTGTGCGTGCAATGCATGGCATGGTGTAGGATTTGGCGGTTTGCACAGAACGCGCCAAATGCGCACGTGTACAGTTGTGTGTACACCTTCACTGGCCCAGACGCATTCATGACAACAATTACCGACGAACAGGTGGTGTTTGGGTTATCTGCAAGCCCAGGATCACCATGGCTTTATTGTTATTATTCAGGATCTAACCAAGGGGGGGGAGTCCACTTCTCAACATGCTTTTGGGAATGTTGAATCGATCTTTTGATCTTGTAATTGCCCTGGTTAGAAAAAGAACTTTACTACCTGACTAAATCAACCCCATATGACTGCAGTCTGAAAGAAGGAAAGCAATGACTATTGGTGTCCGTTGTGTCGATTCTGTGCTCAAAAGGGCCAGAATATCTGAGCTGGACAAGCCCACCCCAAAATGGTCATGCTTTTTACATCCTCCCAGCATAGGTGGACCCCATCTTGGGTTGATCAAGCTTGTCTGGAAACATAGCTGTCTGTAGCGCAAGAGCTTGGCCAGCCAAATTTGCAGCCCGTATGTCGCGGCGTGAACTTTTCGACCAGCAAAGCTCCATCCTGGGCCACGGTTTTAAGTGATCTGTAATCCTGGTACCGGAAAATATAATTAGGAAATTAAAAATGGAGTGAAAAGACCATGTGGTTGGTCAGATTCGGAATTGCAACCGTTAGCCTGCACTTCAATTGAGGGAAAGGAGACACATTGGCTTTAAAGAGCCGCAAGCTCCCTTCACTACTTAGGTAAGAAACAGAAAAGGAGTGTGGGGATCTGGAGGGTAGCTGAAAGCACCTGGCTCTAGCATTTACCTCGAAAAGAAAATCCATCACAAGGGGGTACCAAATAGGTCAATTTTTAACCCTTTTTCCAGAGGGGGCTATCTGAAAAGGAAAATATTACGTAGGCAGAGGAGACTCTCCCTTCATTAATTAAAGAAAAGGAGAGCATATGCTGGAATTTGTGTAAGTTGCCCTGTGTGCTGAGATAGACTGGGCCAGAGCTCACAAAGGTGCCCGGCACGTAAACCCTAATTATGGGGAACTGGCAGAAATCGCCACATAACACCAGCCACTGGGGCTTTTCACTCCATTTTTTTGCAATGATATTCTTTTGTTACAAGCACCTTAAATCACAAAAATTCACCCAATTTGGTGCGATGGGTGGTCAGATATGGAGTTTTGGTGGTGAAAACTAGGGTTTACGCCGCAGCTAATTAGGCATGGTCTCCATAACCGGGATCTTTGAAAACCTAGTGCTATAGAAAGCCTACCAGATGGACCCAAGTTTCAAAGTTCCTGGTTACGGAGACCATATGCAAAGGAGCATGCAAAAAACACATAATTTAAGGCCTCCTATGCCTTTTTTCCCTATTTTTTGAATTCGCAGGATGTCAGCAGACTTTATGGGCAGAGGGGGTATCTGAGGCCCAAAATCAGGTGATTTTTGCGTGCTCCCTGCATTTATATCCTGTAATGGGCACCTTTCAAATTTAAGCTCGTACGGTAGCCTGTTTTTCTGTAGCACTTGAGTTTCAGAGGTGCCAGTTACGGGAAGCATGCCAAATTACCCGCAGCGTGAACCTTAGTTTTCACCATCAAAACTCCACATCTGACCACCCACTGCACCAAATTGGGTGATGTTTAGTGATTTGGAGTCCAGTGGTTGGTGTTTTGTGGCGATTCCAGCCATTTCCCCACTGGGGGAAAATTTAATGGCATTGGATGTTCCAATTTTTCATTTTTTGGTGGATGTGATACCGTAGTGGGCTGTGACCACGACGCACTCCCAAATTTTTTGAATTAAATATTTCCATTACGCAGCCATTACGCAACCTGGCAGCCAAGCAGATTTTATTATTACTTTGCGCACCCCCAATACGCAACCATGTTGGCAGCCATGCAGATTTCATTTTCACTTTGCACACCCCATGCAGATTTCATTTTCACTTTGCAACTCGATTTTTCATTGCGCTGAGTGTGCAGATGGATGGGGAATTGAAAAGGGAGCAGATTGGTACCCTTTCCTTGGGGAGGGGGGCAGTATTTGGGGGGGAAGGGGGTGGGTGGTCCTTAAGGCTTTTGGGCCTCCCGCCGAGAGTTCTGACATGACGTCCACTACTTTTCTTTAAAATTTCACCCTCCTGGCCTTCCAGATTAAAAAATTCTTCTACTTGTTACCACTGGGCGTGCTATTGAAAGCAATCGTACTTCTCACAGCCAGATTTTGGAGCCGGGTGCTTCCACAAACCCTCCAGATCCCCATTAGCACTCTTTATTTTACAGCTTTGTGGTGGAGGGGACTCATGGCTCTTCTGAGCCAATGTGTCTCCTTTTCCTTACTTGATGAAGGGAGAGTTTCCTCTGCCTACATAGTTTTTCATTTCTGTCTACAAAACTCTTTTACCCTCCTGATTAGGTAGCAAAAACCTTTTGGCTCACCACGGGTGCAGCGCAAAGACTGAATTTACATAAATTCGGCTGAGGCATTTCCCAACAGAAGATGCTGCTTGGACCTGGGCTGGGCTGCAAAGCCAAGGGGCCAACACTAGTCAAGATGCCTACTTGGACCACACCGTGACTCACCTCAGGAGGCACACCCTGATGCCAATTGGCAGAGGCAGGCGGGACTGGGAAGTCCATACCCTGCACACAAAAGACGGGCAGGGAAAAGGAGTGTGTGTGTATGTGTGTATGTGTCCTCGGTGAGGCCCTAGCTAGTTTGCTAGTTAGGGGACCTTTCCTTGATGCACGATGCAGCTGGACCTGGCTTGCGTAGTCTTTTCTGTGTGTGTGTGTGTGTGTGTGTGTGTGTGTGTGTGTGTGTGTGTGTGTGTGTGTGTGTGTGTGTGTGTGCGTGCGTGCGTGCGTGCGTGCGTGCGTGCGTGCGTGCGTGCGTGCGTGCGTGCGTGCGTGCGTGCGTGCGTGCATGCGTGCATGCGTGCGTGCGTGCGTGCGTGCGTGCGTGCGTGCGTGCGTGCGTGCGTGCGTGCGTGCGTGCGTGCGTGCGTGCGTGCGTGTGTGTGTGTGTGTGTGTGTGTGTGTGTGTGTGTGTGTGTGTGTGTGCGTGCAAGCAACAGGTGAGCAAGCATTTGTGTTTGCATGTGATCGAGTTGTATGTGCGTGCGTGCAAGCAACAGGTGAGCAAGCATTTGTGTTTGCATGTGATTGAGTTGTGTTTGCGTGCGCATGAGGAAACTTCCATGGGTCCAGGAACATGCTGGAAAGGGAGCCTAGTGCAGGTACATACGCACACATGGGTGTGCATGCTTTATTTGTGTGTGCCTTGCGGCAAATGGCAGCAAGAGGGCGAGCGAACGCTTGCACATCACCCAATGCAGCAAGGAGCGCGTTCTCTGGCTGCCACGGATTGTCAGCTGAGCGTGCGCACTGAAGCTACCGTCGCAAACGCCGTGTTTGCGAGCCGTGCGCTCCCTCACCTGTGGTCAGTTGGAGCCGGGCTGGAACGCGTGGCGCCAGTGGTTCCTGAAGAAGGTTCGGCCAATGATGTGTGCCTCAGCTCGTAGGCTCAACCGCGCCAGGGCGCTTCACAGCTACTCACACTCACGTCGTTTGTCGAGCCGTGTGGTCCGTCAACTGGTCAGGCAGAGTGGCTGGGCTAGAACACGCGGTGCCGAGGGTCCCTGGGGCAGGTCAAGCCAATGATGCTCCTGTCAGCAGGCACGAGCCGTGCCAGGGCGCTTCGCAACTACTCACACTCACGTCGTTTCAGTTTACCTTCGCAATCCCCACGTCGCTTTTGTCGTTTGGTTCGTTGAACCAGCCCAGACGTCGCTTTTGTCGTTTAGTTCGTTGAACTCGCTCAGACGTGGCTCAGGAGCCTCTCACTCACCTCTTCCGCGCTCTTTTCTTTCAGCTTCCTCCCTTCCTTCTTTTCTCATGCAATCAAAGCACACATGAGGTTTTATGTCAAGCAGCGTGCACGTGACGCACCCCCACGGGCATATGCATGCTTCCACGTCGATGCAGTCCTGAGCACCTCCCAGTGTTTTCCTTTGCTTGCTGCAAGCTGGGGAAACAGAGGTGAATTGCAGGCTCACATGTGCCTGAGATGGAGAGCAAAATGCGCCATTTGGCCAAATGCGAACTCTCCTTGAAAGATTGTGATGTGGCAAGCTTAAGGCTATGCGACGCCGAGTCTGCACCTGCGCTCACTGATGCCAACATGCATCTGATGGCCAGCAAATCTTTCGTGCATGCCATAGCCCTCTTCAGTCTCTGCAGACACACAGACGGCGATGCTGACCTCAAAAGCAGCCGGATATTTCCCCTAGCTTTTGCCTGCTGCGTAGCGGTCAAACCGTCTGATTGACTGGCAAATGATACAGGAAGCATACTACTACTTTGCCCTCGTTTGGCAGTCTACCTGACCAAAGGATGATGTAAACGCTTGAATGGTTTACCTGATTTGTCATGGCTAGCCTGTGGGCCCTGCATTGACTGGCAGTCAGTCTTTCTCAGCAGACGGCAATGGTGATCTTGTTAAGCTACAGCAAGGTGGTCTAGGGCTGTGTGGTGTGCAAGTCTGTGTAAGCTCCCTTCCTGTTCTTTGGTATGTTTCTGAAATCATGGATCAGAAAGAGAGAATATAGATGCATTTTTGCTTTGAATACCACTGATCACGATCGGATGCTTTGGATCATGTATGACTCGGGCTTCCCTACTGATGCCATTGACACGGTCAAAAGCCTCTATGAAAATACTACCGCCCAAGTCAGATTACCCTCAGGAGGAAGTTCCAAACAAATACCTGTGGAGAGGGGGACAATCCAAGGTGATTCTTACTTCCCTTCCTCTTCTTGCTCTATATGGAACCACTCCTTTGAGTGTTGGTACCCACGTAGGGGGCCGTGGGTACCAGCACAACTCCAAACCAACTTGGTTTGAAACCAAATTGTCTCCGACACCCACCTCGCTAACATTTTGAGCAGCGCGGCCTTTGCGGATGACCTCCTGTGCCCTACAAACACAATTCAAGACCTGAAAGCCCAAGCCCGCAAGCTTACCCTGTAATAACCCTCCAGATCCCCATTAGGATATTCTTTTTGTAGCTTCATGGTGGAGGGGACTCACGGATCTTTTGAGCCAATGTGTCTCCTTTTCCTTAATTGATGTAGGGAGAGTTTCCTCTGCCTACGTAGTTTTTCTTTTCTGTACTCAGACTGGGCAGCACCCATCATCTCTGGCAGCAAAACAAAGGCCACCGGTGTCCTTCATATTCACCCCCTAAAAAATGACAACGGGGTAACACCCTCCCAAGCCCTCAATCACCACCTTTAAGGCAAAATAGAAATCCAAGGACAGAAAGCTCAGTTTCTACCATCTGATGAGCCTTTCCTTTACCTTGGAGTCCAACTCACCATGGATTTAAACTGGAAGCACCAGATCCAACGTATGACTTCAAATTTGAGGGAAAAGCTTGAATATCTTAATGTCTCCCTGACCTCCCCCTGTTAAGCCAAAGGTGTGGTACGCATAGCTATCAGCCCTGGTCTTGCCTACGCCTTTATAGTAAATCCATGCACCCCAGCAGACCTTGTCATCTAAGACAAAATGACAGAACCATTGACATGCATAAAACCCTCAAACAGCACAACAGCAGCAATGATACGAGAAGACGCGAATAACTTTGGGCTAGGGCGCCCCTCAATTTGCCTTTAATACCACAGGTGCATGGCCTACACGCAGGACCCCTTAGCCAGACATCGCTCAAATAGCCCAAATCTCCTCAACAATCAAATAGCACACCTCAAGAACCTGTCTGTAGGCCTCCTCAACAAAGGTGTAGGAACCAATCTCCATGTAAAACAACAACTCAACTACTGCATGCAGGCCTGTCAGCTGATCAGTATCCACCTTAGTGAGCTCCACCCTAGAAAAGAAGGGAAAGCATGTTCCATGATGACCAATAAACCATAACTAAGAAAGAAAAGTAAGCCGGTAAAAGAGTGTTGGCTCGCGGGTAAAAGAGTTTTGTAGAAAGAAATGAAAAACTACGTAAGCAGAGGAACATCTCCCTACATCAATTAAAGAAAAGGAGACACATTGGCTCAGAAGAGCCGTGAATCCTCTTCACCACGAAACTAGAAAAGAAAATGCTAATGGGGATTTGGAGGGTTAGTTGAAGCACCCGGCTCCAAAATCTGGCTCTGAAAAGTATGATTGTTTTCAATAGCACGCCTAGTGATAACAAGCTTGTTGGCATACATGACAGAATGGGCATGAAGTTTGCGAGCGAGTTTATTGGCGTGTTGGTGATCAAGTCCCAGTTGTTTAAACTGGTTAAGGGTGTGCTCAGTGTAGCAGGTCCCACCAACACCCAAAAGGATGGTGTGGAGAGTCACAAGTTTTGCATTAATGAGTTTGCAGAGGTCTGCATGCTGCCGCTGTGCCGCCTCCAACTGCTGTCCAGGCCTCGTGTCTTCACAGTACTTAATTTCAATCAAGTGCACATGCGGCTGGTTTGCATTCAGTTGGTGGGGTTGCCTCACGCGGTAGGCTGTTGTGGCCCTCAGTGTGGGGTTGTGTCTGCTGCGTAATGCATGATGGTGTGAGCAGGAGGTAGAAGGAGAAGAAGTGGGTTTGGCTTTATAGGGAGTAATCAGCATAGCATCAGGACGGCTGGAGGTGAGTCTAGATCTCTTTAAAAAAAAATTTTGGAAAGAGGTAAGGGGGTATAATTCTGTTTCAAGCATGTGTACGGATTTGGAGCCTCCAACCTGAGGTAGTGCTGCGCCAACCTATCATCATTTCCTATGTTAACCAGGCCAGCTCCTCAAGGGCTTTTGCTAAGAGCTTTGATGATCGTTCTTCCAGCAACATTGTGGCGTTCAGTTTTCATGCTGGCAATGATTTAATTCTGGCAGCCTGAGAGCATGTGGAGAGCGCTGTCTAATTGGTGACAGCCAGGGAGGGGGCATGAAGGATCAGTGGACCTCTTGAAGAGTACTGCATGTTTTTGGTTATAGAGGGTGCCTGTGCGATATTGAAGGATGGTGCGCTTCACAGGAAAGGAAATACTAGACATGTTCTTGAAGGCATTGCTGATATTCTTGTCAACGTGAGGTAATAGGCTCTGGTAGTAGGAGTAGTAACCTGTTTTGGAGTTGGCGTACCCAGTTGGTGAGGATATACAAGGTATGCTTCTAAAGGCATTGCTGATTTTCTTGTTAAGATGAGTTAATAAGCTCTGATAGTAAGAGTAGTAGCCTGTTTTGGAGTTGGCTTATCCAACTCTATGTTTGTATGCATGTGGGAATTGAGAGCACTTTGAAGATTGGGAAGGTGGATGATCTTAGGATTGGGTGCGGGAACTGTGGATGTGCCAGCAGTATGTTATCTTTTTTCCTTTTTGGCTGACCAAAATAAATGAGAAAATGAATTTCCGCTGGGATATGTGCTAGGAATCCCAGTATCAGCAAATTCATCATTGGTTTGATTTGCTTGATATTTGCAATAGCATCTGCACGTTCGTTACCAGCAATGCCAGCATGGGATTTTACTTGGTAGAAACAAATATTGGTTTGCGAGTTGCTAATGAGGGTAGATATAATTTTTAGGACATCCCCTTGAATGCGTTATTTGTGCTTATCAAGGTAAATAAGTTGTTTACGTATTTGATGAAGAGAGGTGAGACTGTCTGAAGCAATGTGTGAGTAGGAATGTGTGATGGCAGCAGCAATTGCTGCTAATTCAGCTCGACATATGGTGTTGGTGATTCCAGCACCATTAGGCTCAACAAATCTTCTGCTGTCAGTGCAGGGTAGCAGACGCCTGCTCCAATTCCTTGTATGTCATTCTGGATTTGACAGCTACCATCAGTGTAAGCCCATGTCCTCTAGTCAGGGACTTTGGGCATGAGGGTTGGACTGGATTGGTTGTGTACAATGAGCCCTTCATGATTACCTATGTGTGGATAGGTTGGATTTGTAGATATTTGTTGTTAGTCAGATGGGAGGCGTTGGCACTTTATGAATCCAGGCATGCCGGCGTGTATTGTATTGAGAGTAGAATGGTTGCCAACACTGCATAGCTTCCATTTGTCTTCTGATACAGCTTTGGCCAGGCTCTGTAGCCAAGCTGGGTTGTGATTGTTTATATAGATCCTTGCAGCTGTGTTCCAGACTGCAATAATTTGTAGGTCACAGATGTGCTGAGAGAGAGGTATTTCCTGGTTGATGCAGGATTGTGAATCGTTGTAGCAAAGGTTGGTACGAGCGATGGTTCCAAGTTCACAACAGAGATGTGGATAGGCAGTGATGAGTTTTGAGTAGGAGTTATCATGTGTTGTCCCCATACAGGGAGAAACATGAAAGTAGCAGTGGCCTCTGTGTTGAGAATTGCTGAGTACTACTAGCTATCTGAGAAAGAAAGAAAGAAAGAAAGAAAGACTATGCTTGCCAAGTCTGGCCACGTGCATTAAGAAAAGGTCACCTGAAAGGCAGGACCCCACCACACAGACCAAAAGGAAGAGGTGGCACAGAAGTCTACATTAGCAAGTTGGCCTCCACCATGGGACCTACGACACGACTGTCAGGCAGGCCCTGTCCAGCAAGCTCAAGACCCACCCCTAAGCCATAGAGCAAGCTTTCCAACATCTCAGCATGGGCCCCCCTCTTGCACAGGGGCCAACCAGGGCGGTGGGAGGTGAGCACGCAGTTATGCAGACCCAAGCTAAGACACTCCACCTCTAGAGACCTTCTCCACCGCGCCGACCTCTGGGACCACTCCTGCGCCAATGTCCTCCACCTGGCACTCGCGCACGCGCCCTGCCTGCGCCGCGAGCCAGCTCCAGAGGCCGCAACATGGAACTGCTGTTACTCCGCTGCCAATGTGTGAGGTCTCAGCCGCTCCCGAGTATGTCCGGGCGTGTGCTTGCACAGCACACGAGGGCGTTACCAGGGGACACCGCGTGGAGGCACCTCACAAGTCCCCCTGGGACAGGCCTGAGTCATAGCTTCCTCGGCGTACATGGGATGGGAGACGGAAAAACCTGAAAGTTTGGATGAGGAGGAGTTATGATAGGCACCGAAGAGAGTGTCTCAGGGGTCAGTGCTCCAGTAGTGTTGGTATTGTGGGTTGTGCGGGGAGGCCATTTTCTCTTGAGTGACCAGGGTCCATTCTTGGCCCTATAGAATACCTTACTAACTAAAGCTAAAGCTCTGTCACTGCGACTAAAGCTCTGTCACTGCGTAACCCCCCCCCCCCCACCCCGTAATCTCTTCAACCTCATCATATGCATTATACAACCTCTCATGGGCCTTGGTATCAATGGGATACATGACCACACATCCCCCTACAAAACCATGGTCATCACAGTGACTTAAATCCAGGCAAAATACTTCAGGGTGAACTCCAAGTGTAAAATAGCACTCAATAGACTGGCAGCCCTCATCAACCTTCCATCTACTGAAGAGCTCAACACTGATGCTATCCAAAAAATCCTCACACATACAAACACTGAAGCAAGAGTTCTTGCGGCTCACTGCCAAATAAACAACACCCACATTAATGGCCTCATTGATACCCACCTCAATCAAGCACTCAACCCCTCCACCAACATTGATGCTAACCCTCAACCAAGCAAAAACCGCCCAATACAGGAAGTACCAGCACCATAGCCTCCCTCCACAACTCACTTCAGGCATGAGATCACCGGACGTCGCCTCCTGCGGGCAACCAATGCCATGCCTGGGACAGCTCCTACAGCAAGCCCTCCCAGTACGAGCACAATACATGTGATATATCCTGAAACACAAAACCAATTTGATACTCTACCATCAACACAAGAAGTCTGCCCCCAGACCGAAAATGTGACAAACACTGGAGCAACAGAACCCCAAAGCGAGAAGCCCAGTAAACGAACATGCTCTAGACACAGAGCAAGCACAGTTTCTCCTATGTACTCAATCCACACTCCCACGCAAGCCAATCTTCTGCCCTCCACCCAAAATGTCAACCCAGAAGACAAGGGTACTCTCAACACCCCACCTGGAGATGGTTCCACAATCAGTGCTAACCTGCCCGGGATACGTAAACCTCGAAGATGGGCCTCCCAGCAAGCGTACACGCTCTCCAAAAATGCAAGAATCTAGGTATACGTTGTAGCAATGTAGCCAGGACACCTCAAGATATAGTGTCAATCAACGTAACACTCTATCAGAGACATTTCAGGGGGACTTGTGAGGCGCCTCCACGCGGTGTCCCCTGGTAACGCCCTCGTGTGCTGTGCAAGCACACGCCCGGACATACTCGGGAGCGGCTGAGACCTCACACATTGGCAGCGGAGTAACAGCAGTTCCATGTTGCGGCCTCTGGAGCTGGCTCGCGGCGCAGGCAGGGCGCGTGCGCAAGTGCCAGGTGGAGGACATTGGCGCAGGAGTGGTCCCAGAGGTCGGCGCGGTGGAGAAGGTCTCTAGAGGTGGAGTGTCTCAGCTTGGGTCTGCATAACTGCGTGCTCACCTCCCACCGCCCTGGTTGGCCCCTGTGCAAGAGGGGGGCCCATGCTGAGATGTTGGAAAGCTTGCTCTATGGCTTAGGGGTGGGTTTTGAGCTTGCTGGACAGGGCCTGCCTGACAGTCGTGTCGTAGGTCCCATGGTGGAGGCCAACTTGCTGGTGTAGACTTCTGTGCCACCTCTTCCTCTTGGTCTGTGTGGTGGGGCCCTGCCTTTCAGGTGACCTTTCCTTAATGCACGCGGCCAGACTTGGCAAGCACAGTCTTTCTTTCTTTCTTTCTTTCTTTCAAATCTGCCCTCAGACGGAGGAAATCCTAGCAACAAGATACAGGGCTAGCATCACTCCTCCTGTGCACCTAACTCACAACCTCTTACTAAACACAACTCAATCCAACGCACTGCCCCTCTCCCCTGATGTGAATCCGCAACCTTGGAATGCTCTTAATACCCCGCTTTGAGATGCCCCCAACATCAGAGCAAATCTGCCTGGCCTACAAACAGAGCTCCCTGAAGATGGGCCTCCCAGCAAACGAACATACTCTACAAAAAGGCACAACTCCAGATTTATGCCCCAACAGTACAGCCAGGGCATCTCAGGATAACGTGCCGATTATTCTGATGAAGGTTGCATTCATACAGAATCTGACCTCTTCTACACAGTAGCCACAAGTCAAAACGACACGCCTGAGGCGTGACGCCTCCCATTCCCATCATCCACCCCAACACCCCTAACAGCCCAATTGCACAGATCGGCAGCCATGACTCTAGGAAAAAGAGGAATAAGTTACTACATAGAGAGGAAGAAATTCAGACTCCTACCATCAACCCTCTAGCATCAAATTGTGATGGCGGTAGTATCTGGAAGTACAGAGAAACCTCTGTAAAGAAGCTGGCTCAGGAGACCACAGCAAGCCACGCCATCAACGCCGTTTACTAGAACGGCATCACACTTATAGATGCATGGAGGATATGTCTAGCCAAGGGGGAAAGGACATGAGCAATGACCTCTTACCCCAACAAAAGCAGTATCACACACACTAAGGGCCCATGATTATAGAGAAGTGGGCCCTGCCTTTCTGCAAGAAAGCTGGCTTTCAACCAGCAAGCATCTGCACTGCTGCCCGCACTGACATTGAATGTGCATGTTGTCAGATATGCAACTGCCCCGGAGGCCTGGAGCCTCTAAATTCGGAAACCCCCACCTTGGCATGTACATTTGTGATGTCTGCCAACGCACTTACCACTGGAAATGCCTGACAAAGCTTGGCTGCTACACTGACGAGCAAAGACAAGAGGTCCAATTAGCTGAAACCTGGGCTTACCCTGCCCGTGCTAGCCTCAACAACGAAGACAAACTCAACAGAGAAACAAATTATAGAGAAGAGCTACTTCAGGTTAGCTGGATACCATCATGGGAGCCAGAAGAAGCAAAAACGGCCTGGCCAAACTTCCACCAGCGCATTCAAGAATTTGAAGCCCAGCAAAACAAGCCAAACCTCCTCCTACCCACAGCAGACCTAGCCCTCTCCAATCTAGAGGGACAAGGATTCAACAAACCGGATGCAAGTAACACCTGGAAACAGAAATTGGATACAAAACTTTGCAACAAAATTACTTTTGATATCCACAAACAGGTGTCAAACCCACAAGCTCCTGCGAGTTTTGGGTCCAGGAAATTGACCTTGTTAAACATAATCCTACTAGGCTGGCTTAGTAAGCCACCCCCTAATCAGACTCCAACAGATACTGCAACCCATACTCCCCCCTCAACTGCCCCACCTAATCAGACTCCAACAGATACTGCAACCCATACTCCCCCCTCAACTGCCCCACCTAATCAGACTCCAACAGAGACTGCAATTCATACTCCCCCTACAACTGCCCCACCTACCCTTATCCTCCCAGAAACCTACAGATCAAGGGTGGCGTGTATCTACAATATGGACGGCAAATGCATTGGGATGATGGCCTCTCGTTGCTTTGATGTCCTCTACAAAGCATTCCACAAAGCCAGAGCACTTGGCTTACACAGTAGTATCTGCCCTCCACCAGCAAGCTTTGCATCTGAACTCATATGACTCCTCCTGTCTGCACTGCATGGTCTGGCACACTCGGATCTGATGAAACTTTAAATTAGGGCTTGTGACCCTGTGAACCTCAGTCAATTTGTGGTGGACCTGAGATCTAGGCACCTTGGCTACTGGAATCAATTCACAGCCCCCCCTGATCCCAGAGTAAACAACAGTAAACGGCTGATTTATCATCAATGGTGATCAGAAATGCACATGCCATCCACCCTCCTGATACAATGCCTAAATACATGTACTTGGATCTTCCCCATCACGTTTTCTCGTAACACTGCCAGATGCAGGCTGCGGGTTCACACTCTTTGAATTGAACAGGCTATTTGGTCCAACAGTACTTCTCCAGCCTGTGATACCTGTGATTCTGATGACGTACAAGATGAAAAACATGTGCTGTTGAAATGTTCCAATCTTCTGGTCTGCTCTCTCCGTCAAAGTATGTCTCACTTTTTGAGCACAACTTCTCTTTTCTTCATGTTCACGTCTCCCACAGGATGCCCTGTCTAGGTACCATGCACCCTGTGAATTCCCAGGATATCAATATTTTTTCTAAACCAGGATTATAACAAACTTCCTTTTTTCCTTCATGACCTCATGTGTATTTATGAACAGGCTAGCAGTCAAACGTCTTGACTGGCCTTTTTCCCTTGTAACCCTTGAATCTCTTCTAAATCCTGGATCACTCCATGTGCAGGGTCCTGCAGCGATTGTGTGAAGGCAGCGCGGTCAGATTCGCTTATAGGGCGGTTCAGGACCTTTTGTGGGCGCTGTTTGGAGGGCGCAGATGTAGAGAGGACAGGGATGTGGATTGTCACGACAAAAGTCTGCTGCAGCGAGAGTGTGCTGCAAATGCTTGTTGGTCTGTCATGGTTAAGTGTGTGAGGTGTGACCTGTATTTTGTTTGGACTTTTCCATGGACTCGCTCTCTTTTATGTTCTTCTGTGGAGCATCCCCCTGAGTATTGGCGCATTTTCCTTAATCCCTGGCCATGTGCCAAGGGTGTTGCTCCTGGTGTAATGATGTAGCCTGGTCAGCTGGTCCGCCCTTGTCCGTGCTCTGTCTCTCCCTGTGCTGTGCAGCCATGCCAGCACTCAAGCAGCACAACTCAAGCAACTGCAGCAAAGCTAGCATCTTGATTTTGGGGCATTAATGTCAATATTGGGCCGGAGGAGGAGATGGTTGGGTTGGGAAAGAAAGAAAGAAAGATCTACGCTTGCCAATGGGCCGCGTGTATTAAGGAAAAAGCCTCCCAATGGCTCCCACCGACAGAGGGCATTTTTTCTCCACCCCGGCCACAAGGATTCGATCCGATGGGTTGGGAAGGTTTGTGTTGATGTGGAGAAGCTTTTTCTTCTTTGCTTTTTGGCTGCTGTTTTGTATGTCTTGGCTACAAGAAGTGGTAGGAATGGTGGCAGGTATGGGAGGTGAGCTTGTTCGGTGAATGGTCGCATTGTCTGGAGGATTGGCGTGTGGGGGGGCAGGTTAATGTGCTGCTGCTGTGAAGCTGGGAAACTAGGTGCTCCTTGGCTGGTTGGATTGGGTAGGGGGTAGGAGCTTGTTTGCGACTCAGATCGTCTTTGCTCGCTAGGTGGCTCGCTGGAGGGAGAAGGAGTTTGTGGGTTGCGTCTTTTTGAAGTGTCAGGATTGTTGGGCCAAGTGCTAGGGAGGGTAGAGTTGGCAGGGGTCGGCAGGGGGTGTTTGAAGGTTCCTGGGGGTGTAGGGGTGCTGTATCAATTTTGTGCATGGTTCTGGGGGAAAGAAGTGGTTTTTTTGGGTGGGGAGTGCCAGGCTGGTTTGGTTGATATTTTGTGTGGAGGAGTATCTCTCTTTGGTTGTTATGGCTGTTGCATGTGGATCGTGTCCTTTTGCTGGGTGGGTCGCCTATTGGATTTAGGGCAGTTTGAGACACCAGGTTGACCTCGAGGGATATGTGGGAGGCAATTCATGTGTGTTGCTGCAAGTATTTGTGGGGTCCTTGTTAGCTTCATGAGGACTTCTTTGAGTTGTGATCCCTTGGCATGTGTTTTGAGGTGTTATGGCAGCTGCCTCCCTGGTTGCCGAGGGGGTCCCTTGTGTGTTAAGGGGAGCAGCACCACCACTGCTGGAGTGGTTGGCATTCAATTCTGACGAATTGGTCCCTGGATTTTGTGCTACTCTGTCAGTGTTTTGGGTGGGGTCAGTAGTAGCTTAACAGGGGGAGGACAGGGAGAAATTAAGGTATTCAAGCTTTTCCCTCAGGTTACAAGTCATACGTTGGATCTGGTGCTTCCAGTTTTTACCACCTACAACAATGAGATGCATGTTCCTTCCAATTTGGAAAGCCATACTTTAACCAAAGAAAGCAGACCTGTGGGTGGGTGCAATTGAAAGAAAGAAAAGAAAAGAAAAGTCTACGCAAGCCAAAGGCCGCGTGCATTAAGGGAAGAACCCCTAACAAAAATTAGAGGCCTCACCACTGGCAGGAGGCCCTCCACCTAAACTAGACAAAACTAGCCTAGGAGAGAGCAAGAGATAGAACTAATGGAAATCCAAGGGATTGCTTGCCATGCCCCTGAGCGCTCGGACTCTCCTTCGCCCATCCTCTGCCGTTGCTGCGTGCCCAGCAAACCCCCTCCCAGATGCTCCCTGGAAACAAAGTGCATGTCTAGTGTTAATGATGGTGGATAATCTTTGGATGGCATGGTCCCTGAGCTGGGAGGCTACTGATTCAGCTTTTTGTTTGGTCATACCCAGATTTATGAGAGGTTTAATTGTATAGTTGTTGTAAATTGTGCCACCAACACCAACTAAGATGATGTGCAAAGTCACTTTGTTATCCCTGTTTGGGCTTCTTAAGCTGCGTGTTTTAAGTCTGCTTATGATGGGGTGTTGAGTTTGTGCACGTTCTAAGGTGAAGAAGGGATTTGTGTCAGGGCAGAATTTAAGTTCAACAAGGTGAATGTCCCTATCTTGTGGTGGGATCCTGGTAGGACCAAGGTGGGCTTGTATGCCTGGGATGTGGTGCACAAATAGAGCGTCAGGGCGGCTTTGGTGCCGTGCAGGTGAGGCAGCGCCAATTGGGAAAACCCAGTCTGGAATAGCTCGAGAGGTGTGTTCAGGGACTTGTACGCCTTGATCCAGAAATCTGTCATGATTGCAGCCATCCATGCTAATGAGGGATGAGCCAAAACGGCCTTTGCTGAGGGTTTCTATTCAGAGACTAAGGGCCGCGTGGTGTCTGTTGGTGTGCATCCCACTCATTGTTGGGTTGGTACACCTATGCAGAACATGATAAATGTTGTCTGTATTTGCACAGAGTGGGCACCTATCAGAACTGGAGAAGTTAAAGTTGAAGGCATGGCTCTGTGTGTACAGGGTATCCGTTTGATATTTCATGAGATTTATTTGTTGTTTAAGGGTAATCTTTGGATTTTTCCAGAAGGAGTTGCTGATTTTCTTGTTTGCAAGCTGAGAGATTAGGTTGTGAGCTTCAGTGTTTGCGTTGGTGGTGGATGGTGTGGCATCGTTAAGCTTCTGCCATCTCTGGTAGTGGTACCCAGAGGTGTCAGCAGAGCCAAGTCTGTGTTTTTTGTGCATGTGTGTTTTAATTTTGTCGCTCAGGTTGGTGAGATAGTGTATCGGAAAAGTGTGGGAGCGGTGCCAGCCATCATTTTGTGTGGAAGTGGTCTTTAATGAGAGCCAATAACAATTGTGGAATGGGTCCCTGGCATCCGGAAGCGTAATGTCTATTGTGTCAGAGAGGGCTGCGGTGCGAGCGCAAGCGTCAGCCCCCTCATTTCCTATGATGCCAGAGTGAGTTTTGACTTTATAAAATGGATAGGGTGAGGGGAGTGCTCTAATATGGTTGATATGGCATGGATGAGCTCTGCATGTAGGTGATACCTCATGCGCATGGGATGAAGGGTTTGATTTGAAATCTGGGAAGGCAGGATGCACTATCAGTGGCAATTGTGGTTTGTTCGTGTTGGAGCGCCACAAGGATACCTGCAAGTTCTGCTCTGTTGATGGTATTTGTAGGTCCACGGCCGTTGGGTTTTATGTGCAGCTGCAAGTGTTGGGAGGGTAAACTAGTGTCCCTCCCCGGCTTGTAAACACCTGAGCCAGAAAGTGGTGGGGAGTCATCATCTTTGTGTTTGATTACACTGCCATCAGCGTAGGTGATTTCTTTCCAGTCTTTGATCTTAGGTGTGAACATCTTTCTAAAGTTGGCAGGGGTGAATGTTGCCCTTTCTTGAGGGCATTTATGTGAGCGGTTATGAGTGTCAGGGGGGAGGGATTGGAATTTCTGCTTCCAAGTGTTTGATGCAAGGTGTTGGTGTGTTTGCAGTGGCATGACTGGATTTGGAGTATCCAAGGGTAGCCAAGTAGCCTTTGGTGTGTCTTGCTTTACATCTGGAGGGACTGGAACCAGTCTTTGTAAGCGCTATCTAGTAATGCTCTGGCATTAGAATGGGGCATGAAAGTGGCAACTGGATCTGTGCTTTGGAGGGAGGAATGTACTGCTTGGCGCATGAGTTTAAACCTTATTTCATCATCATGGGGTGGATGGCAGAAGGAGAAGCCCGTGTAGCGCACTGAGAGGGCGTCTGTGTGTGCCCCAAAAACTTGGTCCCGGGAATTTGTACTGAAGTAGGTATTGTAGGTATTTTCAAAGTCAAGAGGGCTGGAGTACCTCTCCACTGAGACCATGCACCATTTCTGCAGGGATGATCGTATGCTGGAAGGAGTAATAAACTTGTTTGAATTAAAAACCTTTTTACTCTGTGCAAAAGAATTGTTTTGTTGAGCCTTTTGGCGAGAGAGCAAACCCATAATTTCAGTTGCTGAATCCTGGACAGGGGGCTGGATGGTGTCATGGATGCCTGCCCTTTTGGAAGCTTCGTAGGCTTCAAGCAGGGTCTTGAGCCTGTCTATAGTGAGCATGCCCATACACTTGCCATGGGCATTGTAGGTACAGGCGCATTCAGAGGTGGTTACCTCTGGCATTCGTGCTGGCATGGCGACCTCATCAGATGTGTCAAGGTGGAGGCTTTCCTTCATGAGGTCAACACTTCTTATGATTATGTCGCACTTCCATGTTGGCATGATATCTGTCTGGGGGTTGGTAGGTTGGAAGTCAAAGGTGACATTTTTGCGAATGGCGCAACCGGTAGTTGAGATCCATGAAGGGTCAGAAAGGCTCTGGGGGTTTCCTTCAAAGCCTTGGTTGACAAAATTGTCCAGGTCCATATCAATGGTCAAGTGGTCTTCTATAACCTCTGGTCGTTCCTCCGAGTCAAAGACTTGCACATGAGCATCCAAGTCTGGGTGTATCCGTAACATTTCTTCAGCTTCCCATTTAGGATGCCACTCTACATAGATCATTTGCCTATTTCCATGAGGGCATAAGTGCAGTGACAGGTTAAGGTTTTAAGGGTGGGTTGCATTGGCATTGAGAGGACTTTTATTATGGGAGTGATGCTGGAGAGAAGGTAAGGTGCTCCTTGATAAAAGACGTTGAGGTCGCTCTTGTTGATGCAGAGGTATTGCCTAACACGGAGCATGTAGGGCAGTTGCTTGAGGATGAAGCTGGATGTTTGGTGATATGGGTTGATACTCCTGAGTATGTCGTGTCTCAGTTGGTGGATTTGCGATTCAAGCATAGCCCTGGTGACCTGGCCGTGCCTGCCTTTATTGTCGAGGCTGCTGGTGAGGGCCGTTGCACACCTTGCATTATATTCCACCGTGGATGTGCAACCAAGACCATAGTTAATTTTGTCTTCCCGTATTATGGCTGTGGCAGTGCTATGCCAGAGCTTGTATCTCTCTTTGATAACCTTGAGGATACATGTGTCCCAGTCCGCAAGGTTTTTCTCGGAGCAAGGTGTCACAGGAAAGGCATATACAATGCTGGGGATGATGGCTGTGCGAATTATGTCCATTGTTTGCCTGGGTGTGGCAAAAGAGCAAGTCAGGCTTGCCAGTTTTTTGGTGAGCTTTTCCTCCATTTTGCCAAGTTGGGGTTCCCAGTCCAGTGTCATGGTGATTTTTAACGCCAAGGTAAGCAAATGGATCCCCGGGGCAAATTAATTGGGCTGGCTTGCCCTGGACCAGTACCTTATCTTTAAGTTGGCGTCGTGCAGAATCTGCAACGGATCCTTAGGGATCCCCTAATCCTAATCCCTAACTCCTGATCCACATTGACATTTTTTCTGGTTTCCTGGTGGAAGTGATACACGATTCCTTGGCCTTATGTGTCCCTATTTTCCTTAATAGGTATGAGGAGCTTTTTCACTGCCTACATAGTTTTTCTTTTCTTTTCTAAGCTCCCCTCCTTGATTAAGTTAGGTATCACCCCCACTGGAAGTTCCAGCATTAATTTGAATATCATGTTCAGTGCTCATTTTATTTGCAATATTTCACATAGGCCACGGAGTTGGACAGCATACCAGTACATTGGGCCCAAAAACTACATTAGAAGTCGACAAAGAGCGTAGCAGAGGAAAAAATGGAAGTCAGAATCCAACAAACAGCATAGCAAAGGAAAGCTACGCAAGAGTTTAACACCTCAAGCGTTAGTTCAAGGAAAGGAGCAAAGCCACCGCTACAAGGGCTCAAACCCAAGACCCCACGCCGCCTGGCCAAGGCTGACTACTCGGCAAATTTTAACCCATTGAACTTAGCCAAATCCAGCAGAAAGCAATGAATGCGAGAGGACAATGCAGGATGATGCAGGCCCAAACATAGCAAGAGATCAAAAGCCTTGCCACTTGCACAGTGAGCTCCCTGTCGCCTCAAGGCTGGCCTTGTGAATGTCCTGCCAATGTGTGTGTGAGTATTTGTGTGTGTGTGTGTGTGTGTGCGCGTGTGTGTGTATGTGCATTTGTGCGTGCGTGCGCGTGTGTGTATGTATGTGTGTGTGTGTGAAGTGTGTGTGTTTGCAAGCAAGCATGTGCACATGCGCGCTCGCACGTGAATGCCTATACCGCCGCCAGCCTTCTTGTGAGCATTTTAGGCAAAAACTAACATCCAAAGACCTGCAGAGAAGAAGCAGGGGAAGCTGAGCAAAAATGAGTGACTTATTGTCTCACTGAAAAAAGGACGAAGTCCATAAAGCAGGATTCCCTCACCTGTCAGCCTAAGCGTAGCAAAAAGCTGTGCAGGTCTCTTTCAGCAGCGGCCTCTGCAGCTCTGAGCTGTTCAGCACGCTCCTGCAACTCTTGCCTTTCCCGTCGCCTGGTTTTTTCGACCTCCCCAAGTGCAGTCACCAAGGATTGCTCCCTTTTTTGCAACTGCTGGATCTGCTGCCTGATTTCCGCCAACTCCCGTTGCTGTGCTTGTTCTTGAGTGTTCACCTGCACCTCGGCAGCCCTCCTCTCTGCATCTGCAGCATCTGCATCTTGCCCTGCCTTAATCCATGCTTGGCGCTTTTGCTGCAATAACCCTTGCACTGCTTCAAAGCGTGATTCCACCTGCAAGTCAGAGGAGGTAAATTATGAGTGCATCCACTGCAGTTGGAGCTGTAAAAACATTGCCCTGTAGTCAATATCATATGCCTGACCACAAGAAAGTGCCAACAAATGATGTCATCTCTCTTCGCAGGGTCCATTCCTACTACCTGATCAAGAGCCTGATCTATGCACACACAGACAGCCTTGGCTCCAATAGCTTCATCAAGCCCAAACTCAAGAAGGATGGAAAGATTATCTACTATAGAAAACCAGCTGGATTTCTAAGACAAATCCTAAGCAAAAGTAGGCCACGCACCCTTTGCCTCTTTGCTGCCGGGGTCTCAGCGACCCTGTCGCCCTGCAGTGCAAGGGGTAGAACAGTCACAGGCAAGGTTCCTGGCCAACTAAATTATGCATTGCGCTCTTGTCCTTTCACTTTTTTTATGACTCGTGATGCATGACGACCGCAAGATTGGTGAACTGAAGTACGCATTTCCATTGCCTTGTTGGAAAACAGAGCTGCACAAAGCATGGTATAAGCAGCCCCCCTTGGCGTGCCCAGATGGCTCAGTGCACACTGCCAATATCACTTACCTCATTGCTGCTGGGCCCAGGGTCAATGGTGCTGGGAGCGGTGTGGCCCTCGCCACCAGCAGCACGCATGCAGCCCTGAACAAGGCACGGCACAAAGTGATGTGAATGCAGTCATGTCATGGCAGTGAGTTCAAGAGCTTGTGTTGATGCGCAAGGATTCACAGAACAACCACAGCATTGCATTGCACGGATCTCTCCATGGGCACGACCAGAAAGGTCATTTTCTTGCCTGTAGCTCCCTGAAATCCAACTCAACTGGAAAGAAGAACATAGGTGCAGGAAACAGTAACAGCCTGGGCTGGTCAAAGACACACCATCTGGTTCAGTGCGGCAGCAGCATTGGTTGTGTTTGCTGTGTCTGCATCATTCTCCCCCTCAAAGCGCGACGCTGCTGTGACGAGGGTGGCATTCATGGCTGTATCGGCTGGCTGACTGCGAGCATTGTTGTTTGCTGGTGTGGACCGCAGAAGTGGTTGACTGCTAGCATTGTTGTTTGCTGCTGTGGGCTGGAGAGGTGGCTGGGGGCTCTGTTGGGGGGCAGGCGCTTGGTTGGGCGCTTGGTTGCTGCGGTACTGGAAGAAATCGGCCACACTCTGGGCCAGTCGTGTTGGATGTCTTGGTCCCACCACCCTGTACGGACACCAAGCAGTTCATTCCTCACATAAGCCCATCTATTGGATTTGAAGCATTAATCACGAATGTGACTTGACTTTGTAACCAGCCTGGGATCAGCACAGCTGTGAACTCTCTGAGCATCTCTTAGCTAGCCCTCCCATGGAAGGGGCAAACCCATCAAATAAAGCGTGAATGGGCTCCCTTGCCAGTTAAGCAGGATAGCGGCACGTGGTTAAGATCAGACCCTTGTGATGCTCTTGCAAGAGCAAACCTCTAAAGCCCCTGTGGCTTTTTTTCTCTACACTATCAGATGTTGCAGCCCAGACAGCCTCTCATGATAATGACGCATCATCAAAATCGGGCGCAGAGTCAGCAAAGCAACAGAAAAAAGGAAAGAGATCGGTCCAGTTCAAGAAAGGATATAGATTGCCCTCCTTTCCTGCCAATTGGCAAGTTTGCCTGCCACAGCTTCTCTTATACTTCTGACGTGTTTGATTGCACACAAGATACA
This sequence comes from Dunaliella primolecta, assembly GCA_914767535.2. NCBI lineage: Eukaryota > Viridiplantae > Chlorophyta > Chlorophyceae > Chlamydomonadales > Dunaliellaceae > Dunaliella > Dunaliella primolecta. The sequence continues at coordinate 9,156,867 of OU611761.1, forward strand.
ATACGTCACTCACCTCAGAAATTTGTTGGTGTTCATCTTTTTCTTGTAGACTCTGCACATCTTCAGGTATGTTGTGGGGGGCACCACCCGTAGAGTCCCTCGGGTCAGCTTGCTGGCAGTCTCTGGCTTGAGTGCATTATCAGGAGGGGGAGGGGCGTTGAGCAGATCACGGAAGGGATCCAGGCCCTCTGGGCCAAGCAGGATGACGCCATTGGGGTGGTTTGCCCCACCACCTGAGCCTCCAGTGACGGGGGCCTCCTGCCAGAAATCATTGGGAAGGCCCTTCCGCAAGACTTCGACTGGGTGCTCCTCATCCAGGCAGTTTACGTAAATGACTGGGGAAAATCCTTGGACCTGCACTATGGCCCACTGCCGCTGCTGTTGCACTATCTGGTTGTAAATCTGCAGGACAAAGCACACACATGCGCGCGTGTGGAAGGGGGTGGGTGGGTAGCTGATGCATGCATTTGTGTGTACTTGTGTTTGCTTGTGGACGCACATGGGCATGCATGCCAGTGTTTGTGGACATATCATTCAGCACCCTTTTAAGCTTTATTATGAAAGCTTCTTTGACACACTGTCATGTTGCTGTTTGATGTTGTCACCCCTTGGAGTGTGTACAAAGAAGTAATAGGTGTGCTGCAGCAGGTCACTCGCTGTCCACTACCCTTTTTTATTCCCCAGAGTCAAATAAATCCGTCTGCATTCTTAGCTACAATTCTGGCATTCCTCATCCATTCTGCAGCCCAGTCCCATGCCAAGCAATCTTTTCCAAGGCAGCCACATTGGGTTAACAGGTCAGATTCCAGACAGTTTTTAATCCCTTTCTTTGGGCATCAGGCTTATGCTGTTTCTGTGCAGGTAGTGAGAATGATTTTAGTCTTCAGCAAAAAAAAGTGCATTTGCAGCGGGGATCCAAAGAAGTTTTGAATTTCTGGACATAAGTGGCGGTCACAATGGCTCAGTTTGGTGAAAACCCAGACCAGCCCACCCCTTCCCGCCAAACTTTTGACAAGTGTCTTCACAAACATTGGTAAAGTGGATCCAGGCGAGCTCCTGCGTCCAGAACGAGCTGCAGATTGTCTTGGCGCTTGCTTTTGCAGGTACGGGCGCACCCTCCACCCCTTAGCCTCAGATCGGAGCTGACCCTACCTCCATGTGTGCATGAGTTTGTGCGTGCAATGCATGGCATGGTGTAGGATTTGGCGGTTTGCACAGAACGCGCCAAATGCGCACGTGTACAGTTGTGTGTACACCTTCACTGGCCCAGACGCATTCATGACAACAATTACCGACGAACAGGTGGTGTCCGGGTTATCTGCAAGCCCAGGATCACCATGGCTTTATTGTTATTATTCAGGATCTAACCAAGGGGGGGGAGTCCACTTCTCAACATGCTTTTGGGAATGTTGAATCGATCTTTTGATCTTGTAATTGCCCTGGTTAGAAAAAGAACTTTACTACCTGACTAAATCAACCCCATATGACTGCAGTCTGAAAGATGGAATGCAACGACTATCGGTGTCCGTTGTGTCGATTCTGTGCTCAAAAGGGCCAGAATATCTGAGCTGGACAAGCCCACCCCAAAATGGGCATGCTTTTTATATGCCCCCAGCAAAGTCAGACCCCAACTTGGGTCAATCAAGCTTGTCTGAAGACGTAGCTGTCTATAGCGCAAGAGTTTGGCTAGTCAAGATTGCAGCCCGTATGCCACGGTGTGAACCCTACTTTTTGACCGCCAAAGCTCTATTCCGGACCACGATTTTAATTGATCTGTAATCCAGGTACCGGACCAAATTTATCAGAAAATTAAAATTTTTAGTTAAAAAACCATGTGATTGGTCAGATTCAGAATTTCAGCTGTTATCCTGAATTTCAATTGAGGGAAAAGAGACACATCAGCTTTAAAGAGCCTTAAGTCCCCTTCCCACTTAGGTAAGAAACAGAAAGGGAGTGTGGGGATCTGGAGGGTAAATGAAAGCACCTGGCTCTAGCATTTACCTCGAAAAGAAAATCCAGCACAAGGGGGTACCAAAGAGGTCAATTTTTAACCCTTTTTCCAGAGGGGGCTATCTGAAAAGGAAAAAATTACGTAGGCAGAGAAGACTCTCCCTTCATTAATAAAAAAAAGGAGAGCATATGCTGGAATTTGTGTAAGTTGCCCTGTGTGCTGAGATAGACTGGGCCAGAGCTCACAAAGGTGCCCGGCACGTAAACCCTAATTATGGGAAACTGGCAGAAGTCGCCACAAAACACCAGCCACTGGGGCTTTTCACTCCATTTTTTTGCAATGATATTCTTTTGTTACAAGCACCTTAAATCACAAAAAATCACCCAATTTGGTGCGGTGGGTGGTCAGATATGGAGTTTTGGTGGTGAAAACTAGGGTTTACGCCGCAGCTAATTAGGCATGGTCTTCATAACCGGGATCTTTGAAAACCTAGTGCTATAGAAAGCCTACCAGATGGACCCAAGTTTCAAAGTTCCTGGTTACGGAGACCATATGCAAAGGAGCATGCAAAAAACACATAATTTAAGGCCTCCTCTGCCTTTTTTCCCTATTTTTTGAATTCGCAGGATGTCAGCAGACTATATGGGCAGAGGGGGTATCTGAGGCCCAAAATCAGGTGATTTTTGCGTGCTCCCTGCATGTATGTCCTGTAATGGGCACCTTTCAAATTTAAGCTCGTACGGTAGCCTGTTTTTCTGTAGCACTTGAGTTTCAGAGGTGCCAGTTACGGGAAGCATGCCAAATTACCCGCAGCGTGAACCCTAGTTTTCACCATCAAAACTCCACATCTGACCACCCACTGCACCAAATTGGGTGATGTTTAGTGATTTGGAGTCCAGTGGTTGGTGTTTTGTGGCGATTCCAGCCATTTCCCCACTGGGGGAAAATTTAATGGCATTGGATGTTCCAATTTTTCATTTTTTGGTGGATGTGATACCGTAGTGGGCTGTGACCACGACGCACTCCCAAATTTTTTGAATTAAATATTTCCATTACGCAGCCATTACGCAACCTGGCAGCCAAGCAGATTTTATTATTACTTTGCGCACCCCCAATACGCAACCATGTTGGCAGCCATGCAGATTTCATTTTCACTTTGCACACCCCATGCAGATTTCATTTTCACTTTGCACATCCCGATTACCCAATCTTCCTCTCAACCAAAGCCCTTTTCTCCCTTTGGATACCCCCATTATGCACTCCACGAGCAGCAATTTCACTCTCCACACTCCTCATTATGCACCATTCTTCATGCACCTCAAGAAGCACCTCTGCAAAGAATGTCAATGGAACAGATGCACATGCATGCCCGTTCCACATCACACAGTTAGCCACGAAGCCATTCATTACCTGGCAAAATAATTCATTCAAGCAACTTATCATGCTGCTCCTCTCGCTTTCTTTTCTTTCTGTTACACCGACCCAGGACATAGCGATGTCCCAAAAGGGCCTTTTCTGCTCTTTCGCATCCTCAGACCGCTTCACAATGCTCTCTTTGCCACGTTTCTCCTCCTCACCCTTGTCCCTCTCCCTCTCCCCCGCACCTATCTTTCTCACGTGCTTATCCATCAGAATTTCGAATGTGAAGCACCGATGATTTCAAGTCTTGATCAGGCACACAAAGACCTCAGATTTTGGTGTGAGTGTAGGATGTGGCCTGCCCTGATCTACCTTGTTCATAGGAGCACCCATGGTGTGATATAAGTTTGCTAGAATTTCTACCTTAGGTCAAGAGACGTCAGAAAGCACAATGTATGGATGACAAGGGTCAACTTCATTATAAAAGCAAACAAGAACAAAAAGTACGTAAGCAGTGAAAACTCCCCACAATATAGAAATTATAAACTACATATTCATAATCCTGAGATCCAAAACTATCAATTGGGTACATGTGTGGGTCCAATTGGAGGAGGTGGGGGGTGATGGGTGGTTGAGGGGGGGGGTTCTTTCACAACCTTTCTAGGCCACTCCTACCGAATTCTGACATGATCACATTTGTGAGCTCAAAAGCTGTCAACTGGCAACATCTCGGTGCAAATTGAGTAGAAGGGGGGGGGGGGGTCTGTGTGCATGGCTGGGGGTCAGTGCTATGCGCGTAAGGGTGTGGGCAGCTGGGGGTGAGGAAGCAAACATGCAGTAAACAGATTTAAACTTTTAAAATGGTAACAGCTTACAATGTGTTATTGCTTGGTGAAACCAGGAGGGCAGTTTGTGGACTTGCAAGCAGTCGTGGGTGCCTGGTAGGGCAGGTACCGGTATGGCATGCATAGGCTTTCGCTGCTCCGTTTTTGCCCCATAACTCTGCTGCAACTCGATTTTTCATTGCGCTGAGTGTGCAGATGGATGGGGAATTGAAAAGGGAGCAGATTGGTACCCTTCTAGATCGGAAAGGGGTTTGGGGGGGGGGGGGCTGAGGGGGGTCCAGCGCAAAATTTACATGTGCCTTCCAGATATAAAATTCTTCTACTTGTTACCACTGGGCGTGCTATTGAAAGCAATCGTACTTCTCACAGCCAGATTTTGGAGCCGGGTGCTTCCACAAACCCTCCATATCCCCATTAGCACTCTTTATTTTACAGCTTTGTGGTGGAGGGGACTCATGGCTCTTCTGAGCCAATGTGTCTCCTTTTCCTTACTCAATGAAGGGAGAGTTTCCTCTGCCTACATAGTTTTTCATTTCTGTCTACAAAACTCTTTTACCCTCCTGATTAGGTAGCAAAAACCTTTTGGCTCACCGCGGGTGCAGCGCAAAGACTGAATTTACATAAATTCGGCTGAGGCATTTCCCAACAGAAGATGCTGCTTGGACCTGGGCTGGGCTGCAAAGCCAAGGGGCCAACACTAGTCAAGATGCCTACTTGGACCACACCGTGACTCACCTCAGGAGGCACACCCTGATGCCAATTGGCAGAGGCAGGCGGGACTGGGAAGTCCATACCCTGCACACAAAAGACGGGCAGGGAAAAGGAGTGTGTGTGTATGTGTGTATGTGTCCTCGGTGAGGCCCTAGCTAGTTTGCTAGTTAGGGGACCTTTCCTTGATGCACGATGCAGCTGGACCTGGCTTGCGTAGTCTTTTCTGTGTGTGTGTGTGTGTGTGTGTGTGTGTGTGTGTGTGTGTGTGTGTGTGTGTGTGTGTGTGTGTGTGTGTGTGTGTGTGTGTGTGTGTGTGTGTGTGTGTGTGTGTGTGTATGTGCGTGCGTGCAAGCAACAGGTGAGCAAGCATTTGTATTTGCATGTGATTGAGTTGTGTTTGCGTGCGCATGAGGAAACTTCCATGGGTCCAGGAACATGCTGGAAAGGGAGCCTAGTGCAGGTACATACGCACACATGGGTGTGCATGCTTTATTTGTGTGTGCCTTGCGGCAAATGGCAGCAAGAGGGTGTGCGAACGCTTGCACATCACCCAATGCAGCAAGGAGCGCGTTCTCTGGCTGCCACGGATTGCCAGCTGAGCGTGCCCACTGAAGCTACCGTCGCAAACGCCGTGTTTGCGAGCCGTGCGCTCCCTCACCTGTGGTCAGTTGGAGCCGGGCTGGAACGCGTGGCGCCAGTGGTTCCTGAAGAAGGTTCGGCCAATGATGTGTGCCTCAGCTCGTAGGCTCAACCGCGCCAGGGCGCTTCACAGCTACTCACACTCACGTCGTTTGTCGAGCCGTGTGGTCCGTCAACTGGTCAGGCAGAGTGGCTGGGCTGGAACACGCGGTGCCGAGGGTCCCTGGGGCAGGTCAAGCCAATGATGCTTCTGTCAGCAGGCACGAGCCGTGCCAGGGCGCTTCGCAACTACTTACACTCACGTCGTTTCAGTTTACCTTCGCAATCCCCACGTCGCTTTTGTCGTTTAGTTCGTTGAACTCGCCCAGACGTCGCTTTTGTCGTTAAGTTCGTTGAACTCGCTCAGACGTGGCTCAGGAGCCTCACACTCACCTCTTCCGCGCTCTTTTCTTTCAGCTTCCTTCCTTTTTTTCTCATGCAATCAAAGCACACATGAGGTTTTATGTCAAGCAGCGTGACGCACCCCCACGGGCATATGCATGCTTCCACGTCGATGCAGTCCTGAGCACCTCCCAGTCTTCTCCTGTGCTTGCTGCAAGCTGGGGAAACAGAGGTGAACTGCAGGCTCACATGTGCCTGAGAGGGAGAGCAAAATGCGCCAAATGCGAACTCTCCTTGAGAGATATCTGCCACGATCGATTGTGATGTGGCAAGCTTAAGGTTATGCGACGCTGAGTCTGCACCTGCGCTCACTGACGCCAACATGCATCTGATGGTAGGCAAGTCTCTCATGCTTGCCATGGCCCTCTTTAGTTTCTCCAGACACACAGACGGCAATGCTAACCTCAAAAGTAGAATTCTTCAAAGCCGGATATTTCCCAGAGCTGGACAACTAGCCCCCCCAAAAAGCATGTTTCAAAATGCTCCCAGCATAGGTGTCCCATAACAGGGTTGTTCTATCTGGGATTCCTTTCGTAGTTTCTATTATGCCCTCTCCCAGGCTGTCATCAATTGGACAGCCCTCAGGCTGCCAGAATCATATCATCTCCAACATGAAGACTGAACGCCACAATGTTGCTGGAAGAATGATCATCAAAGCTCTTAGCAAAAGCCCTTTGGGAGCAGGCTTGGTTAACACGGACATAGGAAGTGATAGGTTGGCACAGCACAACCTTCAAATTTCTGCACGTGCATCGAACAGAGTTATATCCCCTAGTTCAAACTGGGGCTCACTTTGGACCCCTTCGGTGGGATTCAATGGGTGGCTCGTTCCTTAATGCACACGGCCGAACGGCAAGCAATAGTGTTTTTTCTTTCTTTTCTGCCCCCTTACCTCTTTCCACGCAATTTTTCTAGAAGATCTGGACACACATCTAGTCGTCCTGATGCTATTCTGATCTCTCCCTATCAAGCTAAACCCACTTCTTCTTCTTCTCCTTCTTCTCCCTGCTCACGCCATGTGTTACGCAGCAGGCATGGCACCCCACAGAGGTTCAGCATAGCTAAGCGCGTGAGACAGCCTCACCAACTAAATGCTAACCAGCGACATGTGCACTTAATTGAAATCAAGAACTGGGAGGACACGAGGCCTGGACAGCAGTTGGAGGCGGCATAGCGCAGCATGCAGACCTTTGTGACTCATAAGTGCAAAAACTGCGACTCTTCATACTATCCCTCTGGGTTTTAGCGGGACCCGTTATATTGAACACACCCTTAATCAGTTCAAACATCTTGGACTTGACCATCAACGTGCCATTTAACTTGCTCGCAAGCTTCATGCCTATTCTGTTATTTATGCCAACAAGCTTGTTATCACTAGGCATGCTATTGAAAACAATCATACTTTTCAGAGCCAGATTTTGGAGCCGGGTGCTTCAACTAACCCTCCAGATCCCCATTATTAGCACTCTTTATTTTACTGCTTTGTGGTGGAGGGGACTCACGGCTCTTCTGAGCCAATGTTTCCCTTTTCCTTAATTGATTTAGGGAGGGGGGCTTTCTTTGGTTGGAAGGCTGACAGTGCTGACTCTGCTTGCTGTTAAAGGTCTGGAACTTCAGTCTTTCAGCTATCATCCTGCTTTCTTTTCTCGTTGCTGGATCTGTCTTCTTTCTCTGTCTGCCGTGCTTCTCTCAGTCTGAACTTCGCGGTGGGTGGGTCATACGGTCTGTGCACCTTTGTGGCCCCCTTAATTGATGTAGGGAGTGTTTCACTGCCTAGTTTTTTTTCTTTTCTTTTTCTTAGGGAGAGTTTCCTCTACATACACAGTTCTTTTCTTTTCTATAGCAGTTTAGTAGTTTCTAAAGAACTCACCCTTAAACATCAAATACCGTAACTGTAGAAAAGAAAAGAAAAACTACGTAGGCAGAGGAAACTCTCCCTACATCAATTAAGGAAAAGGAGACACATTGGCTCAGAAGAGCCGTGAGTCCCCTCCACCACGAAGCTAGAAAAAGAAGACTCTAATGGGGATCTGGAGGGTTATTGGAAGCACCTGGCTCCATAACCAGGCTGCAAGAAGTATTATTGTTTTCAATAGCACGCTTAGTGGTAACAAGCTTGTTGGCATACATGACAGAATGGGCATGAAGTTCGCGAGCAAGTTTATTGGCCCGTTGGTCAAGTCCCAGTTGTTTAAACTGGTTAAGGGTGTGCTCAGTGTAGCAGGTCCCACCAACACCCAAAAGGATGGTGTGGAGAGTCTCAACTTTTGCATTAATGAGTTTGCAGAGGTCTGCATGCTGCCGCTGTGCCGCCTCCAACTGTTGTCCAGGCCTCGTGTCTTCACAGTACTTGATTTCAATCAAGTGCACATGCCGCTGGTTTACATTCAGTTGGTGGGGTTACCTCACGCGGTTGGCTGTTGTGGCCCTCAGTGTGGGGTTGTGTCTGCTGCGTAACGCATGATGGTGTGAGCAGGAGGTAGAAGGAGAAGAAGTGGGTTTGGCTTTATAGGGAGTAATCAGTATAGCATTAGGACGTCTGGAGGTGAGTCTAGATCTCTTAGAAACATTTCTTGGAAAGAGGTAAGGGGGTATAATTCTGTTTGATGCATGTGCAGGGATTTGAAGGTTGTGCTGCGCCAACCTATCACCACTCCCTATGTCCATGTTAACCAAGCCTGCTCCCCACGGGCTTTTGCTAAGAGCTTTGATGATCATTCTTCCAGCAACATTGTGGCGTTCAGTTTTCATGCTGGAGATAATATGATTTTGACAGCCTGAAAGCATGTGGAGTGCGCTGTCTAATTGATGACAGCCTTTGAGAGGGCAAAGTGGGTTAGTGGACCTTTTGAAGCGAACCGCATGTTTTTGGTTATAGAGGGTGCCAGTGCGATATTGTAGGATGGTGCGCTTCATGGGTGTGGGTATACAGGACATGTTCCTAAAGGCATTGCTGATTTTCTTACCTACATGTGGTAACAAACTCTGATAATATGAGTAGTAGCCTGTTTTGGGGTTGGCTTATCCAAGTCTTTGTTTTGTATGCATATGAGACTTGAGAGCATTTTGAAGATTGGGGAGGTAGGTTATTTTAGGATTGGGTGTACGAGCTGTGGATGTGCCAGCATTGTGTTCTTTTTTTCCTCTTTGGTTAACCAAAATATATGAGAAAAAGGATTTCCGCCGGGGCCTGCGCTAGGGATCCCGGTATCAGCCACATTATTATTGGCTTGGCTTGCTTGATATTTTGCAATAGCATCTGCACATTCGTTACCAGCAATGCCAGCATGAGATTTTACTTTGTAGAAACGAATATTTGTTTGTGAGTTGCTAATGAGGGTAGATATGGTTTTTAGGACATCCCCTTGAATATGTTGTTTGTGCTTCTCTGGGTAAATAAGTTGTTTACGTATTTGATGAAGAGAGGTGAGACTGTCTGAAGCAATGTGTAAATAAGAGTGTGTGATGGCAGCAGCAATTGCTGCTAATTCAGCTCGACATATGGTGTTGGTAATTCCAGCACCGTTGGGCTCGACAAAACTTCTGCTATCGGTGAGAGGACAGTAGACTCCTGCTCATTGGAGGCTCCAATTTCTTGTTTGCCATTCTGGATTTGACAACTACCATCAGTGTAAGCCCATGTCCTCCAGTCAGGGACTTTGAGCTTGAGGGTTGGACTAGACTGGTTAGGTACAAAAAGTTCTTCCTGATTACCTACGTGTGGAGAGGTAAGATATCTAGATATTTGTTGTTTGTCAGAGGGGAGGCGTTGGCATTTATTGAATCCAGGCATATCAGCATGCATTGTATTGAGAGTAGAATGGTTGCTTATACTGCGCAGCTTCCAGTTAACTTCTGGTACAGCCGAAGCCAGGCCTTGTAGCCAAGCTGGGTTATGATTGTTTAGATGAATCCTTGCAGCTGTGTTCCAGACTGCAACAATTTGTAGGTCCCAGGTGTGCTGAGAGAGAGGTATTTCCTGGTTGATGCAGGATTGTGAATCGTTGTAGCAAAGGTTGGTACGAGCGATGGTTCCAAGTTCACAACAGAGATGTGGATAGGCAGTGATGAGTTTGGAATAGGGGTTAGTTACCATGTGTTGTCCCCATACAGGGAGGAACATGAAAGTAGCAGTGGCCTCTGTGTTGAGAATGGTTGAGTAGATAGCATGGCGTAAGGCCTGAGTCATAGCTTCCTTGGTGTAAATGGGATGGCAGACAGAAAAACCGGAATATCTGGATGAGAGGGAGTTATGGTGGGCACCAAAGAGAGTGTCTCGGGGGTCAGTGCTCCAGTAATGTTGGTATTGTGGGTTGTGGTCCAGCGGGGAGGCCATTTTTTCTTGAGTTACCAGGGCCCATTCTTTTAGGGCAGTGTGGATGTGGGTTGGCAGGGCCCGCAAAAAGGAGCCTTTACTCTTCTTGCTAGCAAACTTGTTTTCTAGCATAGTCTTGCAAGCAATGAGCCCCTGCAGCTCAGATGCAAAGCTAGTAGGAGCAGGTGTCATGGCTTCATGGAAGCCTGCAAGCTTGGCCCTATAGAATGCCTTGTAAAGAATTTGAAATCGGCTAGGGGTTATGATCCCAACACATTTACCTTGTGTGTTGTAAACACATGCCATGTATGCTTTGTAAATTTCCGGGAGGAGAAGGGGAGGTGGAGCACGAGAGTTGGGGCTTTGTGATTCAGTGTCTAGTGATGTTAGATTGGGGTTTTGTTTTACTTTGTACTTGACGAGGTCAATGTCATGCAGCCAAAATTCACTGCAACCAGTGGGTTTAATGTCTACTTGTGGGTTGGTGGGGTGTATGTCAGGAAATTTTATTGCGGAGTTCTGCGTCTAGTTTTTGCCTCCAAGTATTAATAGCGTGAGGCTTATCAAAGCCTTGTCTTTCAAGGTTAGGAAGGGCAGAGTCTGCTGTGGGTCGGGAAAGGTCTGGTTCACTTAGCTTGGCTTCAAATTCAAGCAGACGCTGTTGGAATTTAGGCCAGGTCTCTCTAGTTTCCTCAGGCTCCCAGGAGGGCATCCAAGTGACCATTATGAGCCCCTCTCTAGACTGGCATTCTCTGTCAATTTTCTGTGCATCGTTAAGGCCTGCCGCAGTGCGCAGGCGGGACAAGCCCATGTGTCAGCTGCATCTATCTCTTGTCTTTGCCCATCAGTATAGCAACCAAGTTCTTTCATGCATTTCCAGTGGTACGTTCGTTGGCAAACATCACAGATATACATATCAAGGTAAGGAGGTTCAGAGTTGATAGGTTCATAGCCACCATGGTAATTGCATATTTGGCAGCAAGCACACTCAATATCAGTACGAGCAGCAGTTGAGGTAGTTGCAGGCTGAAGGCCAGCTTTCTTGAAGAAAGGCAGGGCCCACTTTTCAATAATCATTGGGGCAAAATGGGTGTGGTATTGCACTTGATGGTGAATGAGGCTTCTCCATCCGTCTTTTTTATTGACCGTGCAGTTTCTCCAACCATCTATTTGGGTTATGTCAAAATCATGGTTATATATAGCGTTGATAGCATGGTTAGCTGTTTTTGCTTTTGTAAGCTTGTGGACTGAGGTTTTCTTATAATTCCAGACCTCAGAGGCTTGGCATAGTGAGCTGAGGGGGTTGATGACAGGAGGGGTGAGCTCTTTCTCTATGTGAAGCAATTTTTTCTTTTTGTTTTTGTGGTTATTAATTTGTGTATCTAGGCTGTGTGGAGTGTTTGGACAGGAAGGAGGGTTGCGGATTTTGCCTGTATGGCCAGTATCTGTTGTGCATGGGGAGTTGGGCTGTGTTGGGATGTAGTTAACAGTGCTTTGACTGGCATTAGCTCCTGGATTATTCTGGCTAAAAGGTTGAGACATGGGTGTGGAGGTGTGTTTTAATGTTGAGCGTGTGCGCTTGCTGGGTGGCCCTTCCATAGGTGAATCTTGTTGAGTGGGCATCAAAACATTAGAGCTAGCAGTATTTTGTGTTGAGGTATGAATTATTTGTGTAGGAGTGATGCTTATCCTACACTTGGAGCGAGTTCTTTTATTAGGTGGCTCTTCTGTGGGTTTTGTTTCTTTGGCAGTCATTACTTCCTGAGTAAAAGGACAAATTTCTTGTGTAGGAATGTTGACTGTAGGGGCGGACAAGGTAGCTTGGTCACGTCTGAGGCGGCGTCCAGTATGTTCGTGTCTGTAGTGAGATGTGGAGCGAGGTTGTGGTGATGTCACAACTTGTGTGGAAGGGGTGCTGTTTGGTTGGGAGCTTGCAAGAGGGTAGGTATGAATCAGGTTTTCTGGTTCCACATTGAGGCCACTCACATGTGTGTTTTTGATAAGGCGGTAGTGTGCAAGAGTGTTTGCTTCAGTGTTTTTGTAGGCAATGATTTTTTGAATGGATGATGAATTCAACTCTTCTGTCTGGGGGAGGTTAACCAGTGCTGCCAGTCTGTTGAGCGCTATTTTTCATTTAACGTTGACCTTAGAGTATTTGGATTGTAGCTGAGCTACTGTGATGATGTGAGTCTTACACGGGGATGTGAGTTCATGGATTCCATTAATTCCAAGGCCCATTAGGGGTTGCATTATGCAGGTTATGAGGGAGGAGAGATTGTGGGGAGGTGGTTTATGCAGGGAGAGGGCTTCATGGATGAGGTTCAAGTCCTCATTGAATACAACTTCCTCGTCTTTCATGAGGTGGAGCTTACTAGAGTGGATGCTGATCAATTGGCGGGCACGCATGCAAAAGTTGAGCTGGCGTCTTATGTGCAGATTGGTTCCTTCTCGTTTGGTAAGATAGGATGTAGATAAGAGCTTAAGGTCTGCTATTTGCTTAGTGAGGAGATTGAGGCTTATGGTGCGGTGTCTAGTTGAGGGATCTTCTAGGCTAGATGTGAGTGCAAAAGCCAGGCGTCTGTGGTATTCTACACAAATTGAGGTGCGCCCTAGTCCAAAATTGTCATAATCTTCGCGAATCATAGCTGCTGCTGTGCTGTTCCAGAGTTTGTATTTATGTTTGGTAATCCTGTCTATCATGGTGTCCCAAATGATGAGGTCTGCTGGTGTGCAAGGAGTAACTGCAAAAGCATAGGCAAGGCTAGGGATAATGGCTGTACGGACAATGTCAAGCGTTTGCCGTGGGGAAGCGTAGGAGGAGTCAAGGTTATCAAGCTTATTTTTGAGGTTACAGGTCATGCGTTGGATTTGACGCTTCCAGTTTAAGTCCATGGTGATTTGAACTCCAAGATAAAGGAAGGGTTCATGTGATGCAAAAAACTGGGCCTTTTGTCTTTGTATTTCTATTTTTCCTTTGAGCTGTTGACAGAGAGCTTGAGATGGTGTCATTCCATTTTGATCTTTTCCAGGATGACTGTGTAAAATGCCCGTTGCTTTAGTTTTGCTGCCAGATATAACGAGTGCAGCCCAGTCAGAGTAGAGAGTGAGCATCTTGGCTTGTGTTTTGAGGTCCTGGATTGTGCTAGTGGGGCAGAGAAGGTCGTCAGCAAAGGCAGCGCTGCTTAGCACGTTAGCAAGGTGAGTATCAGTGGCATTTTGGCCTGGGATGCAGCCGTGTTTGTAACCGCGCCCTCCTACATGTAGCCATCTTAAGAGGGGTTCCATGTAGAGGAGAAACAGGAAGGGCGAGAGTGTATCTACTTGAATTGTACCTCTTTCAACAGGAATTTTTTCAGTGCTACGTCCTGAGGGCAATCTAACTTGGGTGGTGGCGCTTTCATAGAGATTTTTGACAGTGTCAATAGCATCAGTGGGGAAGCCCAAGTCATACATTATCCAGAGCATCCTGTCGTGGTCAGTAGTGTTGAATGCGGAGGTGAAATCTACAATGAGGGCGTAAATATCTTTCCCAAAAGTTTTGGCGTCTTCAAGTCCCATGATGACACTCTGGAGCTGGTGGATGGTGTCTTTTTGATAACGGAAACCAGCTTGAGTAGAACTCAAAAGAGAGTGTGCTTCTGCATATTCGTAGAGTGTATTAGTGACCATTTGGGTCCACAGTTTGTAGAGCGTGTTGGCAAGCCCGATGGGTCTGTAGGATGATATCTCTGTCTCTTCTCCCTTGTTTTTGTCAATGAGGATAGTCTCACTAGTCTTCCAGGATACCGGGGTGAGGCGGGTGGCCCACATAATAATGAAGAGTTTGTGGATGCTCTCTTGGATTTCAGGGGAGAGCATCTTGAGGATCTCATTTACTACACTATCTGGACCTGGTGACTTGTTATTACTTAGAGTTTTGACACATTCATTGAAGGCACTCTTATCCATGATTTTGGAGTGAAGCCATTCCCTTTGATTTTTACCTTCAAGTTCTCCTTTTGTAATTTGTGATTGTAGAATAAAAGGATCAGGCACTTGTTCAAATCTACCAGCCTGTTCCCAGGGATAATTTCGTGGTGCTTCTTTTGGGAGATATTTGCCATGCTTGATGTTAACTGCCTTCATAGCTTCAGTGTAGTAATTTTCTACGATTTGGGCCTGCTTGGTAGGCTCAGTTTCAATGTTGCCAGTCTCTGGATCTCGCAGCGCTTGGAGGCCTGCTCTTGGTTGTGCATTCTTATCTTAAAAAATCTCCTTGTGTGCTCGTTTGGGATTTGTGTTGATTGTTTTTTGCAGTTTTTTACGAGCCATGTTACTATTTTCTCTGTTGCAAGTTTCATCAATATAGGTAATAGCTTGTTTGGCGCTGTCAGACAGCTCCTCCAGCTGTTGGAGGGGAGGGAGGTCAAGCTTCAGGCTGTTGAGTTTAGAAATGGCTGTATGGAGAGTTAGGTTTTCCTTATTTTGTTGCAAAATGGTTGAGGTGCTGTCTGTTTGGTTGATGGCAAGGGATGTGAGTAAGTACTGAATAGATCTGATGAGGCTAAGCTTCTTTTTTATGTGACACCGCTTGTTGCTGACACTCCTTGGACACTTCTTGGCTTGTTGCTGACACTCCTTGTATTAAAAAACCACAGTTTACACTCAAAAACATGCCATCAGATTCAAATTGTCTTCCATCTCTGCACGCTGCCCATTATGCAGCGAAACGGACAGCATGAATCACATTGCCCTTAGATCTCTACACCCAACAATAAATGGGATTCACACCGATAGGCACCATGGCCTTAGCTCCTGTGTTAAAGCCCTCAGCAAAGGCAGATATGGCTCATCCCTTATTGGTATGGATGCCTGCTGTAACGAGACTCCTGGAGCAGGGTGTAGAAGTCCCTGAAAACATCTCCCAAACTATCCCTGACTGGGTCTTCCCTAATGGTACTGGCTCTTCTGCACGACACCAAAGCCGCCCTGATGCTGTCTTTATGCGCTCTATCTCAGACTGACTTGTCCACCTTGACCATACTAAAATCCTTCCTCAAGAAAGGGATGTTCATCTGGGGGACTTGTGAGGCGCCTCCACGCGGTGTCCCCTGGAAACGCGTTCGTGTGCTGTGCAAGTACACGCCCGGATATACTCGGGAGCGGCTGAGACCTCACACATTGGCAGCGGAGTAACAGCAGTTCCATGTTGCGGCCTCTGGAGCTGGCTCGCGGCGCAGGCAGGGCGCGTGCGCGAGTGCCAGGTGGAGGACATTGGCGCAGGAGTGGTCCCAGAGGTCGGCGCGGTGGAGAAGGTCTCTAGAGGTGGAGTGTCTCAGCTTGGGTCTGCATAACTGCGTGCTCACCTCCCACCGCCCTGGTTGGCCCCTGTGCAAGAGGGGGGCCCATGCTGAGATGTTGGAAAGCTTGCTCTATGGCTTAGGGGTGGGTTTTGAGCTTGCTGGACAGGGCCTGCCTGACAGTCGTGTCGTAGGTCCCATGGTGTAGGCCAACTTGATGGTGTAGACTTCTATGCCACCTCTTCCTCTTGGTCTGTGTGGTGGGGCCCTGCCTTTCAGGTGACCTTTCCTTAATGCACGCGGCCAGACTTGGCAAGCGTACTCTTTCTTTTCTCTTTCATATTTATCTTGTTGAAGTTAAATTCTGCCCTGATACCAACCCTTTCCCACTCTAGAAGCTGCAACTGCCCAGCATATTAACACTAAAACCAGGCTCTAAAACCCACAGCTAGAGAAACCCAAACAGGAACAACAAGGTAACCGTACACATCATCTTAGTTGGTGTTGCAGGTTATCTACAATGATTTCACCATCAAACCTCTTATCAACTTGGGTTTAACCAGGCAAAAGGCTAAGACTTCAAGCTTTTCTTTTAGTTTCAAGCTTATGTCTGGTTTGTTTGCAGGCATCTCTTTATGCTTCAGCTAAGCTGCCCTCGTAGGCAGGTACAGCTGTGTAATCCTTTCCTTTCCTCTCCAAAAGGCTAAAGCATTAGCATCCAAGTTAAGTTGCTATCCAAAGATTAACAACTATTATTAACACCAGACATGCACTTCATTTCCAGGGGACTTCTGGGGGAGGGTTTGCTGGGCGCACGGAGGAGGAGAGCAGGAGAAGGAGAGTCCGGGCGTCCAGGAGTATGGCGGACAACCCTCCAGATCCTCATTAGCTCTGTTTCTGGCTTTCTCCTCGGCTAGCTGTGTTAGTTTAGGTTTGAGGGTCCTTTGGTGAAACCCTTGCTAGCTTGCTAGTTAGGGAACCTTTCCTTAATGCACGCGGCCTTTTGGCTAGCGTAAATTTTTCTTCATCTTTTTTTACCGCCAGGTTATTATCTTCAAGGCTAGCCTGGTACTTTGCAACCTTATCTGCGCATTCATTCCCAGCTATTCCAGCATGAGATTTGACCTTAAAGAAAAAGATGTGACCTTGAAAGGTGCGGGCGGAGTTTGAAACCAGAAGACATCTTTGTACATGATGTCTGTGCTTCTCTGGGTACAGGATTTGCTTTCTGATCTCTCTCAGCTAATCCAGAGTGCTCACTTATTTCCCTAAATTATCTCTTAGTGCCTTATCAGCATGATATCATCTGGACAAATGTCTCATGGAAGCTTTTCTTACCCCCCGTCTTTTACTCTGGCTTGATGCTCGTTGCACCGGGCTTTCATTTCCCTTTCACTCCTGGAAAGCTGCGTTGTTGCAATAATTGTACTACATACACGTTACTTAAGGGACCTTTTTAATTTCTTACTGATGGCTCACGTAAACCTGTAAACCTGAAGTGCAGCAAAAAGGTATTACCTGGCTGGCGCTGGCCGTTGTATAAAGTACATTGTGCCATGTCCAGCATAAGGATTTCTTTCTTTCCATCCAGCAACCTGTGCAGACAAGCAGAACATCATCGTCCACGCAAGCGAGCCATGCATGTACTTATTCAAGCTTTGCATGCTGTGCGGAGCCCTTTATGCACCCCATCAAACAAGTGATCATGTCACATGTCGTTGACACTTACTTTCTAGTTAAAGAAACTCTATGAACACAGTCGTTTTGGCTGGCGTAGCTTTTTTCTATACCATCTGCGGCATTGACGTCCAGATTAAGGAAAAATGAAAAGAATACAGCATAGGCTGTGATAACCTTCAAGGAATAGAAACGCTGGCTCAAAGAGCCGTGAGTCCCCTGTTGCGTCCCCATGATGTCATCCTTGCCAATACAGTTAACCTTTAAGGTGGAGGGGCTCATGTGTGCGTTGTCATCTCATCCGTGCCAGCAGAGCTCTGTTCTCTCCTGACACGTCGGCTTTGATGTAACGCACGACCTTGGCTGCAGGAAGGGTCTGATGCCTTGCTGACCACCCTGCAGTGCACTTACCTGTCCCACTTTTGCCAGCGGCGCAGGCGCCTGTGCTGCTGCAAACACCTGTCATGCAGCAGCTGCTGCTGCTTTGCCAGCAGCATGCATGGGCCCATGGCAGGCCTCCGAGTGCATGGGCTGAAGCGCTGCTGCAGTGGCTGCTGTGGCCGGATGCTGGTTGCCGGTGTTTGCTGGTCGTTGGTGGGCGCTGGTCGTCGGTACGCGCTGGTTGTTGCTGGGCGCTGCTGCTGTGGCTGCTGCAGCTGCTATGGCTGGGCGCTGGTTGTTGGTGCTGTTGCGCTTCAGACAGCAGAAAGGGCAGTCCCATGCGTTGGCACAGCCACAGCAGCCGTCCCCTGCAATAGTGCACGGCACAGGAGGTACAATTTGTCAGGGATGATGGATGCCGGGACAGACACACAAGATTTGACCTGTCAGAGATGACAGGCACACAGAAGATGCGCCCTGTCAGGGACAAAGACACAAAAGAGATCTGCCAGTGATTTTAGGCACATAGGCGATGTGATCTGTCTGTGTTCGGTTGCGCAACCGCGCTTGACCATCTGTGGCAGAAACAACCGAATCAAGAGAAAAGACAAGAGTATGACAAAGGCTGTGATAAATGAATAAAAAAGAGGCAAACTGGCTCAAAGAGCCGTGAGTCCCCTGTAGTGCTCATGTACGCGCCATCATTTCATCCTCGCCAATAAAACATTTCCTTTGGGGTGGAGGGGCTCACGTGTGCATTCTCATCACAACCGCGCCAGCAGAGCTCTGTTCTCTCCAGAGACATCGGCTTCAATGTAGCGCACGATCTTGGCTGCAGGGTTCAGCCGCCGTGCTGGTGACCCTGAAGTGCACGTAAAGCTGCCTGTCCCACACTCATCAGTGCCGCAGGCACAGGTGTTGCTGCAGGCACCTGTGCTAGCGCAGCTGCTGCCGCTGCTTTGCCAGCAGCGTGCATGGGCCCCTGGCAGGCCTCTATGTGCATGGGCTGAAGCGCTGCTGCTGTGGCTGGGTGCTGGTTGCTGGTGCTGTTGCTCTTCAGACACTGGGATGGGCAGTCCCATGCGCTGGCACAGCCACAGCAGCCGCCCCCTGCAAGAGCGTATGGCACAGAAAAATCGAATTTTAGGGATGATGGATGACAGACAGGCATGCAGAAGATGCGATCTGTCATGGACGACAGGCACACACGAGATCAGATCTGTCATGGACGACAGACACACAAAATATGCGATCTGTCAAAGGTGATGGATGCCAGGAGCTGAAGCACCCTGCTGCATTGTCATTGATGCACCGCTGCTGATGCTACTATTGTTGATGTTGTACCATTGTTGTTAGCACACTATCATTGTTGATACAATGTTGTTGATGCCTGGAGCTGACGCGCCCTGCTACACTGTGCTGACACGCCCTGCTACACCGTTTTCGCACTTCAAGAATAACTCACAAATGAAAAAAAATATCATGGCCGACCTGATCCTTTTCCCCCAGAGCACCAGCAGCTCGTGCCGTTGCTTGTATGAAAGCAGAGAGATGATGCTCCAAAAGCAGGTCGCACATAATGGACCATTATTGATTGACTATTGTCAATAAATTAATATTATACAATTAATTATAATCTAAAATAAATGGTACATGTGTGAATGATGGAGGGATGAGTGCATCCCTCACACAGTCAGTCCTGCCAGCAAGGGAAGCCCTTGAGCCGCGCTTTGTTTGGAGGCTCTGGCGAATGATAGAGATAAGTGTCAGCTGAAAGGCGGAAGAGACTTGTTCCTTTTCACTTTCAGAGCAGCAGCACAAATGCTTGCAGTTTTGGTGAAACACACAACTAGCGTCAGCGCTGCCGGCTGAGCCTATTTCCATCCGCGCTGACAGGTTATTAATACTCTGCCCAAGCATAAAACTCCAAGCAGACAGCCCCATGGTTGTGTCGACTTCTAGCTTGCAGCCATTCCTACCAATCTGTTCCCACTGACATAAAGCCCCGATAAATGAGCAGCAACTTATGGCAGCGGTTCCATGAGCATGGCTTCCATGATCGTGAAGCAATAAAGGATACCAGAGTCACTTTCCTCCTCCTCCCCCTCCTCTTCCTCCTCCTCCTCCAACACCACCACCACCAACAGCAACAGTAATGATAATGGTGGTGGTGGTGATAATTCATGATGACAATTAAAATTTAGGAACATCCTGTAATGCGAAGCCTCTTGCCACCGTAGCTGAGTAGCGCCATGATGCGCACCTGTCAATCAGCTGCTTGCACATTGCTCCAATGGCCATGCGCTGGTCCCTTGGTAGGCTCCGTACAGGGTCCCAATCTAAATCCTCATCCCCCAATCCAACCTCCCCATCCCTTGATTGCTGATGGGACCGCCTCTGCCTACTGTGTGGCAGCTGCTGCTGTAGCAACGGCTGCGGATGTACCTCTCCCTGCTGCTGCTGCTGCTGCTGCTGCTGCTGCTGCTGCTGCTGCTGCTCGGGAAATGCCTCAGGTCCCTTGGATTCATTACACAGAGCAACCCTCTCTTTCCCTTCACTTTCCTCAGGGCCATTGCACAGAGCTGTCACTGGCACCCGCCCTCCTGGAGTGCTGCCACCTCCAGGCGCTCCCACTGCCTCCCCAACCTCACCATCTGCTGCAACACCACCCCCTAATGGTGATCCCTCACGGCCCACACCATCATCTGCATCTACACCGTCCTCATCATCGCCGTCCCCGGCTTCGCGTGCTTGACCAGGGGCAGCATCATGGCCGCACAAGGCCCACCCTGTGAAGCAAATGACCATCGAAGGACCGACAGATGACACTCCAAGGAATTATAAATGAATCGAAATGGCCATTAAATGACGATCACGACCGACAAAGGTTTCACTTCAGAATGGCCTTCAATCGACATTCACAACCACGCAAACCTCGCCCTGTGACGCAAATAACCATCGAAGGACCGACAGATGACCAATGAGCATCATGGCTGCACAAGGCCCACCCTGTGAAGCAAATGATCATCGAAGGACCGACAGATGACCAATGAGCATCATGGCTGCACAAGGCCCACAATGTGAAGCACAAGCACAGTGACCACCATCCATGTTAACCAGCACCACACTTATTGCAGTCTGTGCAATGATCAGTTTATGTGCAGTGATCCATTTATGTTTAATGCCCCATTCATTCCATCCGATGATCCATTTGTGTGCAATGCCCCATTCACTTTCATCCAATGATCCATTGGTGTGCAACGATCCATTCCATTCCATACAATGATCCAGTCATGTCACATGACTCATGTGCAACAGTCCATTCCATTCCATTCCATCCATTTGCACATAGCATGCTTAGCGCAGTGTGTGAGTACAATGCTCCACGCATTTGGCCATCTGGCTCGAGGAATTGGACAACCTCATGACTACACAGAGCCCACACCCTACTATACAGCCATGCACAATGCAGGCAGAGGCTCACAGAGTCAGCTTGAGACTCCACCACATTCATCCAAGAATGTAAACCACATGTGCCACACCTTGCCAGGTACTCATGATCATCCACTATTGTTTCTTTTTTATCTATTTCATCAAAGGCAGCTCCACCACAAACATCCAAGAATGCAAACCACATGTGCCACACCTTGCCAGGCACCCGTGATCATCCACTATTGTTTTTATCTATTTCATCAAAGGCAACTCCACCACAAACATCAAAGGATGTTGGTGTCGGGATCAGCCCTAAGGCACAGGTAAGACACCCCAAGGCATGGGCAAGACGCACGAAGGGAAGGGAAGATTAAAGGCAAAGGCAAGACACACGGAGGGAAGACACACAAGGCAATGGAAGACACGCAAAGAGAAGACACACAAAGCACAAAACAACAAGCACGAGTCCATGACTGCTTCGCCCTAAGCTTGCCCATCAAACACGTGCCTGTCATCCAACACACCAACTCGAATTCAAAAGGGCTGAAGCCCCACGTCCTGAAGGCCTGCTTGCCTACGTAGGTCCTCCAGCTGCATCTGCAACCATTACAGATTGGGGACTGGACAGATCAGTTTTTTTGTTCAAGGGCATAAGCCCCATGCCTTGCAGGTCTGCTTGCCCACATAGGACCTCCAGCGGCACATGCAATTGTAAAAAAGGGGTGGACTGGAGAGATAAGGACTCTTTGTTTCATTGGTGTGCAAGAAAATACAGGAAGGGAGCAGATGAGGTGGTTGGACGCCTTCTGCTTGCGCTAAAGGATAGGATAGGATAGGATGCGCTAAAGGCGTACAAGAAAGCACAAGGAAGGAAATGGATTGAATGGAAGGATATCTCCTACTTATGCCAAAGGGCTTACATAAAACCAACTATATCCTTATGGGGAAGTGTGAAACCTGCTGGTCCCATCAAGAACAAGAGAGCACAACTTTTTTACACTTGACTTTTCCAACACTTGATTTTTCCAACACTTCTTTGCGTAGAACATAAAATTATATATTAGCTGTGTGTAGCGCATGACCGCATCAGACACGAAAATCACTGAAGTCCTGGCACTATGTGAAGGCACTACGTGACAACCACAACTCCTCTTTTGATTTCCTCAGACCGAAACAAGCAGTCAGTCCACAATTGCCTTTCATCAAAGACAGAAGTACGAAGTGATTGACCAGTCTGAACGGCAATGGGCACGATTCCCTATTGACAGCTGGGCACGTTGTTGCATGCTCGACACTGACATGCATGCTCCTCCTGGATGCGTGCTCCTCACAGACATGGATGCAAGTTCCTTACAGACATGGATGCATGTTCCTCAGACATTGATGCTTGCTCCTTGCCTGTGGAAGTAACAACAGCGGTGCACGTGGCACAGGAGCATGCACTTGGAGGTGAAGCAGTGTGCACTCATTGGTGCAGTGGAGTACACTCAATGGCACAATGGCATGCACACTCAGAGGTGAAGCAGCACACACACAGTGGCGCAGTGGTACGCACTCAGAGGTGAAGCAGCATGCACGCAATGGCGCAGTGGTATGCACTCAGAGGTGAAGCAGCATGCAAGGCACGCACTCGGAGGTGAAGCGCATGTTCTCAATGGTGCAGTTGAGTGCACTTGGCACACTCAGTGGCATGAGGGCATGCACTCAGAGGTGATATGGCATGGGAGGCATACTCAGGGGTGAAGCAGCATGCACACAATGGCGCAGTGGTATGCACTCAGAGGTGAAGCAGCATGCAAGGCACGCACTCGGAGGTGAAGCAGCATGCAAGGCACGCACTTAGAGGTGAAGCCCATATTCTCGATGGTGCAGTGGAGCGCACTTGGCACACTCAGTGGCACGAGGGCATGCACTCAGAGGTGATGTGGCATGCGAGGCACACTCGGGGGTGAAGCAGCATGCACACAATGGCGCGGTGGTATGCACTCAGAGGTGAAGCAGCATGCAAGGCACGCACTCGGAGGTGAAGCAGCATGCAAGGCACGCACTTAGAGGTGAAGCCCATATTCTCGATGGTGCAGTGGAGCGCACTTGGCACACTCAGTGGCACGAGGGCATGCACTCAGAGGTGATGTGGCATGCGAGGCACACTCGGGGGTGAAGCAGCATGCACACAATGGCGCGGTGGTATGCACTCAGAGGTGAAGCAGCATGCAAGGCACGCACTCGGAGGTGAAGCAGCATGCAAGGCACGCACTTAGAGGTGAAGCCCATATTCTCGATGGTGCAGTGGAGCGCACTTGGCACACTCAGTGGCACGAGGGCATGCACTCAGAGGTGATGTGGCATGCGAGGCACACTCGGGGGTGAAGCAGCATGCACACAATGGCGCGGTGGTATGCACTCAGAGGTGAAGCAGCATGCAAGGCACGCACTCGGAGGTGAAGCAGCATGCAAGGCACGCACTTAGAGGTGAAGCCCATATTCTCGATGGTGCAGTGGAGCGCACTTGGCACACTCAGTGGCACGAGGGCATGCACTCAGAGGTGATGTGGCATGCGAGGC
This sequence comes from Dunaliella primolecta, assembly GCA_914767535.2. Taxonomy (NCBI): domain Eukaryota; kingdom Viridiplantae; phylum Chlorophyta; class Chlorophyceae; order Chlamydomonadales; family Dunaliellaceae; genus Dunaliella; species Dunaliella primolecta. The sequence continues at coordinate 9,180,462 of OU611761.1, forward strand.
ACACTCGGGGGTGAAGCAGCATGCACACAATGGCGCAGTGGTATGCACTCAGAGGTGAAGCAGCATGCAAGGCACGCTTTTGGAGGTGAAGCACATATTCTCGATGGTGCAGTGGAGTGCACTTGGCACACTCAGTGGCACGAGGGCATGCACTCAGAGGTGATATGGCATGCGAGGCATACTCAGGGGTGAAGCAGCATGCACACAATGGTGCAGTGGTATGCACTCAGAGGTGATGTGGCATGCGAGGCATGCAAAACACGGGCAAACTGAAAGCATTACCTATGGTGACAGCACGTCGCACTTGCCAGCCCCCAGAAGTGCTGCATCATCACATCCACCTCAAATGCGGCAAGCACGTAGTATAGGGGCATCCAGGCTTGCATGATGCACACATGAACACACCCTGCAGGCTCTACCTGTGGTGGCAGCACGTTGCGATTTCCAGCCACCTGAAGCGCCGCATCACATCCATTACACATAAAGATGGCTTGCATGTACGTAAATATTCATATATATATACCCTGCAGGCTCTACCTGTGGTGGCAGCACGTTGCGATTGCCAGCCCCCTGAAGCGCCGCACCACGTCTGCCTCAGGAGCAGCATGCCCATCCGCAGGAAGGGAGGGCAGGCAGCCCCGCAGTGCATAGTCGGTGGCAGCACCACACAGGTGCTTACCCACGACCATCCAATCAGGGGCCCTGCAGGCCTTTGCACCTGGACTGCCACCATCACCATGGCCCAAGGCATCAGCAGCACCTGATGCCTGAGCAGGGGCCATCCAACCAGGGGGCCTGCAGGCCTTTGAATCCATAGTGCCACCATCACCATGGCTCGTGGCGTAAGAGGCACTTGACGTCTCAAAAATGCTATATGGGGCACTGGTAGCAGGATGGGCAGATACACCTTGCTGCACATGTGGCTGGTCACTCCCCCCGATTCCAGGAACAGGCCCTGCTGGATCAAGAGCACCCCCTGCTATGCTCTGGCAGGGTTGCGGTTGTGAGGAGGCGAGGGGGACGCTGATCCCCTTCGTATCTTTTGGATGCTGCTCCTGTGGTTGTGAGAAAGCAAAGGAGGTGTTGCTTCCTCTCGCATCTTCTGGATGGTGTTCCTGTGGTTGTGAGGAGGCAAGGGGGGTGCTGCTCTCTTTTGCAGCTTCTGGGTGGTGCCTGTGAGGGACTACTTGGGCCCAATGGGAGCTTTGATGCCCCTGCTGCTTGATGTGACCGTGCTCCCATTGCTGTTGCTGCTGCTGGTGCTGGTGCTGGTGCTGCTTGTGCTGCTCATGATGTTGCTGGTGCTGCTTGTGCAATCCAAGATGTTGCTGCTGCTGTTGCTGCTGCTGCTGCTGCCGTAGCCTTGTCTGCTGCGGCTTGGTCTGCTGCAAAGCACGCAGGCGCCAGACTGCAAAGTCCTTGAGGTCCAAGGAGTAGCGAGAGAAGTCTCGGCATGCTTCACGGATGAAGCGGTCACTCTGTGCGTGTGTGCACACATATGTGTGTAATTGTATGTGTGCATGTGTGTGTATGTGTGTGGGAGAAGTCATGGCATGCTTTGCGGATTTAGCAGCTGCTTGTACATGTGTGTGTGTGTGTGTGCGCGTGTGCACGTGTGTGGGTGTAAGCGTACTTGAGCACGCATGCCATTGATGTTGGAGCAAGTATGGGATTCCTCTGTTCAGATTGGTATGCAGGATTCTTTGGTAGGGCTGTACCTATCTTTTTATGGCGGGGTCTTAGTTTGGGGGCTAAGCAATTTAGAGGAAGGATCCAAAGCCTCCCGCCCCCCCAAGCACGCGCGTGCGTGCACACACACACACACGCTGCCTTTGACTGTGCACACACCAATCAACAACATTGATGGCATGGAAAGATACACCTTAAAAATTATCAACTTCATTTCTCACGCGCTCCTTCAAACAAGGAAATTAGGAGTCGTTTGAATTGTGAGGAGACCGTGCTGTTTTACGTCATTTGGTTGCCGAGGTCCAATGTCTTCGTCATGGCTCTTTCCTACTCCTTGGAAGGCAGGCACAGCATGGGAACTATCAACACCTTAAAATTGAAGTCTGCCTGCTTGCTCATGGCCTCGCAGTTATCATCACTGCCCTGCTCCATCACTGCAGTGCTCCATCATCACTGCCCTGCTCCATCACTGCAGTGCTTCATCATCACTGCCCTGCTCCATCAATGCAGTGCTCCATCATCACTGCCCTGCTCCATCACTGCAGTGCTTCATCATCACTGCCCTGCTCCATCACTGCAGTGCTCCATCATCACTGCCCTGCTCCATCACTGCAGTGCTTCATCATCACTGCCCTGCTCCATCAATGCAGTGCTCCATCATCACTGCCCTGCTCCATCACTGCAGTGCTTCATCATCACTGCCCTGCTCCATCAATGCAGTGCTTCCTCATCACTGCCCTGCTCCATAACTGCAGTGCTCCATCATCACTGCCCTGCTCCATCACCCCTGTGCCACTCACCTTCAATTCAAGTTTCCCTAGTTGCCCACCACCAATGCACTTTTCAAGGCAGGCTTCTCACCACTGCTCTGCTCCATCACCCCTGTGTGACTCACCTTCAATTCAAATTTCCCTAGTTGCCCACCACCAATGCACTTTTCAGGGCAGGCTTTTCACCACTGCTCTGCTCCATCAACGCCACAATGTGTACCTTAAACTTGAAGTTTGCCTGGTTGTCCATCACCACTGCACTGCTCACGGCAGGCTGCAAGGCCTCAGCCACCATAGCCGCCAGCCCCCCCTGTGTGCACAGTGGTGGTGGTGGTGGTGGTGGTGTGTGTATGTGTGCGTGTACGTGTGTCTATGTATGTGTGTGTACGTGTGTGTATGTGCGTGTGGGTGTGTCGATCTGAGCACATGTACTGCTGCATTTAAACTTGCTGCCCAGACGTTTCAACGCAAGCTTTAAGGAATGACGAAAAGAGCATCAAAGCTGTCCTGGCTTCACAGTCTCTTTCTACAACCACCAGTGAGGCAACAGGCCTCCAAATGCAGGTCCATTTATTCACCTATTTATCTGCTAGGCAGATGGCAGGCCTCTTGGCACGTATCCACTTATTCATGCAACTAGCAAAGCAGATTGGACGATGTCAACACAAGAAAGATGCTGGACCTGAAGGTGCTGTTGCTCGTATTTTTGGCGCAGTGAAACGCTGCGCGCTAATGTTGAGCACATCCAAGTCTGCTTAGCACAGCGACCTGGAACCAAGGAAGAGGTCTTAATGTTTAGGTTGGTAACTCGAGACACACCGTGATCATGGACATTTTTTGAATCATGTTTGAATTTGTGCAGAAACTGATTAGCACTCTACCCTACTACATCCCATGACATGTTTAACAAGCAAGCCATCCGTCTTTAATGCCATCCTCATCCTCATCACCATGCTATCAGTGGCCCTTTTGCCCTGTAGAAGGAGGCCTATGTTTGCCACCATTTCCAGGCTGAATTCAAAGGTGCACCACCGCATGGACGGCACCTTTGAGCTTGGGCTGTGACCAGGCGCACAAGCGCATATCAAACACAGTCAGCCCTTGTCTCAACTAACAAACACGCATCATCTTCCTTGCCCTTCCCGCTACCTACTCGTAAGGCCCCGGTCACACACGCGGGATCAGGGGGTCCGGATCAGGGTCGGGATCACTATTTTTTCAAAATTTCCACACCTGTTTTTTAGTGCCAGGAGGATGCACGCCAATTTTGTGAGGCCATTGGTTCAATCAACTGCTGGAAATTCACACTTCATAAAATTTATCAATTTTTGACTCTGGCTCATTGAATTTTGCCGTGACCCTGATCCCAGGGCGGTCACACGACGGATCACCCCCCCGGGATCACCCCCCTCGCAAAATTATCAATTAGAAAGTTTTTGCTGTTATTGTATTGAAAAGAGACCGTGGACATAGACAATTCGTCTCCAGCCGGCAATGGGCCTGGCCTCCAAGCCCCGCTGTTGGCCTTTATGGTTCTTTTCTTCTCAGGCCCTCCCCAAGTAGGCATGCCCATTACCAGCTCTTTCATGCTCACTGGGCTATTGACTGCCATCCAGCTGCAAGACCACACCTGTGGGCAGATGCTGGTGAGCTGTCCAGTGCAAGTTCAACTGCATCTAGAATCATTTACACATACAACAATTTGGCACCGTGCATAGGTTGGCACTAGGTCCTACATCCTACATTTGTTTCTGCTCTGTGCATCACACACGGGTTTCTTCTCCCCCTGTGCTGGCACCACCTGCTTACCTCCTTTCCCCTTATTTCTCTGTGCAGCCCTCTGCGCCCCTTAGGGTCCCTGCTTGCCCTGCTTGACCTGCTTGCCCACTGGCCTAGCGTGCACTCTACCATCTTCCTCTGCACTGCTCTCCTGCTGCTGCTCCTGACCTGGGTCGTACCCTGAAGATGAATCGGAGAGTTGCAGCTCTTCCGCTGCCACCCCTGCCAGCGTTTGACGATAAGCAGCGGCTGCAGCACGAGTAGGCCTGCTTGCAGAAGCTTGCTTCATCCCTTCCTCCTCTTCTTCCTCCTCCTCCTCCTCCTCCCCTTCCTCTACTTCCTCCTCTACCTCGTACACACCACCGGCCATTATATATTTTAAAAATGCATCCGAAATTTGTTGTTCAACTGGTCAACAAAGGCATTTTTTTTCCGCACTTCCTTGCTTGCACAGCACGGCCGGGGGCCCCCCGCGCCTCGCCAGCCACGTCTAGGCGAAGGTGGGGGGGTGATCCCAGACCCTGATCAGCCCCCCCCCCCCTGGATCACCCCCCCCTGATCCCGACCCTGATCCCGACCTCTGATCCCGGTGCGGTCACACACGCGGGATCACCCCCCCCTGATCCCGGGGGGTGATCCCGACCCTGATCCCGGGGGGTGATCCCGCGTGTGTGACCGGGGCCTAAGCTCCGTACTCACTTTGCCAGCTCCAAGCTCCACAAGGCAGACGCCGCTCCCAGACTGCTGCACCTGCTGCTGCTTGCTTTCTCGTTGACCTCCTTTGTGCTGCTGCCCTTGCACAGGGTCCAGCTCTTGCTCTGACACAATCCCCATGTCCATAATGTGACCTGCACACACAAGGCCCACATCCACAATATGACCTGCACACCACAAGGCCCATATTACAGTGTGACCTGCACAGTCGAATCACACTATAGAACAGCAGTGACCTAAAAAAGGCCCCTACCCACAGGGTGACCTGCACAACAAGCATACTATTCAGACACACAAGGCCCATGTCCACAATGTGACCTGCGCTACGGAATTACAATCTAGAACAGATTTCCAGCATTACACCACACATGTCGTGTCGGCAACAATTGTTTTAACAATGTTATACAATGCGTATCTCAGAGTTAGCTTCACTTTTTGATGCTGGTTGTGACAGCTTCACCAGCAGCCGATCAGCCAGAGCCTTGGGCTGTAGGCCGACCCCCTTGTAACACACGTAACCCTTGCAACGTATGTCGTGTTGGCGACAGTTGTTATGAATCTTGGCATGCCCAGCACCATGCCAGAGCACGTGCAGTAAATGCGGTTGGATCATGATGTCATCACAATGAGTGAAAGTGGATGAACGTGACAATGAAAAGGAGTGAATGTGGCTGGATCATGATGTCATCACAATGAATGAAGGTGGATGGGTATAGAAATGAACGAGTTAATGTGGTTGGATCATGGTATCATGAAGACGAATGGAAATGATTGAGTGAAGAAATGAATGAATGAATGAATGGATGGATGGATGGATGGATGGATGGATGTTGGATCACGGTTTCATTGAAATGAATCACTCCAAAGTGAGGTTGAAACTGGAAACTCTTTTGAACAGCATATTGACAGAAATATCATGACCTACCCACTAGCGATGCCTGCTGCAATGCGTGCTTAATGGAGAACTGGCGGTTCTCTTGGGGTAGCAGCAGAGGCTCGCATCGGGGAGGGCGCAGCACATGCAGCGGGGGCTCTGAAGCGCCGCATTCCTGACAAACAGCATAAATACAAAACATATTGAGGTTGAGCGAAACGTGCCTCCATAACGTAGACAGTGCATCGGGGAGGGCGCAGCACATGCAGCAGGGGTTCTGCAGCGCTGCACCCCTGACAAACAGAACCACATGACATATTGAGGTTGAGCAAAATGTGCCTCCGCAACGCAGACAGTGCATCGGGGAGGGCGCAGCACATGCAGCAGGGGCTCTGAAGCGCTGCACTCCTGACAAACAGCAGAAATATTGGATATATTGAGGTGAGCAAAATGTGCCTCTGCAACGTAGACAGTGCATCGGGGAGGGCGCAGCACATGCAGCGGGGGCTCTGAAGCGCTGCACTCCTGACAATCGTCGACAGCAAAAACACTCGGAGAACTTAAGATGACATGTGTTCCCATACTGCAGATAGTAAGGCGGCTGCTGAGGCGCTGCGTTCTTGACAAGCAAACACACACTCACACACCCAATGAGTCATAACATGTCTTTCCATACTGCAAGGAGTAAGGTGGCTACTGAGACAGTGCTTTTCTGACGAGAAACCAAACACAGTGAGTAATAACATGCCTTTCCATATCACAGGCAGTAAGGTGGCTGCTGAGGCGCTACGTCCCTGACAAGCAGCAGCAGCAGCAGCAGCAGCAGCAGCATTCTAGCATTGGCTTCGATGATGGCACATAAGGGCAGGGAGGGGGGCATTGCCAATCTCCTGTGCAATGCAGCTGATTTGGGTGCATGGCTTCCATGATTCTCGTTGGACCAGCCACTCTGTAGTACAGGCCTCTCCCTCTTTTTCTTTCTTTTCACACCCTCTTTTTGCCGTTCATGTTGTTCTTTCTCCTTTCCAACCTGCATGCTCCGCGCATTTAGAGGCACACACACGCACAAACACACACACAAGCCTCTCTTCCTCCACACCCAACAGAGGGTGCACAGAAGGTTCTGAGCGCTCCAGCAGTGGCTCCCCACCTGATGGTGCACTCATTCCTACATATACCCAATAGGGTGTTCCCTGCAATTCTGACTGCTTGCACCTGGCCCCACTTTCCTACACCTAATGGCACCCTGATTTCTACCTGCTCTTGAACTTGCCCCACAAGCTTGATGGCGCACATGTTCCACGCGCCTCTTGGTGCGCATGCCCCAAGCGCGCCAGCAGCTGCTCCAGAAAGCTGCATGGCCCCAATCTGAAGGTACACATGAACCCCACCTAAAGCTCCACTTGTTCCGCAAGCTTGATGGTGCACCCCCCTCAACACACCTGGTAGTACACATGTGCCCCCTTTAAACTTGCACTAACAGACCATGTCGTTCAACATGACACCTTGGCTTTCTGACTTTTCTCATCGACATGAAACTTGCACTATTTCCACCCACCTGCTGGTACACGCGCTCCAAGCGTGCCAGCAGTTGCTCCAAGCCGCGTGGTCCCAACTGGCTAGCTGCTCTTGCCCGCGCTATTGCCTTGCCCTTGGCAAATGGGCTTCTTCTGCTGCTGCAGACGGCTCCATCAATGCTGGTACTCGCGGTAGCGGCGGCATGGTGAATCCTGCTAGAGCCGCCCTCGCACTCCAATGAAGCGCCGTTTTCCTTCTCTCTTCCTGCCACTGCGCTGCCAATGCTGTTCACAGGGCCTGCAAGTACAGCAGGGGTGCCCTGCCAATGAGGGACAGTGGGGGCTGCAAAGCATTGCCACTGCACTGCTGCCAATGCGTTGCGCAGGGCTTAAAGAAATCATAGAGCGGGGTGGCGCTGCCAATGAGGAATAGCAGGGGCTGCAAAGCATTGGTACAGCGGGGGTGCGCTGCCAAGAAGGAATAGCGGACGCTGCAAACTTTAGGTACAGCAGGGGTGCGCTTTCAATGAGGAACAGCAGGGGCTGCAAAGCAAAGGTACAGCGGGGGTGCGCTGCCAAGGAATCACAGCGGACGCTGCAAACCAGAGGTATAGCAGGGGTGCGCTTTCAATGAGGAACAGCAGGGGCTGCGAAGCATAGGTACAGTGGGGATGCGCTGCCAATGGGGGGCTTACAAAGCATAGCTAGCACAAAACAGGTGTAAGGAACAGTGGCAGCCAGGTGCATGCCTGGAAAAAAAGGCATGAGTTAGGTGCAGCGGGGGCTCACTGCCGATGAGGTGCAAAGGGACGGCAGTATTGATTAAGTACAGCCAGGTGCACGCCTGGAAAAACAAGACAGGCTTCTGTGTCTGGCGCCTTGGTACCAAATAATGATGCTCTCAGAGGCGCTTGAGGCCAGCCAGAGATCGACCACACACGATGATGCTCTCAAAGGCGCTCAAGGCCAGCCAGAGATTGACCACTCATGATGATGCTCTCAAAGCCAGTTGAGGCCAGCCAGAGATCGACCACACATGATGATGCTCTCAAAAGCGCTCAAGGCCATCCAGAGGATGACAACATATGATGATGCTCTCAAAAGCGCTCAAGGCCAGCCAGAGGATGACAACATATGATGATGCTCTCAAAGCCAGTTGAGGCCAGCCAGAGATCGACCACACATGATGATGCTCTCAAAGGCGCTCAAGGCCAGCCAGAGATCGACCACACATGATGATGCTCTCAAAGGTGCTCAAGGCCAGTCAGAGATTGACCACTCATGATGATGCTCTCAAAGGTGCTCAAGGCCAGTCAGAGATCGACCACACATGATGATGCTCTCAAAGGTGCTCAAGGCCAGTCAGAGATTGACCACTCATGATGATGCTCTCAAAGGTGCTCAAGGCCAGTCAGAGATCGACCACACATGATGATGCTCTCAAAGGTGCTCAAGGCCAGTCAGAGATTGACCACTCATGATGATGCTCTCAAAGGTGCTCAAGGCCAGTCAGAGATCAACCACACATGATGATGCTCTCAAAGGTGCTCAAGGCCAGACAGCCTAGCAGTCAAGCGTCTTGACTGATGGCTTCTTTTTTGTAACACCCTGTAAGCCTTGCTCAAGGCCAGCCAGAGAGGGCTTCCTCCAGGTTGCAAGCTCTGCCCATTGTTGCCCGAGTTCAGCTGTCTTCAGCCCAGCAGCCATGCGTTTTGACTGACGGCTTTTCTTGTAAACCCTGTCCACCCGTAGCTGCCGTCGTGTGGCAGAAAATCAGTGTGTGTAGGCGCACCTTGCCTCATCTCACATTTGCATGATGATGGTCCTATTTGTTAACATAATAAAATGATGGCGGGGCAATGAGCTGCCCTTTGTGTAGCTGGATGAGAGCGCTTGTTGGCGCACCTTGCCACATGTCACCATCTTGGCATGATGATGGGCCTATTTGTTAACTTGATAAAATGATGGCAGGGCAATGAGCTGCCCTTTGTGTGGCTGGAAAAGAGCGCTTGTAGGCGCTCCTTGCCTTGTGTTACCTTGGCATGATGATGGTGGGGCAATGAGGCCTGAGCTGCCCTTGTGTGCGAGGCAGGACAGCGCTGCTGTCACCCATACCTTGCCTAATGCCACCTTGGCATGATGATGAGGCAGGAAAGCGCTGTTGTTATCCTTTTCTTGCATGGCCTGGGCATGGATGCAAGGCACAAGCTGCTTTTGTGCAAGAGGCAGGAAAGCAATGCTGTCACCTCACCTTGCCTTGTGTTGTCGTGGTATAGTGATGGCGGGGCCATGAGGTCAGGCTCCTCATCGCTGCCAGCATTGATGTCTGGGCAAAAATGGGGTTCCGCCTGAAATTGTGGGCACACACACAGATCTGAGAAAGGTAAGTAGCTGGTGTTGAAAGACAGAGGCGGGTGGATTGAGGCACACATGGTGATGGAACATGAGGTACGGCTGTGTCAAGAATGCAGGCACTGTGCAGAAGGAAGAGACTTGTAATTAGGATAACCTGATTTTTCGCTCTCTTTCTCTGCTGGCTCCATAAAGATGTAGCAGGAAGAGGTGTGAAAGAGTTGCAACCAAAGGCCTTCACTTTTTAGTCTGTTTTTTTTTGCATCCTCAGATTAGGAAACGAGGACAAATGAGCACGTGTCAACAGATGCACTGCTCACTTCTGTTTTGATGTGCAAGCAGTCCTGTGAAGGCACGCAGCTCTTTGGAAGCACCCTATATGCTGCTTAACACACGCATTCAGATGTTGGCTGCTCCAGTTCTTGGGGCATGTGCTCCCTCTCCCCCGGTTTTTGCTGCGTTTTTCAATGTTCTGCTTACTAGGGATACTGCCACATTGCAGTGCCCCCGCCTTTCGAGGTGGTGCATTTGCTGTGGGCACTGCAAACTTTTGGCTGTGTTACAGTGTTACATTTTTTTCGCATCAGACACCAAACGGCATCCCTGTTATAATGATCTCCTTGACAGGAATCAGTCGGGTTGCTTGTGCAGAGCGCAGTCCTATCATAATGATCCCCTTGACATGAATTAGTCGGGTTGCTTGTGCAGAGTGCATGCCAGCTTCAATGCGCCTCACACCTGCTGTCTGCGCAGGAGGAGCTCTTTAGGGCACTTCTTTAGATGGGCCGCCAGATCTTGAGCAGCCACATGCCTGGCAGCAGACAGAGGCATGCGAAGGTGACAGAGTTGCCAACAACAAAAAGTGTGACTACAGGCATGCATACGGAGACGGCATGTGCATGGCAATGATGAACTCTAGATTGTGCTCGCTCGAAAAACACATACAACACACACACACACACACATACACACACACATGTATACACACACAATACACACGCACACACTGCAACACTATTGTGATGAGCTGGTTCTTCCTTACGTGGTACACGCTGGGCAGGAGACTGCACATTTGTCCGCATCCATAGCCAGCATGTGGTTTCCACAGTACTTTTTTCCCCGTGCGGCAGGGAAACTGCAATATCTGCGTTTGATACCCATCCAGTAGGCACAAACACCAGGCTTCCACTCCTCAAGCTTTTTGTTCTTCCTCATGTGCCCAGTCTTTTGTTCTGTAGGCTTGTTCCGTGGGCTTGCTTGTACTTGTTCATCCATCATGCAGTTGTTGTGTGTGTTTATATTTGTAAGAATGTACCCCGTGTGCAGCTCTTTTAGAATTAAGAACCTACATGAGACCCAGTTTTTTATCCTGTGTGTGTCAACACATTTTCTCACTAGCAATCAAAGTTGTTCACTTAAACCTCTTCCCCAACATCGTCGCACATCGTTGCACACCTGTTCGGGCGCACATCCTCGGGCACAGTTGTTGGTTTTCCAGTGCATGACGCCTGTTCCCCATTTTTCTTCATACTTCACCATAGCGAGCATCTGTTTTGATGATGATGATGATGATGATGATGATGATGATGATGATGATGATGATGATGATGATGATGATGATGTGCATGTGCATGTTGTGAAGACAGCGACAACACTGGTGCGTGTCCCCAGGTTGGACATGTACAAGAACAGGTAGCCATAGCAAGTATCCAATGCAGCTGGATGATTGTGCCCAGTCATGGCCACTTGGGAAGATGACCACGCCTGCACCTCCCTCGCACACCCACGACTTCTTCAGCAAACCCTCACATCATGTGTGAGCTTACTCCCCTTGGCATGCTTTTTTCACCAAAGCAATGTGTTGAAATGCGCATGCATGTTATGAAGAAAGCCAGGGCAAACGATGAGGCACTCGTAGGTTGCATGAGTGCAGATTTCCACTAAGCAGCCAATACAAGTGAATTATTTGTGCCCAGTCACTTGGGCCACTTGGCAATAGGTCACAGCTTATTATTTGAGCACCTAAAAGGTGCGCCCATTAGCTATTGAGGTCACTTCAGGGCAAACAACGAGGAATGCTGCCTTTCTTGAGGTCTACAGCATGGACTCCTCTTGTCCAGCTTAGGTGGGGCACGTTTCCCTCCTTTCAATTGCCTTAATCAAAGGCTTTGACTTCTGTCATGTTGATTTGGGACTCTGTGTGCATCACGTGACATTTGGATCACACGCACAAACAAAAATTAGGGATTGACCCACCCAATCCTCCTGGGTGTGGGTGGGTGGGTGGGACTATTTACACTGCCCATACCCTTGATCAATTAAAAAGGTTAGGGATTGCCTCACAGGGATCTGAAACACTTGCAAGAAAACTCCGTGCCCATTCTGTACAATGTGCGCACTAACCTACCTCTACCAGACGTGCCATTGAAAATAAAAACACTCATCATAACACTGGTGCCCTGGAACAGCGTGCTGCCAGAACCCCACCCGATCCACATTAATTCTCCTCTCATCTTCTGGTGAGGGAGACTCATGGCTCTTTGAGCCAATGTGTCCCTCTTTCCTTAATCGATGTAGGGAGAGTTTATCTGCTTAGGAAGCTTTTTTTCTTTTTTCTTTTTCTTAGCCAGGCTGTCAGAAATGCACATGCCATTCACCCACCTTATACAATGCCTAAATACAAGTACTTGGATCTTTCCCATCATGTCCTTCGCAACACTGCCAGATTCAGGCTGCGGGTACACGCTCTCCGAGTTGAACGGGCTACTTGGTCCAATAATACTTCTTCGGTCTGTGACATCTGTGATTCTGATGACTTACAAGATGAAAAACATGTGTTGTTCATATGCTCCAATCCCCAGGTCTGCTCTCTCCGTCAAAAGTATGCCTCACATTTTGAGCACAACAAACTTCCTTTTTTTCTTCATGACCTCATGCGTATTTGTGAACAGGCTAGCCGTCAAACGTCTTGACTGAGGCCTTTCTCCCTTGTAACTCTTGTAACCTTGGTCAGGCTGTTAAACATGGCAATAGACAGAAAGTGCACATATGATGCTCGCCGGAGGAGAAAAAGCACGCTACATGTTTGTGCAGAATGCTCCACATTACCACTGCATCAGTACTTGCCTCCAAAAGTCAGTGCCTGCGGACGTTCCCTTGGAGAACCTTAAAAAGCATTCAACAATTTCCCTTTTAAACTAGGTCTCCTTTGGTAGCCTTGGTTTTCCCCTTCTTCAGCACCAAATCTCCGAACCTTCAGACACTGAACCAAATGAGGTGCTTTTTGGCGATCTGTAGTTCTTGTGTTAAGATCTTAACCTTGCAAAAGAAATGGAGTAAAAAGACCCAGTGGTTGGTGAGGTACAGAACTTCAGCCATTTCCCTTGGAGAAGAATTCAGCACAAGTGTGCCAAACAGGTCAGTCTCTGACTTCTTTCTTTCTTTTCTTTTGAAAGTTCAGGATGTGAGCATAGGATATTAAGGTTACAAGGACAGATTTGGGAGTGAGTGGTCCCAGGGTGGAGCTGTGGGCCCTTTTCGGGTGATCTGAGGCCAGGAGATTGATTTAGGGTTCTCCGATATTCACCCTTTTTTGGTGAATGTAATGTTTGTTCTTAGAAAATGAAAGATGGCACAGTTAGGTTTGAGAAAGAAACATGAGAAAGAGCATGTCAGGCAAATATAGGCCAGTTCACCAAATATCTGACTGCAGGGGAATGGGAGGAGATGCGTTTGAGGATGCAGCTGGCTGCTGCAGAAGAGAAAGCAGCTGCAGCAGAGGCGCTGGGGACTAAGACTGCAGAGGAGAGAGCAGCTGCAGCAGAGGAGAGAACAGCAGCAGAGGAGAGGGTGGCTCAGCAGAGAAGAGGGCGCAAAGAGCTGCAGCAGAGGCGCAGAGAGCTAGGGCTGCAGAAGGGGCAGCTGCGCAAAGAGAGACAGCCATGACGCGACAAGCTCAAATACGTTTGTCTCGCCTTGTGTTTTGCTTGCAAGTTAACATGCATTCATGAACTGTTGTGTCTGATGTCCTTGTCGCTGGCCTCATCAGCAATTGCAGGGTTTGATCTTCATTGTTTGGATTGGCACAGGGATCTTAGTTGGCCTACTCCTGTAAGCAGTGCTTGTTTGCCGCTTGTGAATGAATTCCCTTGATTTGTGAGTTTCACTACTAACTTAAAAATTTGAGTGAGCCTGGGCTTGTTCGGCTCTTGATGGCGCAGATGACTGCCCTGGCTGCTGGAACTTAAGTGTCCTTCGTCCCCTTAGCCATCTCTTTTGTCAAAGAAAAGAAAAGAACATCTACGTAGGCAGTGAAACACTCCCTACATCAATTAAGGAAAGGGGGCCACATTGGTGCACAGACAGTATGACCATCTCACCAAGAAGTTCCGACTGAGAGAATTACGGCAGGCAGAGAAAGAAGACAGGTCCAGCAACGAGAATGGGAGCAGGAAGATAGCTGAAAGACTGGAGTTCCAGACCTTCAAGCAGAGTCAGCACTGTCAGCCTTCCAACCAAGGAAAGCCATGTCCAGCAGATGTCTGCTGAGCACAACTAAAGTCTGTATTCTGGCAGACTAGCTTTACTAGCTGCTAGCAACAGCTGACCATGCAGAAGCCTATGGAACAGCACTTGAGCACTGGTGCCGACACATTAAGCTTTGTCAGCATAGTAGGGGGTGACCCTCCCAACATTGAAAAAAAAATGGTGAAGACGGGTGTCGCAGGCAAATGCAGGACACTAGCGCTGATCCAGGCCCTGTCTTTGTCCTGTGCCTTTGTGGCAGGATGAAGGAAGTGCTGACTTTGCGAGGAACCTAAACAATTGCAAGCATGTGTAGAAAAGAAAAACTACATAGGCAGTGAAACATTCCCCACACAAAAAGAAAAAAGGCTACGCCAGCCAAGAGGCCGCGTGCATGAAGGAAAGGTTCCCTGACTAGCAAGCTAGAAGAGGTCTCACCAAAGGGCCCTCAAGCCTAAACTAGACTAAGCTAGCCTAGTAGAAAGCTGGTTAAACCCAAGTTGATAATGGTTACATTGGTTACAATGGGGGTTACTTTTATCCACATCGTTTGGCTGATTGGAATGTGGCTGGTCTCGGCCAGCCAGAAATAAGTCCACAAGATTAGACACGAAAAAGAGCTTTGTGATTTGCTGATGAAGGAAACGGGAAACAACTTGAGAACTCACTTGATGCAGCAAAAAGGTTACGTCTCAGAGAAATCCTGGAAGTAAGGTTCAAAAAGCATGTGATACTCGCACCGCAAAGAACAAACTTGTTCATCAGTATAGTTAAAAAGGACGTGTGCTTCATCTTGAGTTTGATTGCAAAATCACCTGTCACACACAGAGGTTCCATCCTGCCAAACAGCTGATTCAACTAAAATACAAAGTATGAGCACGAAGCCTTAACCTGCTCACACTACGAATAAATTCCTGAGGCAAATCCAGAAAAGATGCCAAGGCAGGAGTACGTAGGTTTGGCGAGCGTTGCATGCAAAAGAAGTAGCATACCAAGCTTGTAAGGCAGCAAGCTTATTGTTATTTCCTCTGGGTCCACTGACTCAGCCTCCTTCAAACTCTTTGCAATCCGTACCTCAAGTCAGCATGAAAATCATCCATGGGAATAGCATCTCCTGACCTCACAGCCTGCTCAAACTTTTTTTCAGAACTACGCGAACCTTGTCCAGCACTTGTGATCCTTGAAGTCAGAATTGGTTTCAACTTTTGATGCTGGATGAGAATGTTTCACCAGCAGCCGATCAGCCAGATCCTCGGGCTGTAGGCCAACCCCCCTTGTAACCCTTGTAACCCCAGTTGGTGCCCACATTCTGTCAAAGCAGCCCAGGGATTTTTCAAGAAATTCAAATGCAAAGTTTGCAGAGCAGTAGAACATGCTTTGCCTGCCTACTCAAACCTGTCAAATTTGGTAACCAAACACCCGTTTGAGCCTACTCTGCCTCCAACTATTAACAACCTTATCCCCATCGACCTCTTCCTTTTTTTCCTCTTGGTGGAGTAGGTAAATGGTGACTCGGCCCCCACTATAGTGCCCCCCACTAGGTGGTCGGGAATTTTGCAAAACAGCATGGCGCAGTAGGCACCCTGCCGATCACCAGATTCATGGGCTGCAAAACAACCCCTTGTAGGAACCCTGCACTGGAAACCATGGTGTCACAGTTTTCAATTGGACCTGTGACAGTGGGGTCACGTTGCAGCCTCTCTTTTATGAATGTGGCGAAATGGCAAGTGTGTTTCACTCTTTTATCTGAACAGAGGTTCATGCTCAAAGTGTGAAAGGCACTTCACTTCAAAAATTTGCATTTATGCAAGTTCTTGTGGTGGTGGGTCACATGATGTTTCGAGCAAAAGCAACCCGTTTTTCATCAATCCAATTTATCAAAATATCAAGTTCATGTCGGAAGTGTTTACTGCCTGTGTGGTTTTTAATGGTGGTTTTTTCTCTTCTCCCTTTCTCTTTTTGTTCTTTGCTACCGCCGCTGCTGCCTGTGCCTTGGCCCTTTGTGTCCTCCATTTAATAAACGATGTGTTTCACTCAGTGTTTGATTACCAAGATACTTGTATCCCTTCTTCCTTTCTTGTGGGCCGCAGATGCCAAGGTCAATAATCCTTTGATGCAGTCAATGGGTTTTGGCAATGGTTGACCTACAGCCCGTTCTGCTTCAGCTAAGCTGCCCCCGCAGGCAGGTACAGCTACGTAACCCTTCCCTTCCCTTCCCTTCCCTAGCATTGCTTTTTGAATTGGACTGGTTTGGTTACGGGCACCTTTTTTGCTTCAGCTAAGCTGCCCCCGCAGGCAGGTACAGCTACGTAACCCTTCCCTTCCCTTCCCTTCCCTACAGCCCATAGCTCTGGCTGGTTGGCTGGTGGCTGAATGTACTTGACTGACGATGCTATGGAGCTAATGAAATTGAATGAACAGTCACATAGACACAAAGCAAGCTCTCCATGCAGTTTGGCATTGTTGCTGGAAGTCCAAGTCTGTGCTGGGCGCCAAGGTTACAGCATCATGTTGTGAGAAGTTTACATCAAAGATGCGCAGGAAGTGGGGAGTCAGTGCATGAGCTCAAAGATCTGGTTCTACAATGGCAATACATTACATAATAGCACATCCAGACCTAGCCGTGGATCCTACTGCCAGCCTGGCTGTCCTGTGCACCATTTTGCCGGAGGATGACATGAACAGCACTGTTTGAGGCTCTTATCAGTCTTGGCCACTTCACAACGAGCAACGAGCAAACGGCCCACGTCCAATGCAATCACACAGTGAGCACAACTCCATCAGTCCGTGCATGACGAGATGAGATGCTCTGTGAGATGCCCTCTAAGCAATCTGCACTACAGCAAACACATTGTAAAAATCATAGCCTAAGGTCACCTAAGAAAATCATAAGCCAAAAATCACCACAGCTCCCTGCACCTGTCAGGGACTCAATAGTTACAACTCATCAACTACCAAAACATCACAAGCCCGGACCTCGGTTTCCATATACAAGCCCGCTGGTCCAACATGATGAATATTCCTGATGTCCTTTACAGCATGGTCTTGATATGGTCCATTCCCACGCCGAGTCGACCACAGCCTTTCTTCCTTGCTTGCCCTGATGGGGTTCAACAACAAATACCTTACCATGCTTGCCATTACCATGAGCTCTTCATTGTACAACTGTGCATGCTTCTTGCTTGTGCTCCTAAAACTTGACTATGCTTAAATCACAATTTATCAGCATATGACTTACATCAAGCGCACATGAGGAGCAGGTCGAAGTCTGTGCTGCTCCTCTAAATTCTCATGAACAGATCACCACCGCCAGGCGCTCAATGGGCACCACCATCAGGTCCCAAGCCCTCACTCTCACGTGTAGCTCACTACAACAGGCACGCACCAGGCTGCAGATCAAAGTCACGTGTAGCTCACCAGGCCGCAGATCAAAGTTACATGTAGCTCACCAGGCTGCTGATCAAAGTCCCTCCAGGCTGCAGATCAAGGTCCCTCCAGGCTGCAGATAAAAGTCACGCCAGGCTGCAGACTAAAGCCCCACGTGTAGCTCACCAGGCTGCAGGCCCAGATCGCGCCAGACTGCAGATCGAAATCATGTGTAGCTCACCACCACCAAGCGCTCGCCAGGCTGCAGATCAAAGTCCTGTTTGCTCTCCAAGCCTAGGCACACCCCCTGACTGTCTCGGTAGCCAATCGCAACAGCATCATGCGCACGCACCGCGTCCTGCACCTGCATGGATGCCACAGCAGCATCGGTGCACAAAAAGTTTTATCTTTGAAATAGACCTCCTTTTTGTGCTTGGTATCACGTCAGTGGAACACGGCCATCATTCTTGGGAGATCCCAAGCTGGGGTACATACATCATGCCTTGTTGGATGCAAGGCACCTGAGTCTCTGTGTGCTGCACATACAACTTGATGTCAACAGTCTCTGTGTGCTGCACATACAACTTGGTGTCATCAGTCTCTGTGTGCTGCACATACAACTTGATGTCAACAGTCTGTGTGCTGCACATACAACTTGATGTCAACAGTCTCTGTGTGCTGCACGTACAATTTGATGTCAACAGTCTCTGTGTGCTGCACATACAACTTGATGTCAACAGTCTCTGTGTGCTGCACATACAACTTGGATGTCATCAGTCTTTGTGTGCTGCACATACAACTTGATGTCAACAAAGGCTTCTGACTTGATCCTGGGAGGGATTGCCGTGCAGCCTCGGGCTGTCTTTCAAGACACGAAAGGCAAAAAACAAGAGCATGATGAGCACATTCTTGCACTTGTTCTTGTTTGCTCAAAGCAGGGACCACATTTCAAGCAGCCAACCTTGCAACCTGGGAGCGCACAAGCGCAAGCGGTTGTGCTGGTCCAGACCTCTGTGCAAAGGACACCAGGACACGACCGCTGAGCCCTGGAGCTCCAGCCCATCATAGCTTGCACACCTGCTCTTCTCTCTTGAGCACAACGGTGTGTACCTATCCTGTGCACGCTCCTACTTGCAGCTCCTGAGAAGACCAGGGTGCACCTCTGTCCTGTGTACCTTAGCAAAATCACCCTGTGGGCGCACCTGCTCCCAGCTCCTCAGCACACCAGGGTGCAGGCCATACTCTGCGGGGTCTCTAATGTACACCTGCAACCCATTGCGCATGCAAGGTGGCCAAGACAAGCATGTGTGTGTGTATGTGTGTGTGTGTGTGCACTTGGAACTTAAATTTGCATGCTCACAAGGGTGCACCTCCTCAAGAGTGATCAAGTTTGCAGCAACCTGCTTGGTTTTGGCAGCAAAATCGATGCCACCCAGACAAAATCGCGACGCAAAGCATAAACAATGCCACCCAGGCAAAATCATGATGCAAGACGCAAATATCCAGGGACAGATGCTGCGATCCATGCAACAAAATGCTCCATGGGGTTGGGCATCCACCTACCTCAGCGCCCTCGCAGTCATTGAGGAGCTCTTCAAATACGCCACCCAAGAATGGGTCAGCAGCAACCTGCATGGAAGGGGTAGGGGTACAGGTTAGTGTAAACAAGTCCGTAAAACAAAAAAGTCATTGCTACAGAGCTGCCATATGCCAATGAAAAAGGGGAGCACAAATTGGTTGAAGAGAGTGTATAGCATTTGGCACACGTCCTGCAACAAACAAATGCGAGAACTGAACATTTTGTGCAATTAATATGAATGAACGAATGAATCAAGCGCACTCCTGCAGCAGACACAGGCACATGCACATGCACACACATATGTGAGCAACGGAAACCTCATCCTCATCCATACACATGCCCCCAAGAACCCCCTCTTCAATCTATCAGTTTGAGCAGCAGCCCTCAGGACTCTTTTGTAGCGCTTCTGGTGAACTTCAACCACATCCATCAACTGCACATACTCACATACATGCACGCACCTGAGTCAGCATGCCTTCCAGGATATTCTCTACCATGATCAGACTGAGCAACAGCCCTTGGGGCTTGTTTGCAGGGCATATGGAAAACCTTATCCACATCCATCACCCGCGCACACCTACATGGATTCACGCACCTGGGTCAGCATGCCTCATCTTCTTCACATTTTAAGTTCTTCACACCCTGTCAACACCCGCGCACATCCACGCACCTGGGTCAGCATGCCCCCCAGGAGCTCCTCTGCCATAATCAGGTTGAGTAGCAGCCCTCGGGGCTCTTTTGCAGCACTGCTGCTGCTGCTGCCGCTGCTTGGCTGCACAGAGCTCCTTTGCTGAGCGGCGGTGCTCGGGCGCGCAGATTGCACCAAGCGCTGCAGCACTGGCTTCATCTTCTCATTGGTGACACAGCTCACAACCGACAGGGGGCCCCTGCAGGCACCGCGGAGGAATCGCATTGCGCATCAAGCATGAATGCGTACAAACGTTTTCTTGGTAATGGAGCTCACAATTGACAGAGGCCTGCGCGCATTGCATGGGAGTACCCTTGAGAGACACTTTGAGAGCCGTTTTAAGCCGTTTTGGATATCCTTCCTGAGCACGACTTAAAGCGAGAGCCCTTGTGAGCCGTTGCGAGAGCTTCCCATTCGCAGCAGCAGCCCTTTGTTGCCCTCACATCCTCACATTGCGCCCGTCTGCACCTGCAGCTACGCAGCCCTAACATTGCAGCTGCAGCTTTGCAGTGCTCCCTTGGCACCCTCTGCGCCAAAGTTAAGAGCGCCCTAAAGCAGCAGCCTGACAACCAGAATTTCTCGCACAGATTCGTATCTACAAAATCCTTGCCTCACAACCATGCACCTCTTTGCAGCTCTTCTGTGCTCACTTGGTACCCATTGTGCCGGATTCGGGATGCCCTGAAGCAGGCATGCAGTCATGCACTTCTTATCTTGCGCCCCATGCAACCCTCTTGTAGCTGCAACTGGGCAAGCCTTGCCTCACAGCCAGGATGTCTCACATAAACTTCATACCTTCAAAATCCTTGCCTTGCAATGATGCACCCCTCCACAGCTGCAGCAACAGACCCCCCGCCTTGAACTCAATGCGGCCACCACCTCAGGCCGTCATGAAAATGCAACCCTCACCTTGTGCCCAATGTGCTGGAGTCAGAATGTCCTGTAGTAGCAGCCTCATCCTCCATGAGGCTCTGGAGCTGCAGTATGGAAGCTGCCACCTGCGTTGTGGTGGCGGCATTGTGCATAGCAGTGTATGTAGCAGCATGCCTAAATGCTGCCTTCCATCCTCCATGAGGCTCTGGAGCTGCAGTGTGGAAGCTGCCGCCTGCATCGTGCCAGCAGCATACAAGCAAATTTGCTGACAGCGTGACATAGGTTGCCTAAACTGTGATAACAGTATGAGACCACACTTACAACGGTGCTTAAGCAGTCACCTGCATGTTGTTTCCTTTTGGGCACAGGTGTTATATAGAAGCTGCATCAGCAGCAGAAGTAGTTCTGATGCTCCACTTAAAAACAGCTCAGGATGCTCTTGATTGAAGAATGCAGCTCGATACCTCCCTCAGGGTCGCCTGCTCTGCAGAACGACCTCACGCCACCTTCGTCCTAGGCTACCTTCTTGTACCAGCCAAAGGGATTTTTTTCCTGGATGCCTGGAAACCTAGACGTTGCAGCATCTTTACCTAAATAGCAACAGCCTCAAACCTACGAGGTGCTTCAGGTGGCTTCTTTCACACATGGAGGCGTTGTTTTCACTGAGATTGCGGACGCTCGTTGAGCTGCACGCAATACCATTCTTATCCACTTCTTTCACAATCGAATGAACAAGCGCCATGAAGAACCTGAAATCTTAAACGTCTGTGTGCTTGCATCAAAAACATTTGTCTTGACCTGCAAGGGTACATTAACAGGTTGCTTTGGCTGTTTGGGCACTGCTCTACGGTGTTTGAATGAAGGTAAATTCCATTTCCCCTGACCTGCATGTCTGCACCGACCGGTCAACACCCTGCTGCATAATTTTGGAGTAGAGGCACTTCAACTTTCATTCTCACCTGTGCGTCTGCATCGACCGGTCGCCACCCTGCGGCCTGCCCTGGGTCGCCAATCACCACAGCGTCCGCCTGGGCTACTCCCATTTTCCGCAAAAACGCATTGGAGGTTAGGTTGCCTTGAGCCACATGGAAGTGCACGCCATTGAGCTTGCGCTTGTTGTACTGCGCCTTCAACGTGCGCATGTCTTTGTCGCTGCAGCACACACATGTGAAAACCCCAGTTTCATTCGTTCGTCCAGAAAACATTATGGGCAGGAAAGCGTGAACACGGTCATGTGCTGGAGGTGAGCAGAGGTGTGGCCCGTTGAGGTCACACCTGCTGCAGCACAGCTCTCTCGGTCTATGTGTAACACCAGTGTTGTTCTACACCTGAAGTGCTCGCGCACCTTTGACAGTACACGATGAGCACATACAAATGTCATTCAGCTTTCAATGGTGAGTGTAGTGATGCATGCCTTCCAGAAGTGCAGCCATCGAAGCATCCCTCCAGCGCGGCCTGGCCTGTCCTAACACAGTCAGCAAAGCAGGGTGTTGGCACAAAAAGGGAGCCTTAGCTCTGCTCCTGCACGCCCCAGGGTACGTCATGGGGTTAAAACCCCCGAGCTACTCTTCAGGAAGAAAAGGAAAATCGCTTGGAGTGAGAATGGTTTGTGCAGGTTTTAAGAGTAGGCAGGGGGCCATCCAAAGACTCACCTCACATTTTCTGGTACTGTGAGCGTGACCTTTGATCCTGCATGCATAGAAAAAGGTCGCACCTTTACATTCATCCCTGGCACTCATTCACAGGGGGTGGTAAGTGGTATCTGAAGGTCAATACCATGCACGCTACAAACAAAATCCATACTATGAATTAAAGCTCTGAACTACAGGGGGTGGTAAGTGGCACCTAAATGTTGACACCATGCACACTACAAAAAACAAAATCCACACAATGGGAGAATCAAAGCTCTGATCCGCCACAGATTTGGCCTTGTGTGTGTGCAGGAGCTGCCAAAGTGATGTGAGGAACAAAAAGCGAGGCTCTGAATGAAAGCAAGGTTCAGGCCCCTTTGCTCTGGTGCTGACGTGCGGAAACACACAAAAAAGAGAAGCTCCTAAGCCATGCACACTTTAGCCTCTTGCGCAGGCAGCAGCTGCCAACATGACGAGCACGCATGACAAACGTGACATGCTATAGCCCTTGGGTTACCTGGGCCGCAAAACATTTCGAGGGAAGCAGCGATGCCTCCCAGGCGGCCCCCATGTCCAAGCACCACCACAGTCTTAGGGGCATGCACATGGGGCTGCACTTCTTGTTGGGGTTGAGATGGTTGACGTTTTGAGGCCCTCCTTTTCTCAGCGCCGCCTGAGGCGCTGGTGGCTTTGGCTTCTTGGACAGCATCTATAGCAGCCTGCAAGCAGCATGAGGGCAGCTTTACTGGGAAAGCAGCAACCTGGGTTGAGCAAGGGGTGTTCAGGCCTTTCCTTTCTCAATGCCACCAGAAGCGCTGGCGGCTTTGGCTTCTTGGGCGGCATTTACAGCAGCCTGCAACCAGCATGGAGGACAGCTTCATTTAAATGGCAGCAGCGCACCCATCCATGCTTCAACCTGACACCAAAGCACTCCAGCAGCTCCAGGCCCAGTGATGCATGTGGAGCTTCATCAACTTCAGCAACATCAAGCTTGGTGCTGCATGTAGGAGCAGCAGTTTTGATCGGTCGCGGCAGCGGTGCACTCTTCCATTTTTGTCAATGTCAAGTAAGTGCTGCTTCAAGATTTGGCCTGTCAGCTTCTCCCCTCTTGTTCTGAACCCTCTCTGTGAGACCCTAGCTAGCTTGCTAGGGAGGTGTACTGCACCAAAACGCTTCTGGAATGTGCAGCATTTCCTTTTCTTTTGGCCTGAGCCAAATCACAGGGTCCATACTCATACGTGCAACTTTGAACTGCTGCCATTTCGCGCAGACCTGGTACTGGGACAAAAAGTAGTGCGTTGGAAACTAACCTTAGCACTGCTTCTCATCTAGGTACAAGGGCTCTGCGGCTGTCTATGCCAGGTCTCAGTGGTTGGAGGTGTGAACGGACCTACAAATTCCGGCTCCAAATTTAGAATTTGTGCATACAGACAGAAGAAATGATTTCAATTTCCAAAATGTCCTAAAAAGAATGCCCGGGAATGCTCCCTGGTTAAAAACAGAGGTCAAGGCTCAGAGGTCCACCGGCCCCCCAAGGAGTTCTGGCCCATCCTGAGACTCTGCCAGACCACCGATTGGCCCCATTTCTTGCGTATAGGTGGCTGCTACATCACTGCTGCACACCTGAGTGTAGACTGGGGCAGTTCCAATTATCACCTTCTTGGCCCCTTTTTCCCCTTTTGAGGGCCCTAGCACACACACTGTGCTGTTTGTGCCCCTGTGAGCTTTCAACAGTGCTGCATGAAGAAGGTTTTGAGGAGGGTTTTGGGAGGGCCAGGTAGGCTTGGAGAAGTTTCCTGTGAGACCCCCCTGAAATGGCCAAATAGGACCATCTGTACCACAAGGGCTTGTGAGGTAGGGTGTCCTTCAAGGATTGCCTCGTCCATGTTGCGCCCCCAGGGTGTTTCCCCCCAAAACCGGCGAGTTTGGTGGCTTTTCAGGAAGGCAACATTGCCAGACCTGTCAAGTTTTTGGAACCTGGCAGCTGGAGCACCGAGGCTCACAAAGCAAGTGCAGCCAGACATTCTTGTTGTCATCATCATGATAATGCATCTGATCCCTCAGCTTGACCTGCCTGTGTGTTTAAAAGAGGAGGCCCTTTCTGTGTCTGGACACCCCCCTCCAGTATCTCCCCAGCCACTGCACCATCCCGGATTCTAAGATTAGGCTTACCAACCAGTTTTGCACCATAAAACCTTTCATGCAGTCAAAAGCGGGTCTGGAGCAACTTGGTCCGGGGGTGAACGCCACTACCCTGAACCAATGCTTTGGTAAGAGAGCAGTCCACAATGGCATAATGATAACAAGCAAGAAATGCAACAATCTTCCTGCTAGCAGTTCACCTATACAGATTTGCCTTCTTGCCTCACGACTGGCATCCTCTCCTTACACAATTTGATGATTGTTGCAGTTGCGTTCAGAAAAAAACTCTTTCTTTGAACCTGCTTTGGTTTTAAACAGGGAGCGAGGAAGGAAGGATGCTAATGCAGAGAAGTCCCTCTGTTTGAGTAGACAATCAGTGCTTGTCCATGTAGGATGTGCTCAGGCTATGGACATGAATAACTCCTTTAGTATAGGCAGCTGAAGTATAGCATACACAAAAAGGGGTTTGGAAACACCTTGTTTCTGTCTGTCTGTCTGTCCGTCTATTTGTTTGACACACACACACGCACGCATACAAGCATGCAAGCATGCATCAGCGTGTGCATACAAGCATGCAAGCGTGCATCAGCGTGTGCATACAAGCATACAAGCATGCAAGCATGCATCAGCACGTATGTACATGCGCATGCATCAGCGCATGTACATACACACTTACATGCACGCATACAAGCATGCAAGCATGCATCTGCGCACATGTGCATGTGCACACACCCAGTTTCTGTCTTCTTTCTGTCCGTCTGACATACACACATATACACACATGCGCGCACACACACACACACACCTGCTGAGACGCCTTCCAGGACATGCAGGTGAGCTTGGATGCATCTGTGGCAAGGAGGACCAGCCGATCACGCTCGCCCACAAGCTGACTGTCAGAAGGGGTGAGCTGTTGCGCACCTGATACGTAAAAACAGTTAAATTCGAGACACACATACATTGAATCGAAGCTGTACACTGCATCAAGGAATTTGCATGGGGTGAGCACTGGCACATCGGTATGTCACAGATCCAATGTCCAGCAATGCTGTCATCGATGGCAGGGTCTCAATTTAAGTCTGCAGATGCTTGGAATGCTGTATGGGGTATTGGAGACGGTTTTGAGGTGTGAAAATGACACACACTGCACTCAGGCGTCGGGGACATGTGTATTTCATGTCCCCAATGTCTGAGTGCAACATGAGTGTTTCATGTTTCCAACGCCTGAGTGCAGCATGTGTGTTCTATTCAGGCATGATTTTGGAGCGCCTTTCACTGGTAGCACACAACACACATGGCTGTTGGCGGCAGCATCACCCTCGATGAGCAAGGATCACATGCCTGCCTGACTGCCTTGCACTGTACAGCTCACAACACGACTGCCAAAAGCGGAGTGGTACCAATCAAACTGGAAATGCACTCAAGCAAGCTGTTTTGGATGCTGCTGCTTCTTTGATGGGGAGTCGAGTCAATGACAGAGCTACACCCTGGGCAGATGAGGCAATGACAACAGTCTTGAGTCGATGAGCTGCATGTACTCTGAGCCGATGACCTGCATCCTGAGCAGAGGAGCCAGTGACAGAGCATCACTCTGAGCCGATGAGCTGCATCCTGAGCAGAGGAGCCAGTGACAGAGCATCACTCTGAGCAGATGAGCAGCACAAGCTGTCCAGCAGCAAATCAAGCATTCAAAGTGCACAGCCCTGGGGGACAGAGAGCACAGTTTTCAACCAGCAACTCCAAACATTCCGAGTGCACAGCCCCCAGGGGAGGGAGAGCGCAGCTGTCCAGCAGCAACTCAAGCATTCAAAGTGCACAGCCCTGGGGGACAGAGAGCACAGTTTTTACCCAGCAACTCCAAACATTCCGAGTGCACAGCCCCCAGGGGAGGGAGAGCGCAGCTGTCCAGCAGCAACTCAAGAATTCAAGGTGCACAGCCGTGGGGGACAGAGAGCACAGCTTTTACCCAGCAACTCCAAACATTCCGAGTGCACAGCCCCCAGGGGAGGGAGAGCACAGCTTTCCAGCAGCAACTCAAGCATTCCGAGTGCACAGCCCCAGGCTGGAAACAGACCAAGCTCTGCTTTTAGCAGCATAGGTTGGATGTCCCCTTCCTCTTGAACGGGTGCTGTCCATCTCTGAATGATGACATGCATTCCCAGGGACTGCAAGAAACTTTATAGGAGCATGAAAGGGTAATGCAGGTCTCTCTTATGTTGGGATCAGCGTGGGCATAAAGCGCTATACAGCGTTATAGGAGACCCTCATATTACGCTATATGCCGATCTATAGGGAGCGGCATTGGTAAGCAGCGCTGTTATAGTATAATGCTATATAACGCTAGCGATGGAAACTGTGGCATATAGCGCTATATGCTGATCCCTTCTCTCATGTGCTACAGGTCCCAGTTGTGTACTCACTCCCCAGTTGTGTACTCACCTGTGGCTGCATCCACCATGCCCACAAGTGTGGCATTGGGGAAGGCCTTGCGTGCTTGCTTGAAGGTTTTGTGTGTCAGCTCTGGGCAGCTGATGGTGTAGAATTTCACTTGGCCTGGGTGCTGCTGGCAAAGCTGCGCAGCACACAGAGCAGGAAAGGTTTGGAAGGCAGGAGTCCTCCCCTGCAACCTGTAGCCTGAAGGAAGGACAAAGTGTGCCTGGGGCCTTTCAAGAGCTGCGCAGTGCGACATGAATGCAACCTCAGTTGCCAAGGCCATGGGTAATCATTGTATGGACACATGTGGGTCTTCATGCATTGCCAAGGGAGCCTGCATGATGCAAGTGCGCATGCATGAGTAGTTGCAGTGTCAAAGCAATGCCAAGGGAAGCTGCATGTATGCAAGTATGCACACACGAGTCGTTGCAGTGTCAACGCATTGCCAAGGGAAGCTGCATGTATGCAAGTATGTACACACGAGTAGTTGCAGTGTCAGAGCATTGCCAAGGGAAGCTGCACGAATGCAAGTATGCACGCACGAGTAGTTGCAGTGTCAAAGCATTGTCAAGAAAGCTGCATGATGCGAGTATGCACGCACAAGAAAAAGCGCTGTCAAAGATTTAATAAGAAATCTGCATGATGCGAGTATGCGCGCACAGGAAAAAGCGCTGTCAAAGAGTAAAAAAAAAGCTGCATGATGCAAGTGTGCATGCATGAGCAAACGCATCATCAAGTGCATGGTGCAAGCGAGGCTCACTTTGTGCGTGTAAGGCAAATATGGGGCAAAATGGGGCTATGGTAGGGCAATGATGTAAGCGGGGCTCAATATGGTGGCTGTGGGGCAATGATGCAAGAGGGGGGCTTGATTGAGCTTTTGCTGACAAAGACATGACAGCTACGCGGCTGTTCAGGGTTTTTGTGCGCATGATCCGGTCTCAATCCTCATCTCAGGCATTGAACCAAGGCGGTTCTCAATCCTCATCTTAGGCATTGAACCTAGAAGCCTCAGGGCTGCAGAGAAGCTTGAGGGAGAGTGAGCAACTTTCGTGCGAAAAGCACACATGCGCAATCCAACATCAACTGAAGCATCGCCACTTGCTTGAGCATTGCAGCAAAGTAACTCTTTTTGCAGGGCCTGTACGCTCCAAGAAGGACCTAGAACGATATCACCTCCTCAAAGGCATCGCCCAGCTGTGGCTATTATGCCACCTGGGCCATGATGCCCAGCTCGCCCACACCCTGCTCTCTCATTCGGCACTGATCAACAACCCTGACAGCTCTCATACCTCAGAAGCATCGCTCTGCTCTCATCTCCTCAAAGGCATTGCTCAGCTCTCACCTCCTCAAAGACTGCACTCAGCTCTCACCTCCTCAAAGACTGCGCTCAGCTGTGGCTGCAGTGCCACGTGAGCCATGATGCCCAGCTCACCTACACCCTGCTCTCCCATTTGAATCACAACCCTGACAGCTCTCACCTCCTCAAAGACTGCGCTCAGCTGTGGCTGCAGTGCCACCTGAGCCATGATGCCCAGCTCACTCACATCTGTCAACCTTGTGGTCTGCAAAGCAAGCGCAGGAATTCCAGAGGTGCTACTTCCTTTGTTAACCTTGTGGTAT
Organism: Dunaliella primolecta; assembly: GCA_914767535.2. Lineage (NCBI taxonomy): Eukaryota > Viridiplantae > Chlorophyta > Chlorophyceae > Chlamydomonadales > Dunaliellaceae > Dunaliella > Dunaliella primolecta. Next base: position 9,209,013 of record OU611761.1, read on the forward strand.
GCGCAGCAAGCACAAGCATTTTAGGTGCTATTTCTTCTGCATCACCTGCACACGTGTTCGTCCCAATGAAAAGCGGACTACACTACTTTCTGCGTCTCCTTCTGCGTTACCTGCGCACATGTTTGTCCCGATGCAAAGCGGACTAAAAGACTTTGGATTCAAGAGGAAGTGGACTTGTGGCACTGCATACCAAGATGCACTATTGCTCTTGACGTGTGTGTGTGTGTGTGTGTGTGTGTGTGTGTGTGTGTGTGTGTGTGTGTGTGTGTGTGTGTGTGTGTGTGTGTGTGTGTGCGCGCGCGTGTGCGTGCGCCCTATTACCCGGCATGCCGCTTGACATGGAAAAAGACTTTTCCAACTCTTTACATTGACGTGAAATCGACTTCTCCAGTGAGTCCAGGAGTCTCTGTGTGTGAGTCTGTATGGAAGTCTGGGAGCCCTTCAGTGCACCGCCTCCCCTCCTATCTGGGCCCCTTCTGAAGGCCTGAAAAGGCCTTGAGGTCACCTTCGAAATTCCAAAAATTTAAATGTTTCCATTCCACAAATGAATGATGACGAAATTCAAGCGAAGTGGTCCAAAGTGGGGAGTACTTGTTGGTCAGACTCCTTGGGTGCTGCTGGCCTTAATAACAAATTTCAGGCCAAATGGCTCCAACAGAAGCCCTCAAGGGACAGTCCCACTGCAAGACCTGCTGGCCCAAACAACAAATTCCAGGTCAAATGGCTCAACATAAGCTCTCATGGGACAGTCCCACTGCCAGACCTGGCTCATGATGATGAAGGGCAAATTAATTAACAGCTGTGAACAGGAACAGCTCTTGGCAGAATGCAGCTCATGTGAGGTCACATTTCAGGAGAAAAACAAAAAGCAGCACCAGCCATCAGAAGGAAAGTGCAGCAAGGATGATCAAGCAGAAGAACAGGGCAGGCTGGCAGGAGCGCTTGGACAAGGCAGCAACATTACAACACTGCAGCGCACAAGCCAAACGGCTGCCCCTCAGCAGCACACTCTTTTTCCTCATGCGCTCATGCGCAGGTTGTATTTGGAGCTTCCAACGAGCACTATGAGGCGCAACTAGGTTGTTATTGTCATGAAAGCAGTACAAAATAAAACAACCAACTCCTCCACGCATGCTATTATGTGTTGGGAGGCCTGGCGAGCTGGGCCAGTGAGGGCAAAAGACACGAATCAAGCATTTTCCAGGATGCCATTTCAGGGTAAGACATAAGATTTAGGTTTTGCGGGAATCTTGCAGGAAACATGGTGTGTGTGTGTGTGTGTGTGTGTGTGTGTGTGTGTGTGTGTGTGTGCGTGCGTGTGTGTGTGTGTGTGTGTGTGTGTGTGTGTGTGTGTGTGCTCGTGCGCGTGGGCAGGGACCATGCAACACCACATACGCATTAAAGGCATGCACAAAATGCCTGTTTCGTGGATGCCTGCCTCTCAGATTGCAGAACACAGGTTATTGAAGCAAACGGCCTCCAGTCAAACAACTGACTGGTATCTTTTCCCATGTATGCCTGCCTTAAAAGGCCTGAGCACAGGTCATGGAAGCAAAAAGCCTCCAGGCAGACAACTGACTGGTATCTATTTCCATGGATGCCTGCCTTCCCATTGGTGAATTTTAACAGCTTCCTGTACCAAGTAAAAAAAGTTTTGGCTGCAACTTGACACCAGCATTTGCAAGGGGGCATGCGTTTGCTGCTGGCACTCAAGGAAATATAGCACAATATGTTGCAATACCCAGTACCCACATAATCCCGCGAGCCTACCTGTGAGAATCAGCATTGGTATGAGAGCTATGAGCGACGAGTAACACTTTCATGCACCGCAGACTTGGCCTAAGGCGCATGCTGCCTATCATTAAAGGCTTAGCAGAATGCCCACACATGAGAGCGCCAGACAGATCTACACACACACACACACACACACACACACACACAAAGATGCACATGAGCAGTTTTTCTTACACTCCTTGCAAGTAAACACAAGACGCGCACTCACCGTTGTGTTGCATGTGCCCAAGCGCTCCACAGCTACACGTCCAGCAGATGTTTTGATCAAGCTCTTGGCCTGGGACCCTTTGCCGCCTCCCTCCTCGCAGATCACAAGCCTTTGAGGTGGGCTGTCTGGTGCTCGCATGGCATGCAGGCACGTCAAAGTGGCTGAGAGGGAGGCGCCTGGGTCTGCCTGCATGTGTGTGTATGTATGTGTGTGTGTGACAGTTGTTTACAGGACATGTATTGTGGTGGTGCACTACCCTGTGCGCACGCGATACGTACAACAAATATATAACTCCCACTTATTTCCTGTGGACCTTGCAAGGTCATTTGGCCTAGAATGATAAGAACCTTGCCGCAGAGAGGGCTCTGGCTTGGGGTTCCAGCCTCAAAACCAAATAGGGTGCCTCAGTGAAGACGCTGCGCACCCTGGCGCATCCTGTGTGCTTAACTTCACAGCACTCACTCTCAGGAGCCTATCAAGTCAGAAAGGGTCTTACTTGGGCTTGCAGCTTCTGGACACTTGACGATGCCTCCCTGTAAGTGCGCAACTTTTGCTTCAAAGCACAGCACTCACCCCAGCCTTCCTCTCCTGCTTTAGTGGAACCATCCAGATCACCATACCTGCTCGCCCTGTGCCCACCCATGCCATGCGCAAGCACAAGGTGCGCTTGAAAGCGCAGCACTTACCCCAACATCCTTTTTCTGCTTTTCAGGGACCATCCAGATCACGGTGCCTGCTCGCCCTGCGCCCACCCGTGCCAAGTCCTGAGGAGCTGCAGGAGACCCTTGGCGCGTCATTATCACCTGAGGCAAGCAAACAGGTTGATATGTGTTGAGGAATGCGACTTAGGTGGCCCTCTAGCAAGTACCTCTGCAGGAGACCCTTGGCATGTTACCTTCTCCTGAGGGACAGTAGGGGTGTGGATGTGCCCTCAACAACAGTTCACAAAACCCAATGAGGTAGGTTAATATTGGGTCTTTGCTCTGCATCCACCCTGAGGCACAACAGCACAGTGGATTGGAAATGGGCGTTGTGACTTTGGCAGCCTTTTTCCAGAAGTATTGGCAGGTTCCTCCACAAGGTGCCCTTGGGACATCATGTTCACCCGAAGCAAAAGGCAGAGGGCTGGCGTTGTCCTGAAAAAGGTTGGAGAAAGGTGTATGAGGTTACAGAGCTTGCTTTGGGATCCTTCGCCTTCTCTGGAGTTGCAGCATCTAGACATGCTAAGCGCACCGGCAAGTTGCAGCATCTAGGCATGTCAAGCGCACCGACTAGTTGCAGCATCTAGACATGTTAAGCGCACTGACTAGCTGCGGCGTCTAGGCATGTTAAGCGCACCTACTGCACGCACTTACATGTCAAGACAGCGGGGATGTCCCCGCAGGGATGTCCCCATATATGTTCTAAAATATTTCTGTGCTGGATGCTAATACATCTTGTTTCGTTGTGTCAAGGGAAAAAAGGGAAGGACACAATAGTAGACATTGCTTCATTGGCATGACGATACATGTTGTTTCATTGTGTTATTTCATTGTGCTGTTTCATTGTGTTGTTTCACCGTGTGTCCTAAGGAGACGGAAGGAGGGAAGGATCACACAAGCCGCCGCAAGTGGAGGCAGTGAAAAAGGAACACGTCAGCCTGCTTCCTCAAATAGATAAACTTTGTAGCACTTGAAGACCTTAAACCGCATTGCAACAGGGTAATCTTGGGGCTATGGTAACAAGACCTGCTTGGAGTCGACCTTACCCAACACAGGGGGCATGATATGGTGGGCTCTGCCGAGTTGCCAATACACGCACCTGGCTCAATATGCCCAAAATGCTGGTGCACGGAGTTGCCCAAAATGCTGGTGCATGAGCATGCTGCCAAATGCACACACACACATGCTGGAAATACTGGTGCATGGACATGCTGCCGATGCACGCGCACACGCCAAAAAACAATGCTGCAACATACCGCCAAGACACGCACCTGGTTGAACATGTCGCCAAACTCGTTCAGCAGCTGCTCATCGATCGCGGCCTTCTTTGCAGAGTCGCTTAGCACAACAATAGGCGTGCACAGCTTGCTCTGTTCTCGCCTGCTCTGGGCCTCAATCATCTGCAAGAAGCAGAAGTTGCAAGGATTTCATTTCAAGGGTTGTGCAATTTTGGAAATCATCATCACAATCTATTTCAGCAATATAGGGAATTTGTCCACCTCTGTCACAATGCAAATGCTGCATCGTGCAGATGCATCATTTGCAGCAGTCACACAGCATTTTCCCCACCCACCTCGCGCAGCATGATGATGCTCTGCCTGTCACTCCACCTACCTCGCACAGCATGAGGATGCAGCATTCACAGCACAATGCAGCATTTGCAGCAGTCACACAGCATTTGCCCCACCCACCTCGCGCAGCATGATGATGCTCTGCCTGTCACTCCACCCAAGAACCACGGTGTGGTTGCTCTCTGCAAGCCAAGGGGAAAGACGGCCAACATTGGCCGGCATCATTAGTTGAAACAACTAAGCAGAAGAAGTGTGTGAGACACTGAATAATGATGAAGAAGGTTTGACAGGCTGGTTGTCCAAAGTAATGACAATAACGTGAAAAGAAGCAAATGCTTGAAATTGGACACAGTTCCTTTTTGTGAGAAAAGGCACATTCAAATGCTTACAGAGCAAACCAAATCTGACTGGTAACAAACCGCGGCTTGAAAGGAAAGAAGCTTCAGCACAGGTGCTCACCTGGCAGAGGGAAATTGCCTGTGAAGAGCCAAGAGTGACAAGAACGAGGACATTGTTAGACCAGATTGCGCGGATGTTTAATCCATTGTGCACCCTCGTGGTAGCGTGCATTGCATCAGCAGCACACCTCTTTTTGTCAGCACATTGCCATGCAATGATTCTCACAAGCCCAGTCGGTGACCAGCACTCACAACAAACAACATGACAGCCATTGCTGGCACTACATCTGAGCTTGGAGCGCATCACCAATGTGGCACAGCATCTGACCTTGTAGTGCATCAACAGTGCAGTCATGCGGCTTGACGGATGGCTTCTCTCGTGTAGCGCCTCAACACTGTCACTGAGCCTTAAACAAGAGACCCACCTTGGCGCATCGCTTTTACACCAGCAGCTATCTCAGACGTAAACACACCGACCTGCATTCATGAGTAGTGGTTAGCCAGCTTCGCGTACCTCCACCGTATTTGGCATGTACATACGCGATGAATAGACGTATGCAGACACATATGCATATACATACATACATACATGGATACGCACATTAATATACATAATCACATACAATCACATAGACACATTCATAAACACACATACACACAAACTTATACATATGTATACATATACATTCATAAATAGACATGTTGATATGTACTCGTGTTCATTTATGGCACGAATCAAAACGAATACATGAAAATGTGTGTATGTACATATGTGTATGTGTGTGTGTGTGTTTGTGTGTGTTGTATGCATACATTTTTATATGCCTCATTAAAAAGTCGATCTATATACATACCCTGTAGCATGTATCATTATACGGAATCGGCCAACCCTGTTCATGAGACCAGCATGGAACGACACACAAGGCTTCAATGCTTAGCAGAGCATGTGCATTGAGGTCACAATGGTGGCCATCCATTCAAGCACCCTCGATTCGGCAGAGAATACGTATGATTCATTTGATCCTCACAGCAACATCAACAGCAACAGCAACAGCCCAGCCTCCTCAAAGACCAGTATCATTTCATTCATGATCGGTGATTTGTTTGCTCCTCACAGCAGCACCAACAGCCCAGCTTCCTCAAAGACCTGTATCATTTCATTCATCATGATTGGTGATTTGTTTGCTCCTCACAGCAGCACCAACAGCCCAGCTTCCTCAAAGACCTGTATCATTTCAATCATCATGATTGGTGATTTGTTTGCTCCTTTCGCAGCATCAACAGCCTAGCCTCCTCGAAAAACTGTATCATTTCATTCATCATGATTGGTGATTTGTTTGCTCCTCACAGCAGCACCAACAGCCAAGCCTCCTCAAAGACCTGTATCATTTCATTCATCATGATTGGTGATTCGCTTGCTCCTCACAGCAGCACCAACAGCCCAGCCTCCTCAAAGGCCTTTCCATTTCACAGACATATAAAAATGAATATGAAACGTGATGATGAGGTTCATCCACCAATTGCTGCTCAGTAATAACTCATGGGATGCAATAATTCACCCAGATCAGCACATATGCAGCTCTCAGCCAAGCTTTTTTTGGCCTCCACCAGCAGAAGCATCATTCAGGGAGCCTACACACAGCGAGCCTAGCCTGAGCTGCTGAGACTAGACTGGAGCACAAGGGGAACCTTCAGCTATGTAGCTAAGGTGGGGATAAGTAATGTGTGCGCTGGACTTACAAGAACCGCAAAGGTGCCGATGCTGGCCACATGGATCAAGTTGAGCACAATGCTTGCCACCTGCCTACAAAATACACACACACATCAAATTGAGGGAGGCAAGTTAGTAGACAAGCAAGTCCAGGACTCAGGGGTTGTGCAGTTTGTCTAAGCAATGTGTCTGAGACGAGCTTTGGCAATTGGTGCAATAGGGGGCTGCACTGTTTCCTAAGATCTGAGCTATCCACTGCTGGGAAAAAAAATCAAGACGTAACTCGGAAAAGTGGAAAATGGCATGTCAAAGTACTGCGCAAGAATCTCTGAATGTTAGGCCAACAGAAGACCCATGCACAGCTTTACTTTCAAGCAAGTACCAACAAAAAGACCAACGCACAAGTTTTATTTGATGCACAGGGCAGGCAACAAAAAGATCCATGCAGCTTTACTTCCAAGCAAGCATCAACAGAAAGACCAATGCACAATTTCACTTCAGTGCACAGGGCAGCCAACAAAGAGATCCATGCACAGCTTTACTTCCAAGCAAGCACCAACAGGAAGATCAATGCAGAACTTAACTTTTAATGCACAGGGCAGCATCAACAGAAAGACCGATGCACAACTTAACTCGCAAGCAAGCACATCCGCTTTATGGTCTACTCTCAACACATATGGATCCCTTCGATCAATTAAACCCCATCGAGCATAAAAGCCACACCACAAATTGGCATACCTGTTTTCCTTGGAGACTTCACTTGGGACCTTGTTGAGGACATAGTAAGCTTTTGCCACAGCAACAGCCCTAAGGTATAGAAAAGGGGAAATGCAGTTGATGTGGTTGAGGGAGCATGCCAGGGACATGGGGGAGTGTCTTCTTGACTACGTTTTCCTGGATCAGAAAAAATAAAACAGCTGATCAGTTGCCATGCCCCAGCAGACAAATGCAAGCCAGGCAGAGTTATTAACCATGCTCGGTAGGCTTGTAAAGAAGTAAAAAAGGTGGCACTTCCCCAACAGCTGCTGCGTACTAAGGACCATTAGCTTAGCTTGAATTTGTGTTAAGTGCGCGGAAACATAAAATTTAGGCTGCACCTGCCATTGCAAAACAACCCAGGCTAAAAACCATGCTTCTCACCAGCCTTCGCCCGTGGCTTGCCTGTAGGCAGCACCACCAAGAACCACGGTTGGCATGCCAACCGCAAGGATGGCCAGCAGCTTACCAAGTCCAGGCAGGGTAAAGGTCTGTGCAGACAGAGTTGCAATTGCGGGTGTCCACATTAAAATGTGGGCATTTTGTACGCTCAAAATCAAATGCCAGGACTACTTGGTGCACACACCTGCAAGACCCTGTACTTCAACACTTCCATCCTGGATGGCTGCTGGCAAGCTGGTACCGCAGGAAGGCACTGAGCTTCAGAGGGACGCACGCTTGCAGCTTGCACGTGCTTGGGTGACATTAGCACACAACTCGCGACAGCTCCCAAAACAGCACACACTCGCATCAGCTGCCAAGGTGCCAAAGCATCAGCTGCCAAGGTGTGTGCACCATGGCCAACCTGCGTTTTATGCTCTGTGCGTGGCACGCTCTTCTCTTCGTGTTCTGAGCTGTTGCAGGGATTGAGCTGATGTGATGTTGAGGTTTTGCAACGTTGATGGTGTGCAGCACCTTTGAGTTTCACAGGTTGGATGGCATACAAGGGACATCGTAACTCTGAAGGATAAGTCCTGTGTGCTTGCGCAGAACAAAAGGGCTTCCTCAGCAGCATAGAAACGTGCGATTACCCACAGGAATAAAGAATGCGATACATATGCTTTTCAATTCATTCTTGTTTACCTAGGGTCATTGATGAACCCCAAATTGCTCATTGAAGATATCCACTAAAAACAAAATATGATATTAATTGAATAAGACGTTTTGTGACGGAAATATTGCTGTGGATGTGGGCGCAATGGTGCACCTTGCAAACTTCAGGCCCATCAATATTTCTGAGCAGGTAAGTGTATAGAGCAGCTGCCTGCATGCTAAATCACACAGCACCCAAGCCCTTCAGTGCCCTGCCCCATCTTTGTCCCTGCTGGCCATGCTCGCATCTCCAAACACACAGGAACAGAGGGAGGAAGCAGCACGTCAGCATGCAAGGGAGACCCTAGAGGCACAGGAGGCCAGGCTGGTGCGTGATAGTTTCCTGATCAGAGCTCTTTGACAGATGAAGGGACCCACAAGTGGATCGGCGCAAGTGCAGCGAGCATCTTGGATCTCTTCCATTTTAACAGGATGAGACTTATATGGAACCTTTGCTGACATGATGCAGGTTGCCGCATACGAGCATGCCCTTCAGCAAGCTGCTCACGGTGCAACAGATGCAGCTGTCGCAGAGCTGCGACAACTTTTAGAGGAGCCCCTCCTTACTCCAGAAGCATGTGAGAGGTCTCAATTACTGTACTTCCTAGGAGCTTTATCCTTATATGAGGAAGCGCACACACAAGTACCGTGGGGCGTACTTTTGCAGGCTTGGGAACGCGGCTGACACTGTCAAAAGCTTGTGGTTAAGACACACCACTTGTTTTTGTCGTTTTCTGTATGGATCCATCTTTTTTGGTACTCAAAGCTGCTGAGGTGAACGACTTCTGGACTGAGTCAGAATCTGGAGACCCTTCCTGATGCTAGCTGCACCCTCTGTGTACCATGAATTGGTTCCCCCAAAATCAAGAGCATGAAAATTTCACATACAAGCTTCAATGTTAGGAATGAATGTATGCATGCTGATAACTGTCTCCAAAAATGCGGTACAAGGCCACGTGCTCCAAGGTCTAAGCTGCATGCATTAAGACGAAGAAACGCGCGCACGCGCGCACACACACACACACATACACACACACACACACGCACACACACACACACACACACACACACACACACACACACATACACACACACTCTCATGTACGTGCCTATGCTCACGCAGGCGCCAAATCAACTGCAGCGGCAGCTGCCACATCCAGCACCATAGCCCCATCCTCCACTTCCGCCACCCCAGGCTTCTCCCTCGCCCAGTTGCGCGTCCTTACCCTCCGCAACCTAGCCGGCCTGCTGCCCCCCAACCAATGCCTGGAGGCGTTGCAACTGTATGCAGCAGCGCTGCATGCTGTAGAGGAGTGCACAGCTGCAGCCACAACCTCTACTGCCATCAATAGCAAATCCAAGAGTACCACCACCAGGACACCAGCAGCAGCAGCAGCAGCAGCAGCAGCAGCAGCAGCAGCAGCAGCAGGAAGCAGCATGGGGGGAAGTAGAAAGGGAGCAGGGATGAATATGAAGAGCAGTTTGGGGGGAGGGGATGCACTGTTGTGGGAGAGGATGGCAGAGGCTGCTGCGCGGGCGGGCAAGCCCGGTCTGGCACGCTATGCATTGGAGGCGGGGCTGGTGCGGGCACCGCGCCATGTGCCATTGCTAGAGCGCGCCATGGAGGTAGGTTGGAGTGTGCGTGTGTGAGAGAGAAAGGGAGAGATAGAGGAATGTGAAAGAAATACGCAGCGCTCAAGACGCTTGAGTGCCCACGCACACACACACACACACGCACAAACACACACACACACACACGCATACACACACCAACACGCGCACGCACACATACGCACATACCAACACGCGCACGCACACACGCACGCACGCACACACACACACACATACACACACACACACATAAACACACGCATGCATGCTCGTGCATACTCACACATGCACTCATTCCCACACATTCTCACACACACACGCACGCGCATGTACGTTCGCGCATACACACACACACACGCACGCGCATGTACGCTCGCGCATACACACACGCACACACGCATGCACTCATACAGACATTCTCACGCACACATTCTCACACACATGCACACACACACCCACGTTCATGCACTCAGGTTGCGTGGCACAGCAGTGACGTGGCCAGCATCGCCACCCTGGCTCAGCAGCTGCTGGCCATCGATCCTCAGCACCCAGACGCCCGTGCGGTGCAGGCGCACCTGCCCCTCATAGCCCCCTCTCCACTTCCACCTACAGCACCCCACGCACAATTTCAGCCTGTGCAGCCGCACCAGCGGGTGCAGCAGCCTATGATGCGCCCCATTTCTTGGCCTGCGCCCCGGCGCATGGTCCCTCCTGTGTCCCATGTGGAACCACTTCCACCCCCATCTCAACACCAGCTGCAGCCCCTGCACCCTGGGTCCCCTCACAGAACCCCAGGCCACACCGCACAGAGCTTGGGCAGCGGTGCCAAGGTGGTGGTCGTGCACTGCAGGGGCCTCACGGAGCTGCTCAGGGGTCTGAGCGCGGTACTGGCCAGGCTGAGTATGCACCCCCACAAAGCGCTCAAGGCACCCCAACAGGACATCCTGCATGCGCAGGGCCTCATGAATCCTCAGGCAAAGACCCCCCCTGCAGGGCATGCTGCTGCGCCCTCAACTGCGGGTGGGCCAGTTGCCAACCAGGCAGCACCGGGGGGGGCAAGGGGGGCCTCCAGAGGGGTGGCTCCGCTGATCAGCTTCACCCCCGCAGCAGCGGCACCAGCGGCGGGAGTCACGGTGCCCCCCACTGTGCGCGCTGCAGTACGAGCCGAAACAGGGTGCAATCCATCAGTGTCACAGGCACTGGCTCAAGCTGTACCAGCAGGAGGGGGGTCTTCTGGTGGTCGTGCGCAGCCGGCACCAGCTGCACCTGTTGATGTGGGCTTAGTGGGTCTGGCGGTGACCCCAGTCAAGCTCGGCAGGGGGGGCCAAGCTAAGGGGTCAGCTGCAGCAGGTCACAGCCCCGCCGCCAAAGGCGCAAGCCCCATGTCAGCCACAGCAGCAGGAGCGGCTGCTACAGGAGCAGGAGGCAATTTTGTAGGGGATGGCAGCAGTCCTGCAGCAGGCATTGCTGCGCAAGAGGGTCCCTTGGACTATGCATCGGCGCCTACACCTGTTGGTAATGTTGGTGCTCCTCCTCATGCAGGGGCAGTGGCAGGCAGGGAATCAATGGGTTTGGCGGAGGGCGTGAGCTGGGGCCAGGTGGCGTGCTGTGGGGATGTGGAGGAGCTGATGGGCCTGCGAATGCATGTTTTGCTGGTGTTGCCACCTCCACCTGCACGCACAAGCCACAGCAACATGCCGCCGCCGCAGCAGCAGCAGGAGCAGGAGCAGGAGCAAGAGCAGCAGCAGGAGCAGCAGCAGCAGCAAGAGCAGGAGCAAGAGGAGCAGGAGGAAGTGCCAGGGGAGGGTCCAGTTGTTCACTTGCAGAAGCCGGGGGCAAAACGGCTCAGGGGAGCAGAGGTGGAAAGCGGGGAGCAGCAGCAGCAGCAGCAGCAGCAGCAGCACGGGCAGAGAGAGCAAGCAGAAGGCACAGGGCAATTAGGGGCGAAGAGGGTGCGACTAGAGCAACAGCAACAGCGGCAGCATCACTTAAAAGCTTGTGCTGCAGGTGGTGAAGAGGGCGGTCCCTCTGGGCTGTTCCTGGAGCAGCCACCCATGGTGCAGGGACAGGGCCGTCAGCAGCAGCAGCAGCAGCAGCAGCAGAAGGCGCAGAAAGCACAAGCAGTGCGGGGCTTGAAGGCATCTGCTCGCTTGGAGCGCAAAGCTGCGGCGCAGGCGCAGCGCGCAGCAGAAGCTGCCGCTGCAGCGGAACGAGATAGTGCTGCGGCAAGTGCAGCAGGTGGGGTAGTGCGTGCAGGTTGTGATGCCCTCAAGAGACGTCCTCACTCCAAACTGTATGCTCTTATTTTGAACAAAGTGCAGTGTACAATGAGGGGAAGCTTTGACCCATCAAAATTGGACAAGCAAGACAGGCTGCGTTCGCCCTTATGACATTTCCCTGAGGGCATCGCTGTGTGCAAATAGTAGGGGAGCTCCAAGTGTTCAGCATGCAACAGGCAGAGGCTTTGCTTTTGACATGTGACTGAGCAACCAAGACCCAGTGCAACAAGCAAAGGCTTTACTCTGGCCAAACCACTCAGCAAGCAAGATTTCGAGCAACGAGCAGAGGCTTGCTTTGGCTTGTAAGTGCAGCAGCAAGATTCAGCGATCTGCATTTGGGTTGAAACATGGGCGTGAACTTTTGTGGATGGCTCTGCTGTTTTGAAGCATCAATCTGATCTGGGCCATGGAGCTGGTGCCTCTCCACGCAAAGCAGCATGGGGGGCCACTTGAGCAATGGAGAGACGCTCTAAGTGAAGTAGGCACTTGTGAAGAGGAATCAGGAAATCACACCCATGGCACACCATTTCTGCCTTCCCTGCTGGTGCGCTGTCTTGCTCTGGAAGTTCGCTTGTCTGCAAAAGCGAATGCACGCCACCAAAGTCACTTATGTCTGTACATCCACATTCAGGCAGCCAACTTGTGATGATGACTTGCGAAGCTTTGCTTGTTAATTGTGGAATTGTAGCATCCTGCACCGTGCTGGAAAGAACAATTTTCCTTGCTCTATACAAAGCAGGCCTTCTGTCGGGCAAACAAGCAACGATCTCATTTCAAAATTCTTTGAAATGCGGACCGCAACACATTCCCATGGCCAATGCAACGCATGTCTGCTGTCTCAAGGAAATATAAGTGATGCTCCTCCTCACCCGGAATTGTGCAGGATTGCAGCCGTAAAATTCATCCCCTCCACGCCCAACGCAACGCAGGTCTGCTATCTGGAGAGAATTGAGGCAGTCCTGCCCCTCATCCGGAATCGTGCAGGATTGCCATAACATTCATTCCCTCCATGCCAAACGCAACGCAGGTTTGCTGTCTGGAGGAAATGTAGGCGATGCTGCCCCGCATCCCACTGCCCAGCTCTTCACTGCCCTCCACGCCCTCCTTGTGCCTGAGCAACGTCCAGCAGCTGCCCCAACCCCTGCGCTGTGGGCAGCAACAGACCAGCACAGGGGTGCTCAGATCAGTGGTCCCTCTGAGGTGCATGCGGAGCAAGTGACAGGGAATGGGAAGGGGGTGACACAACCAGCACTGAGCACATGTGCTTTGGTAGGCGCGGGTGCAAAAGCACCGCCCACAGGCAAAAGGGTTGAAGAGATGCGCGTTGGTGTGGACCTGGAGACTGGTTTGGGGGGCAGTGCGGATGCGGATCAGCTGCGTCGCTGCCTGCAGCAGCTGCCGGGCATCAGCGTGGTTGAGGAGGGCTCTGCTGAAGCTGCTGCTGCTGCACAGCTGCCTCGTGCTTCAACAGCGGCAGTCAAAGTGCAGGAGCTGTGCGCGCATGTTGTGAGCGCGCTGCTGCCCTTCAGGTGCGTTCTGGGGCTGGATTTGTACTTTGGTGGTTCCCAAAGTAGATGTGACTTGGCTTTAAATGGCTGGCTGGGTTGTACAGGAACCATTTTTGGAGTGTCCTGTTCTTGACAGCTCTCTTGGTGACCGCTCTCTTCTCTTTCTCTTGTCGAAGGGGATGCACGGTGCCTTGGCCCTAAGTGTCTTCTTTTTCTTCATGGATGCAGGAGGCGCTCAACAGCCTGCGTTGTTTTCCTTTCCTGACCGCAAGCGCCCTTGACAGGGTGCTTCTGGGGCAAACGTGGATCTGTGCTCTAAGGAGCGATCGCAGCTCACATGCATCTTCATATTTGCAAATGCAAGCATGCGCACATTCGCGCAACACACACGCGCACACACACACATACACACACACATACACACACACACACACACAGGGGCCTGCTGGCTGTCCCGCAGCTGGAGCTGCTGCTGTTCCTGGACATGCAGTTGCAGGCAGTCATGCCTAGCTGGACCTCATGGGTGGGTGCACCGCTGGGCCACACCTCCCCTTCAACTCCTCATCGCCAGCATACAGCGACAGCAGGAGCTACAGCAGCAGCTCGTCCTGCTCCCACAGCACCACAACCATCACCCATCTCTCCAACAGCAGCAGGAAAACAACCTCCAACAGGAAAAGGAAGACTACCCGGAGGTGCCTCAACCCCCCTGCACCCCCTGGCTTGCGCTAGCACAGCACACAGCATACAGCGTGCGCTGCACCTGGCTGAGCTTCACATGGGGGCCCTCCTCCGCACGGCCGCTACGGAGCGTGCACGCGTGGAAATGTCGTCTGCCCCAAGCACACCCCGCCAGCCCACCCCTCCCACACATGCTACAAGGCAAGCGGCAGTGCATCCGCATGCTGCAGGGGCAAAGGGCCAGGGAGCAACATCTGATGGGGGGCCCGCATGCCGGGGACTGCTCCCTGTGAGCCCGCGCACGCTGCGTGCACGCACGCCGGCAGGGATGGCGATTGCCGGGGGCAGTGCAGGACTCAGCCCGCAACATGCGGGAGCTGGTGGCACTAGCAGAAGGGCTGGTGGGGGTGGGGGGTTGGCTGCGTCGGACACGCAACCTTTGCCGGGGCAGCAGCAGCAACAACGGGGGCTGGAAGAGGAGATGCTGGAGGGTGAGGCGACCGCCTTGCAAGCCGTGGATGGAGGAGAAGGAGCAGGGGGCAATGGCAGTGGTATTGGCGGCTTTGGGTGGGGAAACTCGACGAGTGGAGACTCTATGGGGCCACACCTGGCGCGCTGTGCTGCGCTGTGCGGGGAAGTGGAGGTCGCGCTGGTGGAGGCCGGTGTGCTGGCCTGCGTGCAGCATCACCTGGTGCAGTTGCAGGAGGGTCGTATAGATGGGAGAAACGTCGGCGCCACAGCAACAGGGCTGCAAGAGCAGAGAGGGGTGCAGGAGCAGGAGGAGCAGGCGCCTCCAAGGGAGGAGCTTGTGCAGCAGGATAAACGGGAGCAGCAGCAGCAACAACTTGAGTCCCAGCCACAGCCACTACAACAGCAGGGGGGGATACTGCAGCAGCAGCAGCAGCAGCAGCAGCAGCAGCAGGAAGAGCCTGAGCCAAATCAGCAGCAGGAGCTCTGTGAGGCTGGCAGGGTTAAGACGGGATTGGGTGGCATGGACAGGGAGGGTGAGGAGGATGAGGTAGACGATGAGCCCCCCCTGAGAGACTCCAGCCGGCATGGGCAGACGCTTGTGCCCAAGCACATGGCCAGGCACAAGCGCCGAAGGGTCACGGGAGCACACAGGTGCGGCGTGAGGGTTGTGATGTTTAGGGTTGCTTGTGCTCAAGCACATGGCCGGGCACAAGCGCCGAAGGGTCACGGGAGCACACGGGCGCGGCTTGAGGGTTGTGATGTTCAGGGTTGCTTGTGCTCAAGCACATGGCCAGGCACAAGCGTCAAAGGGCCATGGCAGCACACAGGTGCGGCGTGAGGGTTGTGATGTTTAGGGTCAGGTTTTGCATTGGAGGTGAGGAGTTTAGGATTTGAGACAAGGTCAAAACCTCGGTGTCAAGGGTGTATGTGTAGCTTGGGGGTTTCAAGTTTAGGGTTATGATCTGAATTGAGGGTAAAGAGTTTGAGTTACTGTTGAATTTTCAGGGTCATGGGAGCACTCAGGTGCAAGGGCAGTCAAGCAAAAGATGGTGGCGTTGCGTGAAACAGGGGTGATGGTTGTGGAGGCGGCTGAGCACCAGGCCAACTCGTGCAGGGCTTTTCTGACCAGGAGCAGCTGCAAGAATATGCCCTGGCAGTTCTGAGCATGGGGACACACTATTAGTGCTTGACAGTTAGTGCTTGGCAGCATACGCACAGTACTTGGCACTGTCTGTATTAAATAAGCATGGCGATACGCTCTTAGTGCTTGGCGGATAGTGCATAACAGCAGGCAATTAGTGGTTGGCACTATGAGCGTGACAGCACGCAGTTAGTTTGGGAGATGTGAGGGGGCGGTGGCCAGCTGCTCTGCGGTGCTGCCAAGCTGCTTTGTGGTACTGCCAGAGAGACACATTCCCTGGTGCCGTCGTGCCAGGCTTCAAGTCCAGCTTTATCGCAGACGTTACATTAGACACCCATCCCTTCTTTATAAGCGTGTGTAGAGCTGGTCAAAGCAGGGGTCTGCAATGAGCCAGCTCCTTCCATGAACCCATAATCAGCCACGCGCATGCTGATGCCTGCACAAAGTCACAGCCAGCGCATATTGATGTCTGCGCAAAGTCACAGGGCATCTAATTTGTTGCATCATCCAGCAGCTTGAAACTGCCAGAGCCTTCACAACACACGCACACATACACACACACATATACACAGAAGCAGCTCTATCGGACTGTCCAGCAGCAGCAACGACTCCCGGAGAGCCACCCCAGACAGAATGGATTGGTCTCCTCATGGTGCAAACATAGGAACAGATACAGCAGCAGCAGCAGCAGCAGCAGCAGCAGCAGCTAGACCAGAGGTAAGCAGTGCCCCTGCTGGGGAGAGGAATGCAGATGCCGACGCCCTTGCTCCAAGCTGTACAACCACAGCAGCAGCAGCAGCAGCAGCAGCAGCAGCAGCAGCAGCAGGAGCATTCAGGGAGCTACCTGTTGGTGATGATGCACATACTGAGAGCTTGCCCCCTGCTGAGGCAGTTGAGGCCGTGCTGCGGCTGTTCTGGGTTCGTGCGCATGCTGCGGAGCACCAGGAGCAGGTGTGCTTGCGTGTGTGTGCTTGCGTGTGTGTGTGTGTGTGTGTGTGTGTGCGCGCGCGCGCATGCGTGTGTGCGTGCGTGCGTGCGTGTGTCGGCTGGCTTATGGTGTGCTTGCTGGGTACCCTCAAGTGCCGGGAAAAAGCTTCCTTTACTCAGGCGGCTTTGTTTTTGTTAGCAGGTTGAGTAAGGCAATCCTGCCTTCTCTGCTGCTGCCAGATCTCTCACCACCCTCCACAGAAATTGTTGCAAAGCTGTGTCCTGTCCTAAGCTTATGCTTGACACACACACAAAAAGCTCGCAAAGCTTTTCCTTCCCCCTTGCTTGCACCGTTCAGCACAGAATGTAAGCGAAGCTTCCTCCAAATACCTGGCTTGTACTTTTTGACGCAGATCCAAGCAGCAGTGGAGTTTTGCAGTGTCTACCACCTCCTCATGATTTGGCACAGAAATTTTTGCCAGGCTTTATCCAATGCCTTGCTCGCACTGTTTGACGCAGATCCAAGCAGCAGTGGAGCTCTACAGTGCCTGTCACCTCCTCATGGTTTCCCCCCCCCTCCTCCCGGCCTCTAACCCTGCCACATCCCTCCTGGGCCAACCCGACAGCCCCCCCATGCTCCCTGCAACGCCCCCCTCGAGCAATCCTTTGGGAACCTGCACAGCTGAAGCCTCCTCCATGCATCCTCCGCCCAAAATCTTGGCGCTGACATATGCTCCGGGCATGTGCCCTCCTGAGCACGCTGTCGCAGCACCCGGACCCCCCTCCTCACCTCCTGCCACCTCAGCGACCGTCAGTGCTGCAGCTCTACTTCCAACGAAGAGCAGGGCAGACGCTGACGCACCTGCTCCCTGCCCAACTGAGAGCAGAGCAGGTGCACACACTCCTGGATGCCTCGCGGTGAGCACTCACACCTACGCATGGCGGCTGCCTGGCTGCCATGGGTTGGACCCACTTAGCCCTGCTGCTGCACAGCGGCGCTTGGCAGGTGCGTGCATCAGCACATCCAGGTGTCGGTCACGCCATCATACTCTTGCTTGCCCCGACTTGCATGCCGTTGAAGTGAGTGTTAGATCGAGAAAGGCCTGGGGGTTGTGTCCTGTATGAACAGGGTTGGGTATGGCATGGGTCGAACCCGCCCAGCCCTGCCGCTGCGCAGTTGCGCCTGGCAGGTGCCTACAGATTGTTGAGGATGGCACTGAGGGGCGCGCTCTGCTTGACGGGCTTGGAATTGTTCTCGTCGGTGTTGGGAATCATCAGCACATCCAGGTGCCAATCACGCCATCATACGTTTGCATGCCCCAATAAGCTAGTTGACTTGAGCGTTGGACTGGGAAAGGCCTGGGGGTGGTGTCATATATGAACAGGGTTGGGTATGGCATGGGTCGAACCCGCCCAGCCCTGCCGTTGCGCAGTCGCGCCTAGCAGGTGGTATCAGCACACCTGGTATCGTTCATGTTGTCATACTCTTCCTCGTCTCAATCAAGTTGGCGTACAAGCGAGCAGTGGAATGGTCAGGGCGGAAGTGCGCACCGAGTCAGGCCTGGCCAGGCTTTGATCCTGTGTCTGGATTTATGCCTGAGCCCAGCAGCCTGTAACCCTTGCAACCCCTTGTATGTATGAGCAGGGAAGGGCAGGGTGTGACAAGAGCTGAACATGCTTGACCCTCCGTTGTGCAGCGGTGCCTGGCAGGTGCAGTGAGTTAAGCGATGGAGCGATGCTCAGAAGTGCGCACTGGAATGGGCATGATCTGGAGATCCGGTCTCTGTGCAAGAGGGTAGGGTTGGACACCGGTCGGGCATTCTCAGCCTGGTCGCTGTGCAGGAGCAGCTGTGAATGAGCATTGTAATGCTATGTCAGTGACTCCGAGCCTCTGAGCACCACTGCTGCGCAGCCAATGCAAGGGATGTGCGTAGCTCTTGAGCAAGGAAGGGAAAGCCATGACTTTGTGTGCAGGGAAGGGGTGCGCTTATGAGCAAGGAAGGGAGTGTGTTGCTGGTGAGCAGCGGAGTGAAAGCTGCCACGAGCAGGGAAGTGGAGTGCATCGGTGATGAGAGGGGAGGGAACGCTTTTTAAATGAGCAGGACAGAGCAAGGGCTAGATCGTGTTACTCCTGAGCAGGGAGCAGAAAGTCATTATATTGTGTGCAGGGAAGGGAGCGTGGTGTGGATAAGCAGGGAGGGAAAAGCAGTCATGAGAAGTCATGGAAGGGAATGTGTTGATGAACAGAGGAGGGGATGTGTCTATGACCAGGGAAGGGAGGACTTAGGTAATGGGCAGGGAAGGGCGCGTTGTTGTCGAGCAGAGGATAGAAGGTGCACTGTTGATGAGTAGGGAAGTTGATAAGCAGGAAAAGGAATATTCTGTTGAGCAAGAAAAAGAAAGCAGCCATCAGCAGAGCAGGGAGCGCTGATCACCAAGTGATGAGCAGGGAAGGGAAAGCTTTCATGAGCTGGGAAGGGAATGCTTTGTTGCTGAGCAGGAGTTTCCGGCCCACAGACCTTTGATGCCATCAGCAGTGCGCAAAACTTATGTTTGGTGCGTCGTTTCTGGGCAGTGACTCATTGCATCTGGCCTGGACTTGTCTCTGCTCAATGTGCTTACTTCTCGGCAAGTGTGGGTTTGGGGGAGGGTTGTCAAATAGGGGAGCAGGAAGAGTTTGAGCAGGCCATATCACAATGTAGGGCCACATCACAATGCAGTGCCATGTCGCAATGTAGGGCCGCATCACAATGCAGGGCCACGTCACAATGTAAAGCCATGTCGCAGTGTAGGGCCATGTCACAATGCAGAGCCCTGTTGCAGTGCTCCAAAGCTCAAGCTGTGCATCGTTGAGAAACAGATGGTGCATGGGTAAAGCCAAGTGGCTTTGCACCACAAAAAACGGCTGCAGTGTGCTCCCCATGCTGGGCAGCTTGCTGCAAACAGCACCTGACCAAAAATCCAGAGCCACGAGCGTGCTTGTGCGCTGGGAGTAGCAAGCTTCAGTAGCTGAGATGTTGCAGAGTTCACCTTGACCTTGCATTTAGAACCGCCCTCACCCCTGCTGTCTTCTGCCTGATGTGCTACAGCATCCCTGATTGCCACTGCTGACGCGTGCGTGCACAAGCAGGCCTGCGCATCTATCGGGCAGTGGAGGAGGCGGAGCTCGTGACAGACAGGTGGCTCTCTGCCGAGCAGGCAGGCAGCCTCGCAGAGTGTTCTGAGGCTGCATTGGGTGCAGCCAAAGCCGAGCTGGCCAGGTATGTGCCTACAATGGTACGCTTGGCATTCCCTGCTGAGCACAGGCCTTCCCTGAGCCCACCGTCAGCTGCTGCAACACCAGCAGCAGGAGCAGCATCTGGGAAAGCGGGAGTGACAGAAGCAGCTGCTGCGTCAGCAGAGGGGTCAGTGTCAGCGGCAACGGGGGTGGAGGTGCCGTCAGTGCCAGCAACAGCTGCTGCAGCAGCTCCAGGCTCAGAACACCCACACACAGAAGAGCTCTTGCCCACTGCTGCGGTGCCCCCTGCGCTGTCACAACGCGCGCGTGCCGTCCTTGGTTATGCCGCCCTGGCGCTGCAAGACCCTGTGCTGCTGGCGGTGTGCAGGTGCGTGAGGGGGTAACTGCTATGCTCTCACGACCCGCACGCGCCGTCCTTGGGTAAGCTGCCCTGGTGCCGCATGACCCTGTGCTGCTGGCGGTGTTTAGGTATTTGTGGGGAGAATTGCTGTGCTCTCACGACGTGTGTGTGCGAACCTTGGGTATGCCGCCCTGGCGCTGCACAAATCTGTGCTGCTGGCGGTGTTAAAGGTATTTGTGGGGAGAATCGCTGCGCTCTCACGACGTGTGCGTGTGCGAGCCTTGGGTATGCCGCCCTGGCGCTGCACAAACCTGTGCTGCTGGCTTTGTGCAGTTGCATGGGGAGAAAGCAGCACACCTCAGCTGAACACCCTCAGCATGCAAGGGTGCTCACTTCTCTGCATGGGGCCGATGAGGGAGCCTCTGCTGTCAACCCGTATTGTCAGGTCACACAGTTTGAGGGAGCCTCTGCTGTCAACCCGTATTGTCAGGTCACACAGTTTGAGGGAGCCTCTGCTGTCAACCCGTATTGTCAGGTCACACAGTTTGAGGGAGCCTCTGCTGTCAACCCGTATTGTCAGGTCACACAGTTTGAGGGAGCCTCTGCTGTCAACCCGTATTGTCAGGTCACACAGTCGATCCAAACTGGCAACTCCTACTGTCAACGCATCCTACTAAGGTTCAGTGTCCTATGAAGGTCCAGCAGCATCGCTTTGGTGCATGTAGTCACGCGCTGTTAGGGGGGGGCACTGCTGTGCATCTTCTCCCAAGTTGGAGCGCTGCAGTGCCCTAACTTTGGGGGAGGATGCCCATGGGAGTTGAGATCCCGGCTTGCTGTGGTCGGGATCGTCAGTTACGAGGAAATGCTGCGCTACTGCTTACACCAGTGGAGCCTTCTCTGCTGATCTTTCTTGCATGTTTCGCATGTGTTTTGCACAACTTTGAACTCCTTGTGGCGTGGGCAGAGGCCTTGCTGCCGTTAACACTTCATGCGTGATGGACCTTCGCTCCGTGCAGGCTTCCACCTGTTTCTCAGCAAGCCACATTCCCTGCTTTTCCCGTTTACACTTTTCCTGGCAGGTCACACACACACACACACACACACACACACACACACACACACACACACACACACACACACACACACACTGCAGGGGCTCTGCGCTGTCTAGCGCCCTGCGTGTTGCCCTCCAAGGCCACGCTCCTGCTGACGCTGCAGCGGCTGCTGCAGTGATGCAAAGCTGCCACCACCACCGCCAGCCCCAGCGCTCTGTGCAGCTTGCAGGCCCCCCTTTGCTGCAACTGCTGCAGTCCAGCACACACACAGATGCGCATCAACATGACAACTCTGGCGCCGGGAGCAGGGTGACTAGTGGGGGTGTGGGGCGTATCCCAGGCCCCCTGCTGCAATGCATGGGGGATGTGCGTGCGTGTGTGGCTGAAATGGAGCTCATTGCTGCAGGGCTGCTGCAGCAGCAGCAGCAGCAGCAGCAGTCAATGCAACAGCGAGTGCCGCCACCAAACCAGCCGCCGCACTTGCATGATGAAGCATGCGCCAGCGATGCTGGGCGTGCTTCCTCCTCACCCTACGCGTACCTCCTCTCTGCTTGCATTGCCAGTCTCCAGCGCCGGCTCCTCCAGTGCGCGGCTCAGTTGTACCGCGCAGTGCTCAGCCCTCCCGAGCGCGAGGAGCTGTGCAAAACGGCAGCTGCTGCTGCTGCAGCAACAGCGCACCTCTGTGGCCCGTCGGGTCCACCCTCAGGTGTCCCTGCTGGTGCAGATGTGTCTGTCCCTGGTGGGGGTGGGGGTGCAGGCGGAGGTAAGCCCAGCGGGGGCAGCGCTGCAGCGCAAGCGCGTGCTGCTCGTGAAAAGGCGGCGGAGGCGAAGGCGGTGGAGGGCCGGTTGGCAGAGGAAAGGCAGTGGCTGGCGGGGCTGCAGGAGGTGGGCATGGCGGTGGTGCGATTGCAGGGGGTGCAGCAGCACATGCATGGTGCGGCTACCCTCAACGAGGGACATGCTCATGTGCCTGTGGGAGCTGGGACAGTTGGTGTTGGAGCAGGAGGATGGGCAAACCCTGAGGGCGGTGGCGGCTGCGGCGGCAGTGGTGGTGGTGGTGGAGGTGGTGGTGGTGGTGGACTTCCTGCAGTGGATGCGCAAAGGCCAAGGAATGCTGGTCTGGAGGCTGAGGAGGCAGGGGAGGGGGACATGCTGGTTGACGCTCCCAGGGAGCAGCAGGAGCGGGCGCAGCAGCAGGACAAGCAGCAGCAGCAGGGGCAGCAGCCGCAGGAGCTGCCTCAATGCCGTGCCCCCATCGCTTCTTACCATCCCACAAACCAGGACATTGCGGGCACGCTGCAGCTTCTGTCGCTGGTGCTGGAGCTGCTGGGCAGCAAAGCAATCCACGCTGCTGAGGTGGGAAGTTGTTTTCCCCCTTTTTTGTCGCTGATTCTGGACATCGCGGGCACATTGCAGCCTCTGTTGCCATGCTGGAGATGCTAGGCTGCGAGGTCGTACATGCAGCTGAGATGGGGAAAATACAATTCCCTATGTCTTGGCATTTGTAAGGGCATCCGTACGCAGCTCACGCCCCCGGCTCAGGGTTTACAAGGTAGCTGAGGTCAAGGCAGGAAAAGACAACATGTGTGCATTGTGGGGGATCCCAGTTGCGCACCTGCTGCCAAACGGAGAGAGAGGATGAGTGAAGGGTGGGACAGAGGAAGCTCATGCCGCCGACTCGGGATTGCAAGGCAGCAGAAATTAAGGCCAGTACATGCAGATTGTATTTACAAGTGGAGGATTCAGGTACGTACCTGTTGCCAAATGAAGAGATGTATTATGAGTGAGGGATGGGAGAGAGGAACTCGCACCACTGGCAAGGTTTGCAAGACGAAAGGGGTCTGTTTGGGAAAATGCAAATCGTGTTCATTGAGGAGGACTCTGGGATGAGTGAGGGTGGGAGAGAGGAAGCTCATGCCGCGGGCTAGGGTTACAAAGCAACAGGGGTTCAATTAAAGGAATGCCAATTGCGTGCATTGTGGAGGATTCTAGGATGAGTGTGAGGTGGGAGAGAGGAGGCTCATGCCGCTGGGTAGGTTTGCAAAGCAACAGGGGTTCAGATGGGAAAATTCAAATTATGTGCACTGAGGAGGATTCCAGGTGCGCAAATGTAGCCAACTGGAGAGATAGAGGATGTGTGAGGGGTGGTAGAGGGAGGGAGTTGTCTGTCTGGAGTGGCGGCCACACAGCTGTATGCATGGATATTAGAGGATGTGTGAGGGGTGGTAGAGGGAGGGAGTTGTCTGCCTGGAGTGGCGGCCACACAGGTGTATGCATGGATATTAGAGGATGTGTGAGGGGTGGTAGAGGGAGGGAGTTGTCTGTCTGGAGTGGCGGCCACACAGCTGTATGCATGGATATTAGAGGATGTGTGAGGGGTGGTAGAGGGAGGGAGTTGTCTGCCTGGAGTGGCGGCCACACAGGTGTATGCATGGATATTAGAGGATGTGTGAGGGGTAGTAGAGGGAGGGAGTTGTCTGTCTGGAGTGGCGGCCACACAGCTGTATGCATGGATATTAGAGGATGTGTGAGGGGTGGTAGAGTGAGGGAATTGTCTGCCTGGAGTGGCAGCCACACAGCTGTAAGCATGGATATTAGAGGATGTGTGAGGGGTGGTAGAGGGAGGGACTTGTCCGTCTGGAGTGGCGGCCACACAGCTGTATGCATGGATGCGCATGGAGGCTCTTTGCACTTGCACGGCGTGCTTTCACACTTTTCTATCAACACCGAAGCGCCAACCTTGCACTTAACAACATTCCTTTGTTTTCCTCTCTGTACAACTCACAAACGCTGGCCACACCTGGCGTGAGGCCCTGTCCTCCATGACACCTTTGGCAGGACAACCCTCTGCCTCAAGCTGTCTCTATGCTGCAACAAATGCTTTACCCATCATTTTGCTCTCTTTGCATGCGGATTCTGTGTTTGCTGTGTGCCTTCACAGAGTGCAAGCAGCACCAGAGATCCATGATGTCTGCTGTGTCAGACCCTGTGCTCTCCTGTCTCATGATGAGAAGAAAAACGAGAGGCAACATGCGCACGCGTTTCCGGATCTCTTTGGAGTTGTGCAGGTGGCGCCCTTCCTCAAGCTCTGCTACAGCCGCCTTGTTGACCTGGCACCCCTTCTCACTCAGCGTGTTGGAGGAGAACAGCTGCTGATCAGCACCGTTTTATGTGACAGCCTTGAAACATCATGTGATGATGAGTCCAGTGAGGATGAGGTAGGGGCTGTCTGATGTCATAACTCGCGCGTTTGTGTAAGCACGCAAGCATGCAAGCATGTGGGTATGTGGGAGAGGGATGCTGGAATGCTAATGCTTACATGCATGTGAGCATGACTGGGTATACTTACTTGGAAAGGCATAACCCGGCCATAAGCAAAAAAGGAAAGAATGGAAAGAAGACAAGCCGTGTACGCCTGCACTTAAGAGCGTGTACCCTGAGGAAAGGATGTGAGCAGTAAGCAAGGCCCAGAGCAGCCCCCTCTTTGCAGCTCTTTGCAGCTCTTTGGTACCTTTCTGGTTGACATTTTTATCAGGCTTGGCCAATCCAATGCAAATATGCCGTACCTCTCAGCTTTTTTTGCCAAAATTGTGAAATATATGGAATATGTACACGAAATTGGCCAGCCCTACTCATCTCATGGGAGGGATCCCCCTTTTGGGGGGGTTGCATCGCCCCTTTGATTGATTGAGGTCCCGATTGGGAATCAGAGCGTGCCAGTCAGAGGTTCCCAAAGAAAAGATAAGAAAAGGCTGCGTAGGCAGAGGAAACCCTCCCTACATCAATTAAGGGAAAGGGGACACATTGGCTCAGAAGAGCCGTGAGTCAAAGGCAGAAGTGCACTGAAAGAGTGCTCTGTAGGGGGTTGGCTGCTCCCTGCCCAGCATGGATGTGAAATGCATCAGGTCCTTTGTGCATGTATTGCATGTGTGCATGTATTGCATGTGCACGCTGAACATGCCTTTAGAAGCCCTCCTGGCAGGGACTTCAAAATGTTCCGGCTCCTTGTGTGCCACAAACACGGAACACACACCCTCCGCAATGGACATAGGAGTGCTGCCGCGCTGACCTTTACATGCCTTCCACTCTTTCACACACGCAGGCCTCTGATCTGTCATCGTCACAGCAACCCGGCCTTTGCTCCTCTTTCCTCTTACACAAAGGCCTATGATCTGTCATTGTCACAGCGACCCGGCCTTTGCTCCTCTTTCTTCTTACACAAAGGCCTCTGATCTGTCATCCTCACAGCAACCCCGCCTTTGCTCCTCTCTCCTCTCACACAAAAGTCTCTGATCTGTCATCCTCACAGCAACCCTGCTTTTGCTCCTCTCTCCTCTCACACTAAGACCTCTGAATTCGCCGTCTAAGCACCCGCTCCTTTGCTTTTCCTTCCACACACAGACCTCTGACCTGCCATCAGAGCAACCCCTGGAAGGCAGCAACGGCTGCAGCAGGCGGGGCAGTCTGGATGAGACCAGGTGCGGCTATGTGGCAGGCGTGGGCCAAACGGGCCCCCGTCCAGACCACATGGATCAGCAGCAGCAGCAGCAGCAGCAGCGATATGGCAGCAGGAGGCAGCGAACAGACTTGGGACCCCCACCAAAGATCCTTGCCCAACAGCTGCACGGCGCGATCGCACAGGTAGGACTCAATGTGCTCACCAGGAGAAGATACATGCAAACTTGTCCTAGTATGGACACGCTCACACACACACACTCTCAACACACACACACACACACACACACACACACACACACACACACACACACGACACACACAAATGCATTGCTGCATGCGCACAGGTCTTCTTCCTGCTCACCGGTGTCAAGTTGGACTGGCAAGATGAGCACTTTGGTGACGCGTATGAGACCAACTCCATGCGGCCCTGCAAGGACTTGTCCACTGCACAGCAGGTGGGTCGTGGGACCTGCAGCAGCTGTCATTGTTGTTTTAGCAGAGCAAGCGCTGAGCAAAACTGGCTGAAACATGCTCACAGGAATTCAATTCAATGCTTGCGCAACAGGCTAGTCATATGCAGCTGTGTCTCGTATGGGTTCGAGGGACTTTTGTGATGCCCTTGCTAGCTTTTTAATTAGGGAACCTTGCCATAGTGGCACAGTCTTTTGGCTGGCAAAGACTCTTCTCCTCTTTGCGTGCAGCTTTCCTGGCAGGCATGCTTATATCCATACTCGTACAATGAATTAGAATATGGGCATTCGGTACTCATGCTTGCATGCACAATTGCCCTTAAGGTGTGTTTGACGGAGCATTTGCCAGAAGAACAGTCTGGCACGCATGCTTCTGTGAGTTCTGTTTCTGTTTTTATCCAACCAAGAGGACATTTTCACTGCAGAGCGGTGAAAGGTCAGGGCTCATAAGGTGTGTTTAAAGCCCTCCTACAGCATGCACACACACACGCACGGACGCACGCACGCGCACACACACACACACACGCACACGCACACGCACACACACACACACACACACACACACACACACACACACACACACACACACACACACACACACACACACACACACACACAGGCATTGGATGTGTGGGACCTGCTGCAACCACTTATCCCTTTAATCACCTCAGAGCCCAAACTTGAAGACGCACGCAAGAGCAGCAAAGCCTCTCAGCTGTCCAAGTTGCGTGGATTCCTGGAGCAACTGTTGCGCTGCGCGCCTCCGCTACCTTCTCACATCTTGAGAGGTGGGTGGACATTATGCATTGAAGAGTGCAGGTCTGTTGCTTTAGAGCAGCACAGACTTGGGGAATGTGAGTGTGTGTGCAGTGTGTGTGTATGTGTGTGTTTGTGAAGTCCTCAGCTCAGCTCTCCTCAGCCTCCTTAGCAACCAAAATCTGCCACGTCGCGATTTCCCTGCTAAATTCTGTGTCTTCCTCAGGTTTTATGCTGTAGTTCCTGCTGTGATTTGTCCTTTTTTTGCAGGCTCGGTTGCGGCTGCGTTTCTGAGCACCCACAATCTGCCAGGTCACAGATTTGTCCGCCAGTATCTGTGTCCTTATCAGCCTTCATGCTTCAGTGCCTGCTGTGGTCTGCACGCTCCTTGCAGGCTCGGCTGCGGCTGCCTACCTCAGCGACCGCAATCTGCCGGATCGTGAGCTTGCCATCGGCCTGGTGCTACCCCCTACTGCTCTGCTACCAGTCAATTTTGCACGGCAGCAGCAGCAGCAGCAGCAGCAGCAACACAAGCCACTGTCAGATGGGCAGGGTGGTGTACACAGTGACCCTGGGGTGGATGGACAACGTGCTGCAGCATTTGCAAGTGAAGGGGCACACGAAACTGGACAGGACGCTGGTAGGGGAGGAGCGAGTGAGACAGTTGGTGTGGCGGGAGCTCCAGAAGCGCAAGCAGGTGGTGATGTGCACATGGAAGAGGCAAACGAGCACCGGTGCCTGACAGGGCTGGTACCTCGGGGGGAAGTTGGGCAAGTTGTGGGTGTGGTGGGCAGAGATGCGGGCACCAGGAGTGGCGTGCATGATGCCATGGAAGAGGATGAAGGTGTGGAGCGTGTTGGCGGCTCAGGTTCTGCAGCAGCTCCACGATGGGCTAGTGAGGGTATGGCATCAAGAGGGGACGGGGCAGCACCAGTAGCGACAGGAGCAGCAGCGCCTGCAGCAGCGGTTGCAGGAGGTGCCCTGACTGCGCCTGCAGAGTGTGAAACAGCAAGCGCACGTGACGCAGCTATGAGCCGGGAAGACGTACCACCTGTGCATGAGCCTACGATGCTAAGTGCCCAGGATGCCGCGCGCTGCGCCTCTCTGCACCGCAACCTGTACTTCTTGGTTGCAGGTAAGCAGGGCTCTCATGCAGGCTCTCTACGCAGGCTCTCTGTGCAGGCTCATGCAAGCTCTCTATGCAGGTGTAAAGGGCTCTCATATGCCCGTTGGCATTGCTCGAGATGGGGCGTGTGCTGCTGATGTGGTCCGCTCTGTGTGTGTATGTGTGTGTATCCTACCGTTTTCAAGTGCCTGTTTTGAAAATTTGTCCAAATTTTCTCAAAGCACCTCATAATCCTTAAACTGCACTCTGAGGAAGCTACAATTGGCTAATTCATCTTCACCTCCTATCTGTCTCTCGTCCTGACTTATTTGATCTTGATCAAGGCGCACTGTGTACATTTTACAGTGGTGAGCATTCGTGTGTTAAAAATGTTGGGGTCTCTTGCTTGCTATGTAGGCATTCAAGACTGCCTGCAATTCCTGAAGAATGCGTGCATCAGCGCTTTTTTTTTTTCGTTTTGGCACAACCAAGATTTCAATACTACAAGGGAAATCCCCCTTTATGAGAAGTGCCATTTTAAAACTTTGCCCCCCAACCAAGCCCGCCGCGAGGCAGCAGGCGGCAAGGTAACATCTACTTCCCTTACTGCTGCACTGTGCTGTGCCTTAGCGCTTAAATTACAAGCACAACTCCATGTTCATCACCTGCTCATACGCTTTGCATGCCAACCAGTCCATTAAGCAAGAAAGTGTTAACATCTGTGCACCTTAAAATGTTCAAGTTATGAAAATTCAAGGGTCCCATGGTCCCGCCAAGCAGGCTTAGCGTGACAAACACCCCATCCTAGCCTGCATCCTCCACGCTTTTTTGCGTCTAGCCACCTGCCAATTGCAACAGGGTCTAGGGAGGACATCAAATCAAACTCCATGCTTGTCACTGTTGCAGGCACTGGAGCCTGCTTCTTCCATGCTGGCTCATGCTCAAACGCGCTGCTGCACCCACTGTGCAGCTGATGCTGCTATCCCACTCCTCAAGCTTGTCAGCATACCCCTGCACCCAGCAAGCCTCGGTCCAGACTGTTGCTCACTCCTTGCTCAAAAAGGACGACTTGCATTGCGTTGAGCTGCTAAAACGATGACTTGCCGCTGACAGCTGGTGCTCGAATCCAGGTCCCTTCAGAGGTCTGAAAGAGGGCCAAAATGGTCGATGCGCCCCTTCGAAGCACATCACCCATTTTAATACAAATTTCAGCTTTCAAAATCCCAGAATTTAATACGATTGTATTACTTGAAAAAAAAAGGCCCGACGTGCATAGATGTTTGCCTTGTGCATTCAAGCATGGTCAGCTTTCTCACACACATTTGCCTAAGTATAACCACTGTAAGTGCATCTAAGCAACTGACCTGAGAGGGTTAACTGAGGCCTGGAAATGCCTGCTTTTTTGCATGCTTCCTGCATAAGTGCCCCGTAACATGCTGTTTTCAAGCTTGCATTAATAGCCTGTCTGTTGCACCAAAGTTTGGAAAGAACAAGTTGTGGGGCCCATGCCCAATTAGCTGCGGCGTGAACCCTATTCTTTTACCATCACCAATTCTCCATTCCAGACCACTGCACCAGAGCGGGTGATTTTTTATAACCTTTGCAGGAGGCCCCAACGAGTATAACTTTTGGCACTCATGTGGTTTTCCATACAAAAACATGTAATCAGAATCCTGAGACTAAGAGGCGTTGATTGGTATATGTATGGGTCCAATCGGGGGGGGTGGGGGGGTGGGGGGTCCTTAGAGGGGTTCTGGACTTTTTGGGACCCCCCCTCCAGAATTTTTCTGAGCCACTATCTCGAAGTTTTAAATATACCAATGGATTTCTGAGCTCGAGAACTGTCGATTGGCACCCTTTTTGAGTTCAGAGGTGAAAGGGGGGGGGTCAATTATGAGGGCATGCCTGGGAGTCAGTGCCACGCGCGCATGGATGTGGGCAGCAGGGTTGTGGAGGCAAACATGCAGCAAATCATTCCAAACTTCCAAGGTAGTGGCAATGAATGATGTTTTATTGCTTGGTGAAGTCAAGAGGGCAGTTTGTGGACTTGCGAGCCTGTTGTGGGTGCCTGGAACGGCAGGTATGCATGGGCGTCCGCTGCTCAGTTTTTGGCCTGTAACTCTGCTGCAACTCAATTTTTCGTTGCGCTGAGTATGCAGATGGATGGGGGATAGAAAAAGGTGCAGATTGATACCCTTTGGGGAGGGGGGCAGAATTTGGGGGGGAAGGGGGGTGGGTGGTCCTTTTGGGCCTCCCGCCCTTAATTTTGACATGGTGTCCACTACTTGTTCTTCTTACCCTCCTGAGCTTTGTATAAAAAACCATCGCCAAAGGAATAAAATGAAACGACCCCGTGATTGGCGAAATACAGAATCTCAGCCGTTTTCCCATTTTCCTGTGAAAATCCATGACAAGGATGCCAAGAAGGTCACATTTTACTTCCTTCTTTCCTTTTTCGAATATGCAGGATGTTAGCATATTATATGTAGGTTCCCAACTCATATTTGTAGGAGTTAAGCTTGGTCCCAGGGTGGAGCTGTGGTCCCTTTGGGGGTGATCTGAGGCCGGGAAGGTGATCTGGGGTTCTCCAATTATATTATTTTTGTCGTACCATGTGGTGTTTTTTTAAACAATTAATGTTGGCATGTTTGAAACTGAAAGGACAAGAGGAAGCATGTCCGACAATGAAGGCCACTTGGGCCCCTCTGGTAATTGACCATCTTGTCTAAATTGTTTATGCATTGTACACAAACACACACACACATGCTTCTCTTGTGTTGGCATTGCAGGTGCCATTCCCGAGCCAGACAATCCAGGAGGACTCCCTAAGTTCTTGATGGAGGACCTTGCACAGGAGGTATTTGCCATGGCTGTCCTATGATCTTTCATTTGCACTTGTTGAGAGTTTTGGTTGTCAATCATCAGTGCCTCTCGCTTCTAGCAGGCTTGCGCAAAGCAAAAGCACCACCACTCTAGGCTTGAAAGGAATGGATTCCATGCTTGAAGGCCTCATCTCGATGAACAGAGAAGGATCAATGATTATGATTACAACGTCTATGTTCTTTTTTGATAGTAACATATGTGCATGCGGCAGGGGCGCATGTTCGGCCATACAAGTTCATATGTGTTTGCACATGTGCACTGACAGGTGGAGAACAGGACCAACCTTCTGCTGTCTGACCTTGTGGCCAATCCCCGGCGTCTGACCACCTGGGAGAGGCTGAGCAACCTGTACATCACAGCTATCAGGTGTGGCATTCCAATTCTCCTCCAGACTGATCCTTGAGACCTTTGAAACATCATCCTTCAGGTTTGAACCTCTGTAAACTGATCCCCAAAGCCCTGAACCTCATCAAGTCAATCTTCGATTGAAGCCTTTGCCTGCACCTCTTGAAACTGATTCCCCTCTGGCCTTGAACCTCATCAAATTGGTCTTCAATTTGAACCTTTGCCTGAAACTCCTTACACCAATACCCACGGCCCTAGACTTTGTTAAATGGATTTCCAACTTGAGCCTCTGCCTGGACATTCTGGAACAGATCCCTGTAGCCCTGACCTTGTCAAAGTAATCTTCAACTTAAGCCTCTGCCAGGACCTTTTTAAAAAGACCCCCGCGGCTCTAAACTTAACTAAATTGATTCTAAATTGAGCCTCTGCCTGGACCTTTTTGACTTGAAACAGACCCCCACGGCCCTAAACCTCATCAAATTGATCTTCAACTCGAGCCTCTGCCTGAACCTTTTTAAACAGACCACCGCGGCCCTTAACTTCATTTAATTGTTTTCAACTTGAGCCTATGCCCAATCCTCTTTGAACAGAACCCCATAGCCCTGATCCTTATCAAATTCATCTTCACGGCACTGGATTGCAGTACAAAGCATGGTGCTTCTCCCAAACCTGCTTGTTTTCAAATGGGACGAGTGCAATCAAAGCTATTTTGCCCAATGTTGCTCTGTGCTTGCAACAGGTATGTATTTGTACATACAAGTTTGCAAGAACCGTGTGAAGGAGTGCTCTCTCTCTCTCTCACACACACACACACACACACACACACACACACACACACACACACACTCATTGCTGCAGGGTGGTCAAAGACAGGGGTTACGAGGGTACGCCGGGAAGCTTTCGCCATCCCAAGAATGCACCCATCCACCAATCCCTGGCCAATTACCTTCGTGGCGCACTCCGCAGTTATGTGAGTACAGTCTTTTATTTACCCAGCATTCTTGTCTGCAATTTTGAAATGGTAGGGACCTGCGAGCACCGAATTTGAGTGCCCTGGTGTGTTAGCAGCTGGCCATGCCGGCATCAGTTTGTTTGACTTCCTCCCTTGTTTCAAGCTTGCCACTGGGGGAGCGATGTGCTGCAAATGGGCATGCTGCGCACCCCCTCTTGTGCTGTGTGCCACCAATTTGGCCCCTTCTCCTCAGTTGATGTAGGGAGTGTCCCGCTGCTGGCTTCTTTCATCCTTTTCCTTCTTTTGTGCCACCATGTTCTGTCACCACGCCTCAACACCGTGCCCTGTGCTGTATGCTGTCAGTACAAGTGCGTGTTTCACAGTTTCTTGTTTTCACATGTTTGTGCTCCTCGGATCAGAGGTGCGCAGCATTGCAAGCGCAGCCACCCGCTTTTGTACAGTGTGTCACCACGTCACCTCATCATGTGCCTGTTTCACCATGCCACGCTCTTATGCGTGTGTGCACCTCCGAGTTATGCGTGTGTGCACCTCCGACCAGGTGTGCAGCATCAGTCCATCAAGTCCTTGATGTGGACAGGCATGTTCATCCCTGCATATGTTCTGATGCATGCTAAAGTTGGAGCAGCATCAGTCCATCAAGTCCTTGATGTGGACAGGCATGTTCATCCCTGCATATGTTCTGATGCATGCTAAAGTTGGAGGAGCAGGGTTGTTGCAGGCACATATTGAGTTTGATGGGTCGAAGTTTAGCGATGCCATCGCATCAACCCAGCATCTGTTTTGTGTTGCGCAGCTGCAGTTGCGCGCAGCTTGTAGGAGTCATCAGGTGCCTTGTGCTATGCGTGTGTGCTCCTGCAGTGTTGTGCAGCTTGTAGGAGTCATCAGGTGTCTTATGCTATGTGTGTGTGCACCTGTAGGTGATGTGCAGCTTGTCGGAGCCATCGAGCGTTTTGTGCCATATGTGTGCACCTGCAGTGGTGTGCGGCTCATTGGAGCCATTAAGTGTCTTGTGCTATGCGTGTGTGCACCTGCAAGTGATGTGCAGCTTATTGGAGCCATCAAGTGTCTTGTGCTATGCGTGTGTGCACCTGCAGGTGGTGTGCAGCTGATTGGAGCCATCAAGTGTCTTGTGCCATGCGTGTGTGTGTGTGTGCACCTGCAGGTGATGTGCAGCTTTTTGGAGCCAGAGGAGGTTGGTCGCTGCTGGCACTTGTCTTGTCTTGCTGAGCTCCTGCTGAAAACAGCCAGGAGCAACTCCCCGTTGTACGATTCGCTGGTACGTCTGTGGATTTTGCTGTGGGATGTGGCTTTGAATGTCAAAAGAAGGGCACAAAGTTGGCCATGAACCTCACCAAGTCTGGCATTGTGTGCAGTGATGCTTGCACTGACATCTGGCATGCATACAAACTGCATTGTGCTTGTTGAGAATACACATGTGCGCGTGCGCATGCATGCACACACACACACACACACACACACGCACACGCACACGCACACGCGCACACACACACACACATACACACACACACGTGCACACACACACATACACACACAAACGCACATACACACACGTAGTTGCCCTGTACCAAGCCTCCCCGGGATGCTTCCTGGACGGCCAGAGTGGCTGTATCCTACCTGCTGTATGCGCGGATGTTGCAAAGGTTGGGAGACGAATGGACGTACCTTCACGGCCAGGTGTGTTACAGCACTGTTTTTTTCCCGTATGCTTGTATGCTTGTGAAGACTACCCTTAAGCCTTAAGCCTTTGTCCTTAAGTTCAGGATTGGGGGAGATCCCTTAATGTCTGGTCCTTATTATTGAGCCACAGCTTGGCATGTGCTCCATTAAATGATACATGCACCCAATATTTTTTAATTGATGACATGCAATTCAACTACATGTCACGCGCATCCAAAAACCTGATGGCTCCTTGCTCACACTTGAAATCCTGGTTTGTTTCCTGCGTTTGATGATCAGATTTCCCACATGCATCAAAGATCCTGTTCTGCTGTCCGCCGTGGAAAGAAAAGAAAAAGTACGTAGGCAGTGGAAACGCTCCTGACATCAATTCAGGAAGAGAGGAAGCCTAGGGCCAAGGCACCGCATGTCCTCTCCACTATGAAAAGAAGACGGATGTATGGGAATCAGGAGGGTGAGTAGCAGCACCCAGTGCCTGATCTTGGTGATGAGAGTTGAAGGGAACCTTCACAAGAGCACGTCTGGTCCGCAGTGGTAAGTGGAGGCAAAGCTGAGGCATTTTTTACGTGCAGGCAGTGCTGCAGCTCGGTCTCCACTGCTGCTCCTTCCGCTCACCAACACGTTGCCTTAATCACACACACAGTACAAAGGTGGGGCAAGGCTGATGGGAAAGTCCTTACCTGCAGGCAGTGCTGCAGCTCGGTCTCCACTGCTGCTCCTTCCGCTCACCAACACGTTGCCTTAATCACACACACAGTACAAAGGTGGGGCAAGGCTGATGGGAAAGTCCTTACCTGCAGGCAGTGCTGCAGCTCGGTCTCCACTGCTGCTCCTTCCGCTCACCAACACGTTACCTTAATCACACACACAGTACAAAGGTGGGGCAAGGCTGATGGGGAAATCCTTACGTGTAGGCAGTGCTGCAGCTCGGTCTCCACTGCTGCTCCTTCCACTCAACAACACGTTGCCTTAATCACACACTCAGTACAAAGGTGGGGCAAGGCTGATGGGAAAATCCTTACGTGTAGGCAGTGCTGCAGCTCGGTCTCCACTGCTGCTCCTTCCACTCAACAACACGTTGCCTAAACCACACACTCAGTACAAACGTAGGGAAGAGCTGCCAGGGAACTGCTTACCTGCAGGCAGTGCTGCAGCTTGGCCTCCACTGCCGCACTTTTTCCTCACAGACGCATTGCCATCACAAACTCAGCACAAACTTTGGGGAACAGCTCTGGGCGAACTGAGGCGATGCTGACAGCAGGCAAGGCAGCCATCTGCACTCCCTTTGCTCGACAGCACACTGCCATCACGAACTCAGCACAAATTTTGGGGAACAGCTCTGGGCGAACTGAGGCGATGCTGAAAGCAGGCAAGGCAGCCATCTGCACTCCCTTTGCTCGACAGCACACTGCCATCACGAACTCAGCACAAATTTTGGGGAACAGCTCTGGGCGAACTGAGGCGATGCTGAAAGCAGGCAAGGCAGCCATCTGCACTCCCTTTGCTCGACAGCACACTGCCATCACACATCATGCATTGGTACAGGAAAGTGCTGTGGCCAAGCTCCCCCCCCACCCCTGGGGCGTGGCTTGCAGCAGGCGATGCTGCAGCTTGTGCTACTCCCACGCAACCACGCATCGCGTTAATGCCACAATCATCTCCTTTGCAGGGAAAAGCTGTGGCCAAGCTGGGGCGTGGCTGGCAGCAGGCGATACTAGAGCACTGTGGCGTCTGCCCGCACTCCTTGCTGAGCATCCGTGCATCACAGCACCCCTTTTCATCACAGCAGCAGCAGCAGTTACAGCAGCTTGGTGTTGACTCTCCTAGCCTTCTGGCAACGGGTGTTTCACCGGAGGTCCCACCAATCTCAGATGCAGCTGCAGCCAGGCATTTGGCGTGCCCCCCTGCTTGCTCCCTCCCTCCAGCCGCGTTTGTGGATGGTTGGGTGGCAAAAATTGAGGACCAGCCTGACACCAGGTTTGTAGATGAAATACCAGTGTGTGTAGACATATGTCGACAGGCGCAGTGATGTTGACATGCAGACGGGCGCAGTAATGTTGGCATGTAGACAGGCGCGGTGAGGTTGACGTGTAGACAGGCGCAGGTTTGTGAGTGAAATGCCTGTGTGTACCGACATGTGTCGACAGGCACAGTGATTGAACTTCCAAACGCAACAGGAGGGGCAACAGCACCCGTAGCTTTGCTTGGAATGGTTCTTACAGTCTGGGCACTGGCAGAACAAGGCTGTTTCTGGGCTGTCCTAAAATTTTGAGTTTGCTCAAATCTCCGTCCATGCTGTGTCCGCTGGCATAGAGTATTGCTGGCAAGTGATAATGAGATCAAAGTTTGTGCAGGTTTCAGCCGGAGCAAGTTTGATTTTGCCATTACGCGTCTTACGATGTATCTGCGTGCACCTGAAGCGTCAGAAACTGGTGGCACCCCACTGTTCAAAGTCTAATTTTTGCCATTACGCGTCTTACGATGTATTTGCGTGCACCTGAAGCGTCAGAAACTGGTGGCACCCCGCTGTTCAAAATCTGCCCTGGCAAAGCAAGGTTGCTTGTTATGTAAGTCTTTGTGCACAGAAGGGAGGTTAGCCAATCGGCTTGGAGGCTCACTTATGCAGCAGGATGCTGTCAGGTGCACTGCTAGGAGTCCATGACAAGAAGTTGAAGGTTACACAAACTTCCAAAAACCCAGCTGCAAAGCTGGCAGGAATCGGCTCCATGTGCGGTCACTGCTTGCAGGCCCCAAGCCCATTCAATTGCCTGTAGGTCAGCTAGGAGCACAACTAGTGTTTGCAGTCCCTAAGCGCATTTGATTCTTTGCAGGCCCCAAGACCATTCAATTGCTTGTAAGCCAGCCTTGAGCACAACCAGTCACTGGTTGCGCTCACTGAGTGGCTGCAGACCCCAAGCGCATCAAAGTGTTTGCTGGCCCCAAGTGCCCTGATTGTAGGCCAGCTCTTAGCGCAACCGGTGTTTGCAGGCCCCAAGCGCTCTGGTTGTAGGCCAGCTCTGAGAACAACCGGTGTTTGCAGGCCCCAAGCGCATCAAAGTGTTTGCAGGCCCCAAGCGCATTAGGATGCACCGCGTGCTGCACAGGCGGGCGCTCTGCAAACCCAGGCAGCAACAGATCTCTGAAGGCATTTTTTTGGTTTTTTACCAACAAAACAAGCAGCTGCTTCTAAGTAGGAGCCCGCAGAAGGGCAAACCAAGCCTTTCTCCTCCAGACTATGACAGTTCCTTCTAAGTCTGGCAGCTCCTCCAAAGTGGGCTTATTCCCCTAAAGTCAGACAACTCCTCCAAAGCAGGGACCAGCCAAGGGGTAGTGTAAGACTGTGTGCAAAGTCTGTGCGCTGTTGAAAAAAACTTTTCTCTGCCCCCTTGAACGCAGTGTTGAGAGCCATGCAGGCCTGCAGCAACAACAGCAGCAGGGGGGTGCAATTGGTGCATTTGACAAGGAGACAACCTGCAGAAGTAATTATGATGGCGAGCTAGGTGATTTGGAATGGCAGGTACGGAAAGATGAGCTCGCGCTTCTCAAATGAAAACCGCTGTTCCAGGAAGTGCACATCAATTGGGATGTCTTGCCTTTTTTCCTGTGTGCATGTGCTATTGATCTGGCATCTGCAATTGCATGTCTTGACCAAAGCAGTGCACACTTGTGCAGCCCTAAGGCCTTCACGACCTCTATGCCCTATGCCTTCCGTGCCTTGCATGCACCAAGGCCTTGTTATCTTGTGTGCCTTAAAGCCTTTGCACCTTGCATGCCCCAAGTCTTTTGCACCTTGCATACCCTTGGGTCCTCAAACCTTGCATGCACCAAGGCCTTGTTATCTTGTGTGCCCTAAAGCCTTTGCACCTTGCATGCCCCAAGTCTTTTGCACCTTGCATACCCTTGGGTCCTCAAATCTTGCATGCACCAAGGCCTTGATTATCTTGCGTGCCCCCAGGCCTTTGCACCTTGCATGCCCCAAGTCTTTTGCACCTTGCATACCCTTGGGTCCTCAAATCTTGCATGCACCAAGGCCTTGATTATCTTGCGTGCCCCAGGGCCTTGAAACCTCGCATGCCCTAGAGCCTTTCTTACATTGTGTGCCCCGAGGTCGTTACACTTGCCATGCCCTGAGGTCTTTTCACCTTCTCCCTCACTTGAACACTTGTTTGTTTGTTTTCTATTGCACAGGGCGAGTGCTTGCGCTTGTACGCCGCGGCATGCACATTTGGGCGAGATGCTCGGGGTGGGGCCCTCATAGACCCCCTGTTCCGGCTGCACGCCACACGCCTCAAGCTGCTGCTTCCCGCAGTTGTTGGTCTTGACCAGAGAGATGGGGCTCTCGGTAACACCCAGCAGCAGCAGCAGCAGCAGCAGCAGCAGGAGTTGCCACAACCAGCAAATGCAGAGGAGTGTGGAATGGACATAGAGCAGCAGCAGCAGCAGCAGCAGCAGCAGCAGCAACTGCTAAATACAGAGCGACAAGCAATGGACGTGCAGCAGCAGCAGCAGCAGCAGCAGCAGCAGCAACCAGTGCATGCAGAGCAGCATGCGATGGATGTGGAGCAGCAGCAGCAGCAGCAGCAGCACATTCCAGCATGGCAAGCTCGCCTGCCTCACCTGATCTCCATGGTATCCCGCTACTGCTTCTTGCCGGAGACCCTGCAATATTTCCGCCTCAGGCGCGGCCCCCACATCCACCCATACCCGCCTACCCCCCATCAACACCCTCCTGCCCCCCATCAGCACTCAACTGACCCTCACCAGCACCTGCTCTCTCCCCGCCAGCAACAACTAGTCCCCCACCTGCCCCCGCCTGCCCCCCACCAGCATCCCACTGCCCCCCAGTCTCAAGACGCCCTGGCTGTGGATGTGCTTTTCAAGGACTGCTTGGCGGCTATGGATTGGTGCTCGGATGCATACAAAGCGGGCACAGGAGGTGGGTCATCTTTGTTCACCTCCAAGTCAATTGGACCCCCCTCTTTGTGGGCCTCCAACATGCGAGCTGCTTTGTGTTTCAGAGGGCATCCATCATGGCAGCCACAAGGGTGGTCCTCGTACCGCACTTCCAATCCAATGAGTCCAAGCACACCCAGAAGCGCACTCCACTATTGTTTTCCCAAAAAGCAAGATGGTTTGTACCTCTCAAGGGCATCATGGTAGCTTTGAGGGACCTTCTATGTTTGCATACCAAGCCAGTCAGCCCACCTGCTTGCTCCCTGCAATGCAAGGGGATGTGTGCCCCTGAGGGCATCATGGCAGTCACAAGGGTGGGTCCTAACACCTCCAACCCAATGAGTCCAAGCACACCCTTTTTTCCTTTAGTGCGGGATGGGTTGTGCCTCCGATCAGCACAAAGGTTTCCTCATTGGATTGTGGTACGCTGTGTGTGTTGTGTGTGTGTGTGCGCGTGCGTGCGTGTGTAAGGGCTGCATGGCAGCCCATGGGTGGTGCCCTGACAGTTCCTCGTTCTTTTGGGTACGTGCTTCAGGTCAGATCAAGTGCAGTTACCAGTAGATCTGGAGTGCATGCAGTGTTTTGTTACTACTTGCTTGGAGCAGGCATCGCCTTCACTTACAGCAACAATGTCCACCAATTGAACTGCAGTCATTGTGCCAACTTTGCTCCACATTGTGCTGCCACTCAGCGCTCATGGCAGTGACAATCAGGCAGCGTCTCGCTGTACGGCCACTCAGTCATTCAGTACCTTGCTCCGCACAGTGCTGTGTGAGGGAGAGGAGGAACGCCTGCACCTGACAGCCTGTGTCCCAATTTGTGCTAAGGGAGAGCAGGAGCACTTGTTTGCACCTGACAGCCTGTGTCCTGAATCATGCAAAGGGAGAGCAGGAGCACCTGTTTGCACCTGACAGCCTGTGTCCCAATTCGTGCTAAGGGAGAGCAGGAGCACCTGTTTCCACCTGACAGCCTGTGCCCTTGCACGCTCTTGGGTGCACGCGCGCACACGCGCACACACACACACAACACGCACACACACACACACACACACACACACACACACACATACACACACACACTCACGCACACTCTGTGCTGCCATGCCTGCGCTCCAAAATGACAGGCCAGTACTACCGTGCGCGGTATAAAGCGGCTGCAGCTCTCATGCGGGTGGGGCAGTGGCAGGTAAGCCCTCAGGGGAGCAAGAATGTGTTTTCTTCGTTGTGCTGGTGCTGGTTGTTGCTGCTGCTGCTGCTCGTGTTCAAGTCTGTGCTTGTGCCCTCGAGGGTACCATTCCCACCCAGAGACTCACCTGAGTCGCCTGAGTCCAGCCAACAAAGGTGTGTGGCAGCCACTAGGGGTGCCAGACAGCCACAGATGAGTCCAGCCACACTAGATGTGCCAGACAGCCGCTGGAGGTCCTTTTTTAAGGTCCATGCCGGTGAACGGCCTGAGACACTGTACACACACACAATGGTCTGCACGCGCCATGGTCTGTATGCGCAATGGTCTGCACGCGCCATGGTCTGTACGCGCCATGGTCTGCACGCGCCATGGTCTGTGCAGACAGCGGTGTGTGCACTTTGACTCTTGGCCCTGACCATGCGACCAGAGTGCTTGCGTTTCAAGCTGCCTTCGCGATTTCCTTCCTACCCTGCTGCATGGTTTCCTTCCTCATGGTTTCTTCCCCCTGCTGCAGCCCATGGGCTCACTCATGGGTTCAGCTCCGGACGTCCCTGATGCTCATGGGCAGCCAGCTGGCAGCAGTCCCACTTCTCAAGCTCTTTTTCACGTCCCTCCTGCTTTTCTTTGGCTACATGAGCTGCATCTATTTCCCCCTTTTTGGAAGCCACTCTGCCCAGGCTGTCCTTATCGTCGCTGCCGTGACTCACTCTTCCGTGCTGCGTGGGCTTAGCTAGAGACGGTCCTAGGCCCCTGAGGCAGTGGCCTGCAGCACACGCCATTCGCCATTCTGGTGGAAACTGTCCTTTCTGTCCCTGCCATGGCTCACTCTTCCAGGCTGCCTGGGCTCAGCTAGAGACAATCCAAGGTCCCTGAGGCGGTGGCTGGCAGCATAAGCCATTTGCCATCCTAATGGAGATGTAGCAGCTTTCTGTCCCTGCCATGGCTCACATTTCCAGGCCGCATGAGCTCCATCTCTCTCCCTCCCTTTTGGCAGCCGCCTTTTTCAGGCTCTTTGCAGGCAGAGGCTGTCATTGCCATCCCTGCCATGGCTCACACTTCCAGGCCGCATGGGCTTCATCTCTCTCCCCCCCTTTTGGAAGCCGCATTTTTCAGGCTGTCATTGCCGTCCCTGCCATGGCTCACACTTCCAGGCTGCTTGGGCTCAGCTGGAGACAATCCTAGGCCCCTCAGGCAGTGGGCGGCAGCACAAGCCGTTTGCCATCCTGATGGAAATAATCAAGGACTTCAAGCGCGGCAATCAGAAGGGCAGCCACAGGCAGAGGCGTCGAGGCGGCAGGCAACACCATGGTGCGTGTCTGCTTTGCTGTGTCTGTCTGCTATTGGACTTCTGGGAGCGAGGGAAGCAAAAGGGCAGCCACAGGCAGAGGCGTCCAGGCGGCAGGCAACACCATGGTGCGTGTCTGCTTTGCTGTGTCTGTCTGCTATTGGACTTCTGGGAGCGAGGGAAGCAAAAGGGCAGCCACAGGCAGAGGCGTCCAGGCGGCAGGCAACACCATGGTGTGTGTCTGCTTTGCTGTGTCTGTCTGCTATTGGACTTCTGGGAGCGAGGGAAGCAAAAGGGCAGCCACAGGCAGTGGCGTCCAGGCGGCAGGCAACACCATGGCGTGCTCTTGACTTGCGGTGTCTGTCCTTTAGTCCTCAGGCTTGTGTTTTGAGCATTTGCAACTGTCTCTCTGGTGTGTCTTGGACGCAAGTTCTGGTTCCATCCAGGTGCCATCAGCGCACGCAAATTCTGATGTCAAAAAGCACTTCTAACATCCTGGTCTTGTCCAGGATATGGTGAAGATGCTGTGCACCTGTTTTATTGAAGGCCTTGTGTACACCCAAAGGCCAAGGCCGCCTGCAGTGCAACTTGGGTTTAGGAACCTTGCTTTCTTCCTGCCTTTGTTGTCTTTTGCCAACATTTCCTTCCTGTAGCATCGTGTATCCAGACACGGACAGACTGAGCACCAGCTGTGCACATGTATGGTGTAAGCCAGCCTTGATACGGACGAGGCTCTTGTCATGGTGTTATGTTTGCTGAGGTGGCTTTTCCCTGTGCGGCCTTGCCAATAGCATGCCTTCAAGAGGGCCTGATAACAGTCTTTGCTTGGCTTTCAGTCTAAGGACACAGTCAGAGACAGTGTAAGGAAGGAAAAGCCTATGCTGACCAAGTATGCCCTGCCTGTGCTCTTTCCTGCCCATACTGATCCAGGAACTGCTCTACCTCAACAGGGAGCGTGCGCACATATGTTTGCATTGTCTGGTCTCCCTATTACTGTGCCTTGTTTGGTGCCCCTACTACTACTGTGCCTCGAGCAGAGAGTTTCACCCCCAAATACTTGCATTGTTTGATGCCCTTCATGCTGCTATTCCTTGGGCAGGGGATGTGCAAAGAGAAGCCGGAGCTACCCTGGACAGTCAAGGAGTAAGAGACACCACATTGCAAAAGGGACAGGAAGAGCAAGACAAGGAAAAGGAAGCAGAGGAGGTGGGGGGGCTGCAGGCAGGCATGCGTCCGGCACTCGCCTTGGGCACAACCAAACTAGAAGACCCAGATTCAGGTGAGCTGTGGATCTGGGCAAAGCGGACTTTGTTGCCAGACTTGGCAGCAGCAGCAGCAGCAGCAGCGGAGGCAGCAGAAGCAGGATGATGACAGGAAAATGCTGGCAGCGATTGCAAGGATAAGTGGCACCTCTGTCCACATACTGTGTGTGTATGCACGCTCACAACGACGAAGTTTGTGGCCTTTAGGGCTTCCAATCACAGTTAGGGAGGTCAGCATAAGAGCATGCCTATCAATGATCCATCTTCATGGTTGGCGCACACCAGGTATTTGTTAGGCAAGTGAACATGTGCAGGCAAATGAACACAGTTGCAGGCAATGACATTGGCAGTGGGTTGAGTCGCATTGATGCACAGACACCACAAAACAAAAGGGATGAAAGTGTACGCCAGCCAAAAGGCCACGCGCAGCAAGGGAAGGTTCCCTGACTAGCAAGCTCGCAAGGTTCTCACCAAAGGGCCCTCAAACCTCACACAGCTAGCCCAGTAGACATCCAAAAACAGAGCTAATGGGGATTTGGAGGGTTGTTGGCCATGCTCCCGGACGCCCGGACTCTATGGACGCACGCGCGCGCGCGCGCGCACACATACACACACACACACACACACACACACACACACACACACACACACACACACACACACACACACACACACACACACACACACACAAACACACACACATGCCTGTTTTTGCCACATGAGAACAGATGAGGATGATGGCAGTGAGGACCCCCGGGAATGGATGGCTGCAGTGCGCCGCTGCCTAAAGCTGTACATCATGATGGCGAGCACAACGGCGGATGTAGCGCGTTTGGAGGCCGTCACTGGGTGAGAACAACACAGCTTTGTACCTAGTAAATAATGTTTTCAGCACAGCTCACTGCAGCACGAGGCCTGTTATGTGCAAAGAAGCACCGACACACACAAAGGTGCACCGACACACACAAAGGAGCACGGAGACACACAAAGGAGCACCGACAACATGGCTGGAGGCTGTTACTACTGGATGAACTCCTCGCCCCCATGATAAGTTTCTGTCTATTGAGGTGGAAGGGACTCACCGCTCTTTTCAGCCAATGTGTCTCTTTAACCCTCAATTGATGCAGGGAGAATTTTCTCTGCCTGCGCAGTGTTTCTTCACTTCATGCTGATGGCA
This sequence comes from Dunaliella primolecta, assembly GCA_914767535.2. Lineage (NCBI taxonomy): Eukaryota > Viridiplantae > Chlorophyta > Chlorophyceae > Chlamydomonadales > Dunaliellaceae > Dunaliella > Dunaliella primolecta. Next base: position 9,253,045 of record OU611761.1, read on the forward strand.
TCAAAGGGTGTTCGTTGCCCGCTGTCCTGACGCAGCCTTTTAGCTGTGTGTGGTGTTGAAGGTGTCCAGAAGTGAACCGTGAACTGAGTCGGAAAATGCTCACTAGGCAGTGGTGTTGAAGGCGTTGACAATAATGGTGACTTGAGTGTGGGAATGGCTCTTCTTGCAGTGTTGACAGTGGCCTTGGAAAAGTATTGGCGGTGGTTGTGTGGAAATGGCTCGTAGGCAGTGTTGAAGGTGTTGTGACTTGAGTGTGGAAAATGCTTACTAGGCAGTGTTATTGAAGGTGTTGAGAAGGCATGGGCGACCTGAGTTTGGAAAATGGTTAGTGAAATTAGCAGCGTTGGCAGTGGTATTGGAGTAGTATTGGCAGTAGTAGTGAGGGAATGGGCAGTTGTATTGAAGGTGTTGAAGAGTGACTTGACTCTGAAAATGTCTCACTCACACCCATCAAATGCGAAGGGGTTTTTCAGAAGGAATAACATGAAAGGGATGAGTGGAAATGGTGCCCTGCTCTCTTAGCAAGCAAGAAAAGTGTCCCTGTAAGTGTTGCCCGCATGGAGGGAGCAGAACATCGTCACAATAGTCCCTACTTGCATTAAAGCATGCATGGAGAAAGCAGCTGTCTCAGAGTGTTACCGGCACAGAGGAAAAACACTTGCTTGTTGTGGCTGCTAAAGCCTTGATCAATGCCTTTTGATCTTTTGATGCCTTATGCATTCATCCCTTTGGTCAATGGCTCTTGATCTTTCGAGTCTTTTTGCATTCATCCTTTGGATCAATGCCTTTGATCAATGTCTCCTGATCTCTTGATTCCTTTTACATTCACCCATTCGATCAATTCCTCTTTATCTCTTGATCGAGTGTGCACTCATCCCATTGATCAATGCCACTTGATCATTTGATTCCTTGCGCATTCATCCCATGTGTTGCCCTTCAATCAAGGCCTCTTTGTCATTCAAGAACTTGTGCATTGTCCCTTTGGTCAATGCCTCTTGATCTCATGATTCCTTGTGCATTCATCCCTCATGTGTTGCCCTTTATTCAATGCCTTGTTGTACCTCTTGATCCCTTGGTATTGGTCAATGCCTCTTGATCTCATGATTCCTTGTGCATTCGTCCCTCATGTGTCGCCCTTTATTCAATGCCTTGTTGGTCCTCTTGATCCCTTGGTTTTGGTCAATGCCTCTTGATCTCATGATTTTTTTGTGCATTCATCCCTCATGTGTTGCCCTTTATTCAATGCCTTGTTGTGCCTCTTGATCCCTTGGTATTGGACCCTCATGCATCGCCCCCAGGTTCCAGGACCTGACGACCGGCAAGGCGTGGAAAGAGTCACTTGCTGACTTAGCCCGCCTTGCCCTCGGCACGAACTTGCTTGTTCTGGCCATAGAGCCTTGTTCAATGCTTTGACCACTTGATCCCTTTTGCATTGCCCGCAGGTACCTTATGACTGACAAGGAGTGGAAAGAGTCCCTAGCTGACCTAGCCCGCCTTGCCCTCGGCACAAACTTGCTTGTTCTGGATAAAGAGCCTTGTTCAATGCTTTGACCACTTGATCCCTTTTGCATTGCCCGCAGGTACCTTATGACTGACAAGGAGTGGAAAGAGTCCCTAGCTGACCTAGCCCGCCTTGCCCTCGGCACAAACTTGCTTGTTCTGGATAAAGAGCCTTGTTCAATGCTTTGACCACTTGATCCCTTTTGCATTGCCCGCAGGTACCTTATGACTGACAAGGAGTGGAAAGAGTCCCTAGCTGCCCTTGCCCGCCTTGCCCTCGGCACAAACTTGCTTGATCTGGCTATAGAGCCTTGTTCAATGCTTTGACCACTTGATCCCTTTTGCATTGCCCGCAGGTACCTTATGACTGACAAGGAGTGGAAAGAGTCCCTTGCTGACCTAGCCCGCCTTGCCCTCGGCGCAAACTTGCTGGTTGTGATGGCAAAACTGAGGGGGGGTGCTGCAGCACTTGGTGAGGCTGCAGACCATACATCTGAGGCAGTACAGCAGCAGGAGTCATTGGCAGCACTGCACATGCACGGGCACTCAGCAAGGGCGCTTTCCCATGCAGAGAGGAAGATGCTTCTGCACCGGATCAACACTATCTGCAGCGAGCATGTCGTCGAACCAGGGGGGCTCCAGTTCCAAGGGCTGCAGGTGTGGATGTGTGTGACGAGGGCTGCAAGTGTGTGTGTGTATGTGTGTGTTGGCGAGTCACTGAGTCAAACTTATTTAAAACAAGCTCATTGAGTGAGAACTGAAAAAATGGCCACCCTTGGATTTCGAAAAAGCCCACAAGCTTGGATGTTTAAGCGATGTAAGTGAGGAAAAGTTTGACTAATGTTTGATCCATATATGATAAGTGGATGCAGCAGAGGTTGGTATTGTCGTGCTGCAAACCACAAGGCGCCATGTCTGTGCATTACCTACCCAATGATGGCCCCAACAATGGTTGCTTCGCGCATATGATGGCCCCAACAATGGTTGCTTCGCGCATATGATGGCCCCAACAATGGTTGCTTCGCGCTTATGCGCATCATAATTGCCCTGCTGCAGGCTTTAACGGAACTTCTCCACCTTATTTCACAACAAATGAGATTCGCCACTCATAACGTGTCTCCATGTCTCTCTCTGCACTCCAGGAGGCGGCAGTGCTGGCAGTCCCTTCATGCCGTTTGCCAACATAGGCATGTGTGTTTTTGTCTCTCTTTGCACTGCAGGAGGCGCTCCTGCTGGCAGCCCCTTACTGCCCCGCCTCCCTGCGGGTGCTCATACCTCTGCCCCTTGAGGAAGCTGTTCTGGAAAATGCTGCAAAGGAGTACCTGCAGGTGATATGCAGTGCCCTTGTTAATTCTTGGCTGCACCTCATTAACTCACCTTCTATGCAATCCTCACTCAAAGGACTGAGAGGATCCTTGAGAAGCAGGGATGTATATCAATATTTTGATTGTTGCAGATGCAAACATTAGGAAACAGAAATTAAAGGAAAGAAAAAAAACGATAGGCAGCCAAAAAAGGCCGCGTGCATTAAGGACAGTAACGTGCAGGATTATGCACACAGTTGGTTTTCGGTGGGCTGAGGAGCATATTTAAAAAATGAAGGCTCTTCTACTCCTTCCTTCCTGGGCTTTTTGCAAGCCCTCATTTTGAGCCCTCACTTAGCAAGCTCCTTTACATTCAAGCTTCAATTTTGCTTGCACTTTGGGGACGGGTTGGCCGTTCACTCCAATTCTGCTGGTCATTAAACAAAGTAAAGCATGTTACAGCAAACCATAAGACAAGCTTTGTGCATGTGTGTGGGGACATCTCCAAATTCGAATGACCAGGCTGTATTCTTGCTGTGTGGATATCTTGATGTAAATACATTTGGATGTGCAAACACGTTGTGAGCGGAAATTAGAAAAACGCAACTTGGCTGACCTGGCTGCATTCTTTGATGTGCACACGCCTGCTGTAGTGTACACTTCGACATTGGAGTCTGCGGTTTCACGTTGGAAGCCCTGCGGTATTGTGCATCTTTCCTATGTACTGCGCATCCTTACAATGTGGACACACACTGAAAGAAAAGAAAAGAAAAGTCTACGTAAGCCAGGTCCAGCTGCGTGCATTAAGGAAAGGTCCCCTAACTAGCAAGCTAGCTAGGGCCTCACCAAGCACACACTGAAATGTGCACCTGCACTTCAAAATACCATAGATGACTGCGTGCCCCTGAAAGCTAGGGACACCTGCAGTACAGTGCACCTTAGCTGCAAGGTGTGCGCCTCCACCAGGAGGGGAGCTGCTGCGCTGTGCTCAGTGAGCAACATGCGCACAGTGTGCGCCTCCACTTGGAGGAAACAAGGCTGAAAAAAAAAAAGTGTGCACCGCTCGGTGCACCTCCAGTTGTGCCCAAGGTGTGGAAACCTGGAAGCAATTGAAGTGTGAGCTCTGCAAGAACGGAACCACACCAAAAGGGAGGTGTAGGCAACGAAACCACGGCCAGGAGCGAGGTTCACATGCTCATGAGCACTTCCGTTGCTTGTGGCGTGCGTCCCCAGGTCCTGGAGGAGGATGCAGAGTTTGATGCCCTGCTTGCGCTCGTGGCCAAGTACCGCAAGCGATTCAAGAGGGTGGACCGCATACCTGCTCCACTCGTCAAGTCCTTGGTAGGTTGCCCTCTTCTTCGTTTTCTCAGACTTGTTGATCGCTGGTTTTGCCAACCTTCAGGTTGACAGTCTGCGGTGTCATGCTCAGTTTCACGAAGGCCCTGTAGGCTCCCGTACGTGCACCCTCATACACTCCTACATGCTTTCGCCTTCAGCGCTTCTGGTGCCTGCAATCAATGAGCCGTATCCCTCATGCCAGACGCTTACATGCTTAATTGTGGCTTATTCCATGGCAACTTCTTACTGGTCAAAGCACCACGCTGGCACAAAATCTGGTGAAAACTGTGAACCCGGCAGACAGATCCTCCTTGCAACCTGAGTTGCAGCTCAAAGGGTGCCAGCCTTTCTGCTCTGCCTCTCTCAGTAGAAGTCGAGCATGCCGACTGGAGGAATGCATCGCAATGCAAACCAAAGCTCAAATGTTGAGACCAAGGATGCTAAGGCTTGCCTTTCGTTCAGTAGAAAGAAAAATAAATTCAGTAGAAATCAGCAAATACCAATGAAAGGGATCCATCGACACATGTGCATCGTGGCATGCTTTAGCATGATTTGTATTGAATTATGACTCATATCAAAGCTGAGCTGCTTTGATGCTCGTCAAAATTGGCGGTTATAAAATCAAGGGCAGGGGGGGGGGGGCTTCAACACCTCCCATCATGACCTTGAATGCACATTGTTTTGGTTGTTGTAAAGAGTTGTTCTGCAGGGCTCCTGTGTCCATTAAGGCGCATGGCCCTTCTGTGCACTCACTGTCGTGAGGCACATCTGTGCATTCTGTTGCAGGGCACTCCTAAAAGCTGCTCTGCAGGGCTCCTGTGTCCATTAAGGAGCATGGCCCTTTTGTGCACTTCTTGCCGTGCAGCACATCTGTTGCATGGCACTCCTAGAAGCTGCTCTGCAGGGCTCCTGTGTCCATTAAGGAGCATGGCCCTTTTGTGCACTCCCTGCCGTGCAGCACATCTGTTGCATGGCACTCCTAGAAGCTGCTCAGCAGGGCTCCTGTTCCCATGAAGGTGCACGGCCCTTTTGTGCACTCACTGTCGTGCAGCACATCTGTGCATTCTGTTGCAGGGCACTCCTAGAAGCTGCTCTGCATGGCTCCTGTGTCCATTAAGGCGCATGGCCCTTTTGTGCACTCCCTGTCGTGCAGCACATCTGTTGCATGGCACTCCTAAAAGCTGCTCTGCAGGGATCCTGTGTCCATTATGGCGCATGGCCCTTCTGTGCACTCCCTGTCGTGCAGCACATGTGTGCATTCTGTTGCAGGGCGCTCCAGTTGCATTCACTGCGGGCCTCTCTTGCGTGTGTTTCGTTGCTGGGCACCTCTGTGCACTCGCCTGTGACCCTCTGTTCTATGTGGACAGACCCTGCGCAGGGTTGGGGTCCATTCCATCATAGAACGGATACATAGTGTGTATCTGCAGCACATTTGGCGCTGCATGTACTTTCCTGAAATGCCATGCCTGATCAGTGCTGGGCTGCAAATACAAGGGACATACTGACGGCTACCATCAGCATCGTCACCATCATCAACTTCAGCAGTAGCATTAAGTGCTCAACCATCATCATTGTCATCATCATCATCATCATCATCATCATCATTTGCATGACCAGACAAGCAGCACCATCATCGTCGACATCATAACCACCACGAGCACCACCGCTGTTGTCCTCATTGTTTGCATGACAAGACGAGCAGCAACATCATCGTCAACATCATAACCACCACGACCACCACCGCTGTTGTCGTCATCGTTTGCATGACCAGACAAGCAGCACCATCACCGTCAACATCATAACCACCACGACCACCACCGTTGTTGTAACCATCGTTTGCATGATCAGGTGAGCCGCACCGCCAGCTGCACCCTCCAGGCAGCAGGCGCAAAGCTGGAGGCCCTGCTGCAAGCTGCACATGCAGCTCTCCTGCATGCGCAGAGGCAGGCAGAACAGCAGAGGGCTGCGCAGCAGGAAGCCGAGGAGGCTGCCAAGGTGTGTGGATGTGGGTGTGCGGGTGCGGGTGGGTGGGTGGGTGGGAAGGTATGGGGTTGATCAGCCACCTTCAGGCAAAAGCCTGCTGGTTTATGTGACATAAATTATGTCTTCCATGTCAGGCATCTTCTTGGCCTCGCTCCTGCTTAACCCAGTCGCGTGTGATTTGCAGGGGCTGTTTACAGGGGCACAATTATGTTTCATGGATGTGGGCTCCTGCTCTGTGCCCAAAACAGGGTTCAGTTTGTTACAGCTCATCCCACATTTTGTTGTGTTTTAGTGCCCACCTAAAGTAAACCAGCACCAAATACACCACACACACACAACACACCCACCCACACAAACACACACACACACACAAACACACACATACACACACACGTACACACACACACACACACACACACATTGGGACGAGCCAGCATCAGAGGGATGAGAACATTCTTGCTGAAGGAAGCACTGCCGACCGCCATGGCTCCTCTGGACGTGCATGCTTGCAATGGTTGCTTCCCTATAGGCTTTGCTGATTGGAGCCTTGCCAACCACAGCCTTGCCAATCACAGCAATTTCACCAGGAATATATGCCTGCAACGATTGCTGCTCCGCAGGCTTTGCTGATCAAAGCGCTGCCAACCATAATTGCTCCAGAAACACCACCTGCAATGATTGCTGCTCTTCAGACTTTGCTGGTCAAAGCAGACATGCCTGCAATGACTGCTGCTCCGCATGCTTTGTTGATAAAGTCTGCCAACCACTCCTCTTTAAACATGCCTGCCTTCAATTAATGCTGCTCTTCAGGCACAGCAACAGCAGCAGCAGCAGCAGAAAGAAGAGGCCGAGGCGCGCATGCGATCAGCGCAGCAGGCAGAAAGCCCTGCTGTCCCTGAGGAAGTCGGTGCTCAGGGCCCTCAAGCAGCTGCCGCCTCAGCCACTTCTGCAAAAGGAAACGCAGCGCCACGGGATGTGAGAAACGCCACTGACCCAGCACCTGTGGCAGGTGCTGGAGGCATTGCTGACCCGGCAGCTGACGCCACAGCTGCCACAGATGCCGCTGGCACCACTGCGTTAACAAGTGCTGCCAGGACCAGGGATGCTGTGGTTGCTGCTGACAGTGCTGCGGGCGGTGCCGCTGCCGGCCCCAGTGCTGCTGCGAAGCAGAAGGAAGAGGAGCAGGAGGAGGAGGAAGAGGAGGAAGAGGAGGGTGCTCCGGACAGTGAGGGCGGGGAGGCTGCGCCTGGGGAGGCGGCGGAGGAGCAGCAAGGGAGGCAGAGAGGAGGTGAGAGAGAGGAGGGTGGTGCATGTACACAAGCATTTCTGATTCACGATGTTGCTGACCAATTACTGTTGCAAGGACAAGGTGAGAACTGCGTAGGAAAGAGAGAGTCGTGGAATGGTATTTGGTAAGTGCGAAGGATTTGTAGGGGTGGCTGCGCCTGGGGTTGCGGCAGAGGAACAGCAAGGGAGACAAAGAGGAGGTGAGAGAGATCAGGGTGGCGCATGTACACAAGCATTTCTGATTCTCAATGTTGCTGACCAGTTACTGTTGCAAGGAGAGGGTGAGAAACACAAAAGATGTGGTCCTGGAAGTGTATTCATCATGTGCAAATGACCTGTCGTATGGGAGCTGAGAAATGGTTTCAAAAATAGGAATTAGTTTTTTTTAAAGAAAGAGCATGGTACTGGATTTTATCCTGGAATTTTAGAGCTGTCGGTACACTCATGACAATCCAACGGTAGCCATACGTCTGAAAGTTGAATCCAATGGTAGCCATACGTCTGAAAGTTGAATCCAATGCCAGTAGGCGTGGCATGCAGGGACGCATGTGTGTGCACGCGCATGCACACATACACGCACACACAACACACACACACGCACACACACACACACACACACACACACACATGCAGGCCCAAAAGCTGGAATCAGCACAAGAGGCCTCCGCCGCGCCCCTGCTACTGCTGCTGCTGTTGTTGAAGCTGCTGCAACAGTTGGGTCAGGAGGTGCACCGATCCAGGTGAGCTGGAGTCTGTTGAGGAAGAACGCCTCCCTGAAAACAACAAATAGTGTTGTTATTGTTGTGCTTGTGCTCCAACTTTGGTGTGTGCTTATTGAGGACTGGTGGGACAACCCAGAAGGGTATTTGCCTCCCTTCACACATTGCGTATGAGCAGTTGGGTGCGCCCCTCTTGAAAACAAGGCACTGAAGGTAGCACATATGTGCACACATACACATGCAGGGAGGGGCTAGCGTCCATGCCCCCTCTCGCCGCAGCCAATGCGCCTTCCCTGGCTATGAGGAACTGAAGCAGAGCTGCTCCTTGCTCTCCTCTCTGCTACCGCTGCTGCCGCTTTTGCTCCCTGGAGAGGATCAGGTGGGGTACACAGAGGCGCACATGGTCTTGGGTAGACTGGTTTGCACAGAGGCAGACATGAATTGAGAGCACACTCTGGAAGCAGATACAGCAGCGCACTTTCTTGCGCGCGACTGAGGATCAAGGATCAGGTTGGTTGTGGACGGCACGGATGGATTGCAGTGTGCAAAGTGGACTGCAGGTCTCATTGGGACTGTGTGCATGGAGTGCAGAGCGCAAGTGGTGGACTTCAGTGCAGGAGTACACTGCACGGATGGATTGCAGCGTTACTTGATACTTTGCATTCCATAAACTGCAGTGCTTTGTGAAGGCGCTAGAGTTGTGCACTGATTTTCTTCACCCTTCAGATTGAGGAGAAGCAAGCTCCCCTCCATCCCCTATGCTCACCATCGTCCTGCACGCTCCTTGACTCCTTCATCGTCTGTGCCTTCCCCTGTCCTTTTCCTCATTCCCGCATCATCCTCCGTCCTTTTTCCTCATCCCTGCATGATTCCTCTGCACTTCTTCTACCCTGGATTCCCATATTCCGCCCTCCAGTATCCCCCTTAGAACACCTCAACCTTCTCTCCAGTAAAAAGCCCTCCATCTTCCACCTCTACCTCACCTTCCAACTTTGTTCCATCCTCCATGTGATGTGCGCAGGTGCGGGGGGAGGCTGCACTCCTGCATATGTGGGACCGCCTGTGCACGTGCACATCACAGCACCTGGAAGCTGCGCACCGAGCCCTCCCTGCGGCCCTGGCCATCCCTCCTGCAGCTGCCTCCTCTGCTCCCAGAGGAGCAGTGCCTCCGGCCAATCTCCCTGCAGCCGCCACCTCTGCCCCTAGGGGAGCAGCAGTATCCGCAGCAGCAGGGAATGGGATACCAGCAGATGCTACAGCTGCTGGGAAAGCAGGAGTGGCAGCAGTAGGCGCACCACCAGCAGCAACAGGGAATGGGATACCAGCAACTGCAATAGCGACTGCTGGGAGGGAGGGAGCAACAGCAGCAGCAGGCGCACCAGCATCATCTTCAGGACCAGCTGCTGCTCTTGTGCAGCTGCTGGCGGTCAGTGGCGTGTCTGAGGTAGCCAAGAAGTGTGAGGCGCTCAGCAAGGGCTTGGATGCCACGACAGAGGTGCCGCACGACGGATGCCACAAAACGGACGTGCCACAACAGACAGGTGAGGCACTCAGCGAGGGCCTGAATGGGGGTGCCCTGGGGCCGAGCACCAGGCGGGATGAGAGTAATCTTTGGTCTTTATGTTTGCATGCTTTGGAGTGAGATCCATGTGGGATGTGAGTCACACTTGATCTATAAGGTGGCATCCCACATTTGGGATGCAATCCGTGCAGGAAAATGCATGCTTCATCTCAGGATGAGGTTGAGGTGGGATGAGATTCATACTTCATCTCGGTTTCACAGGCAGGATGAGGCTGTGCTTGGTCTTGGGAGGTTGTATATATACATGTATACAAACATAATGAGTAGTATAATATAAATATGTACATAAAGGCTCATGTGCTTTGGCTGCTGCATGGATATTGGGTTGAATTTTAGCGTAAGATGCCACGAGAGCTCCTGGGGCAAGATTAGGGGCCCGGTGCCAGGTGGGGCTTGTTTTGGATGTTGGTGTCCCAAAAGTATGTTGGTGATGCAGAAAAGCGTGCTGCGGGACAATTTTGTCGCTCCATGGCTCCGTGGGCTAGCGCAGGTTTGGGAGGTGTGATGTTTTAGAATGCTGCTGCATGGCTGGGCAGGTGAACTTTGATTGGGGAAAGGGTGAGGATTTTGGTCTTGTGGCAGCCGCCAGATGAAAAGGAGCACGCAGGCTGCGTTGAAATACGAAGAAGCTGAAGGGAATGTGTGAATGGACATCTCTGTTGGGAGCAGATGGTTGTTGCTTTGCTTGTGGAGAAGCTGAGGGGCATTGACGGATATCGCTTTGTTTGTCAAGGAACTGAGGTGAATGGGATGGATGTCGCTGTCGGCCCCAACTGAGGAAGCACGGTTCCCAACATCCAGCAGATTTCCGTGCCTCTGTCTCAGACTTCTACCCTGCTTTTAGCATGGCACACCATCTGCTCTGTCTTAGCACATCATGCCAGCTACCTCATGGCAGCTGCCTTGTCTTCGGCGCATCTTTCCAGCTGCGCTCCTTGGAATCAACTCACTCTTTAGACCTCCACCTGCCCCCTGTCCTAGTAGTAGGAGACACCAAGAACAGCATCTGTGTCTTCATTCCTGCAGTGATGTGCATGGCCTCTTGCTCGGGAATCTCTGACACTCTAGTCCTCAACCCAGCCACCGACGCTTCTGCTGCTGCTGCTATTTGCTGCTGCTGTTGCTGCTGCTGCTGTGCTGCTGCTGCTGCAGTGAGGCAGCCTCAGACGCAAGCAAAGGCACACCCTTCTTGCTCAGGATCTGCGCAGCATGGTTTTGACCTCAGGCACCTGCTGTTGCTGCTGCTGCTGCAGTGAGGCAGCCTCAGACGCAATCAAATGCGCACCCTTCTTGCTAAGGATCTCCGTACCATGGTTTTGACCTCAGACACCTGCTGTTGCTGCTGCTGCTGCAGTGAGGCAGCCTCAGACGTAATCAAATGCGCACCCTTCTTGCTAAGGATCTCCGTAGCATGGTTTTGATCTCAGACGCCTGCTGCTGCTCCTACTGCTGCAGGTGAGGCTGTCTCAGAGGTAGGCAGCGAGAGGCAACGTGGGCCTACGCAGGGCACAGGTGGACAAGCGCAGCCTCAGCCCCCTCCAGAGCACCACAAGCCAGACCAAGAGCAGCCTCAGCCCCCTCCGCATCCTCCTTACCAAATGCTGTGCAAAGACGACCGGCAGCAGCAACAACAGCAGCAGCAAGACTTGGGTCAGCCACACCCGCTGCAGCAGCAGCCGCAGCTGCCGCAGCAGGAGCAGCAGCCTGTGAGCTGGGCCCAATCCTGCCCTGGTTTTGTGAGGAACATGCCTGCTGACTTACAACGCGCATGGCATGCGCTTCCCTTGCACGTGCAGCAAGACTTGCTCGCACAAACGACTGGAGAGGGACACTTGCATGCAACCCTGCAGTCCCATGGAGTTCCACCTGGGCACTAGGCACTAGTGTGATGGCCATGTGTTGCACATACTTTTATGTGACCAAATAGGCATGAAAGCATGTGTGTACGTGAGCCTACGGGAAACCCGTGAAGCATCAGCAGGGCATGGATGTGTGATGATTGCTTTGTCGCATACATATCATATGACAAACGCTTCATTGAAGTAACGGACCGCTTTATCATGAATTTGAGGTGTGCTTGTATTTGACGGATTGACTTTTTTTCAGTCTTACGAGTTGCGCGGCATTATCTTGTACCAATGTCTATCCTTTTCCTTAATTGATGTAGGGAGAGTTTCCGCTGCCTACATAGTTTTTAATTTTCTTTCTTTCTTGCAAACCAGGAGGCTGCATCTGTTCCGGTATGTTGATGTTGCAACTGTTGAAGTACCTGCAGTAACCCTCGGGCTTCAGCTGTGTGGTTTCTGGGCTGCTTGGCTTCCTGGTCACCGCCAGCCAACCCAACTCAATGAAGTCTGAATGGCAAGGCTTGTTTCCTTCTTGATAAAACTAAACTTGTTTAAATGGAAAATTGATTGCAATCGATGAAAGGTTTAAACGACGAGACAGTACAAGGTAAAACAGATTAACCTCAGGCAGGAAAATAAATGCTACTTCGTACCTTACATATGTCCCCTCCTCCACAAAGCAGATACAGTTGCACTAAGAAGTTTGCAGAGGTCTGCATGCTGGAAGGAGAGAGCTGGAAGCAGTCAAACCGTCTGTACAGGACAACGTGTGACAGGAAGCCCTGCCTTGCCTTGTCACCTTCTTCAAGGGTTACAACTTGAAGGGGTTGGCCTACAGCCCGAGAATCTGGCTGATCGGCTGCTGGTGAAACATTCTCATCCAGCATCAATAATTGAAACCAATTCTGAAAAAAAATTGAAAACCTGTACGAGTCTTGATTTGGGAAAGCAGTGACCTTGAAATCAGTCAAAATGTGAAAGCTTGCCAAGAAAGGAATAAAATCAGTGTTTGGAAGCTGGGCAAAAGTATGTAATGGTTTAACAAGATCAATGAACAGGTCCTTGTATTTTATGCGCAGCTCACACAACTCACAGCAATTGCAATAGGAAAGGACATGTTTCTCGTCCTGGACTTCAGCACATCCACACTTATCACAAATATTTGAACCACTTCATGATCTGAAACACTTGCAAGAAAACTCCATGCCCATTCTGTACAATATGTGCACAAACGTACCTCTACCAGGCGTGCCATTGAAAATAAAAACACTCGTCACAACACTGGTGCCCTAGAGCGTGCTGCCAGAAACCCACCCGATCCACAATAACTTCCCTCTAATCTTCTGGTGAGGGAGACTCACGGCTCTTTGAGCCAATGTGGCTCTCTTTCCTTTATTGATGTAGGGAGAGTTTCTCTGCCTACGTAGCTTTTTCTTTTTTCTTTTTTTCCCAAAGTTGCAACAAGGCACAGTGTCGTAAGCTTGATAGAAGTCAATGAAGGCAGCATGCAGCCTAGGTGATTGCCATGGCTTGAGCTTTTTTGCAGTATGTCTTAAGTGTCTCAGGATGAAGAGTGGATGCAGAGTGCTCCTACCGGGGTAAAAAACCAAATTGGGTGTCTGGGACCTTATTTTTCTGGATACACCAATCCGTCACCAAGTCTTTCAGCACGTTGGCATAAATGCGGTACATCACCCCACTGACAGCAATCATCCTGTATTTCCCAGGATTTGATAAAGCTCCTTTTTGTGAAGGAGGCTCAGTTTCGCCACCTTCCAACATGCAGGGATCCTAGCTTTACTAAAAAAACCTGAACATGCAAGCTATTTGAGGCGCCAGCACGTTAACGTGATCCACTCTCCGACCACGCTCAATGGGCAAGCAGGCATGTTTAAGGAAGGGTATAGGAATACCATCTAATCCAGGTGGAGCACCCGCATTTAACTTCTTGATGTGGGACCTTCTTCAAGTATCTCAGTTTGAAGAGGTTCACAGTGTAAGGCTTTTTTCCCCCAATTCCAAGACCCTTCCCAGGGATTGCTTGGGCAGTTTAGTGCTTCCTCTCCGTCCATGGAGTGGTGAGAAAAAAATAGTTACTCAGCTGTACCTGCCTAAAAAGGCACCTTACTGAGCTTCAATGCTTGAAACAAAAAAGCGTGCCTTTGACCAGACTGTTCCAATCTGGAAGGCAAGATAGGCAGCAAGTTGCTTAATGCATTTCCCTGAAACACAGGTCAAAAAACTCTCCTGGGCCAGGTTATGTTGTCAGATGCTCGGACCCTTTGCAAAGATATGTTATGTCTGCGCTGGACACTGACCAGCATGCATTAAGGAAATACTTAATAGTCAGCACTGAGATGAACAGCAATGACAATGACATTATGACATTGTGTGAATCCCACCAATGGCTAGAGGCTAACTGGGGGCAACCAAACAAAAAGGAAAAACCAACGTAGGCAGTGAAACACCCCCTTACATCAATTAAGGAAGAGAAGACACATTGGCCCAAAGAGCCGTGAGTCTCCCTCACCAGAGCGTAAGGGGGAAGCTAGTTTGGTTCTGGTGGGTTTCTGGCGGCACGGGCCCAAAGCACCAGAATTATAATGAGTGTTTTTGATTGCAATGGCACGTCTGTAAGATGTTACTTGTGCGCATATTGCACAGAGTGGACATGAAGCTTTCGAGCAAGTCTGGTAGTCTTTTGCTGGCCAATCCCTACTTTTTCAAAGGAAAGAAAAGAAAATACTATACAGGCAGTGAAAATGCTCCCCACATCACTGATTAATTGGCAATTAAGGAAAAGAGGATACCTACTAGGTACCCAACAAGGCTGAGGCATCATGTATCCCCTACACCAAGAAAAGCAACAGAAAAAGCCAATGAGGTCAGGAGAGCTACTAGCAGTAGCCCGTGCATGATCTTGCTGATGAGAGTTGAAAGAAGTCTTCTCAAGAGCGTGTCTGGTGCTAGCAAGTTTATAAGCGTGCTGGACAAAGAAAAGGAAAGAAAAAAATATATGTAGGCAGAGGAAAAAGACAGAATGAGCATGAAGCTTCAGAGCAAGCTTGATGGCTGTGTGAATGTCAAGACCAAGCTCTTTAAGAGGCTCCGAAATGTGAGGAGTGTAGATGCCCCCGCCCACACCAAACAATATGATGTGGAGGATGAAAGAAAAAGAAAAGAAAAAAACACGTAGGCAGTGAGCAAAGGCAAGAGGTCCATGCTGCTGAAGCTGGGCCTGTCCCGCATGTGCTAGCCTCAGCAACGAAGACAAAAATAATAGAGCATAAAGTCTAAAGAAGTAGTGCTTGAGGTTTTTTGGTTACCATCATGGGAGCCAGAAGGATTAAAAACTAGCTGGCCCATATTTGACCAGAGCATACAAGAATTTGAATCGCAGCTAAGCAGACCCAACCTTCTCCTACCCACATTGGACTCTGCCCTCTTCTTTTGTAGCTCCGTGGTGGAGGGGATTCAAGGCTCTTCTGAGCCAATGTGTCCCCTTTTCCTTACAAGGATCCATTAATTAAATGATCAATTAATTAAATGATGAAATGATAAACATCCTCATAGCTAGCCTGAGAATAGTAGAAAGTGCCTGATTTGTCCAGAAAAACTTTATGAGGGAAGTCAGAAAAAAACTGCACAAGTTCATCGAAGAGAACACACAGGATCAGCTGAATCAGCAAAGCTACCCAAATGTGGCTCTCTTCGTGGCAGGTGGCTTAGAGTGATGTCCGCAGGCTCTCTGGGCCTGGGGAAAGGTCCAGGGGGCCTGAGTACAAGTGTTTTCATGCGCGTGCATGCAGATTTATAGATTTGCAGATTTATAGAATGGACCGTTAGCCACAATGTTGGACTAACAGGCCTGGTGCTGGTACATTCCAGCACACGGAGGCGGAAACTGTAAACAAGGAAACTGAAGAAAAGGGGTATGTCCACAGGATGCAAAACCAATGTTTTACCACTGGAGCGCACAAAGAAAGGGGGGCATGGGCAAACTGGGATGTCTCTGCGTGTGCATGCAAGTTTGTGCGCATCTTTGCCAGTGTGCTTGTGTGCAAGGTAATTTGCGTGCATGTGCGCAAAAATGCGCGCGCGTATGTGTGTGTTATGTGTGTGAGTGAGTATGTATGTGTATTTGTGTGTTTTATGTGTGTGAGCGAGTGTGTATGTGTGTGTATTTGTGTGTTTTATTTGTCTGCGTGAGTGTGTATGTGTGTGGCTGCAAGCAAGCTCGTGTGCGCCCCCATTTGGGAGTTAAGCAAGGCTGCCCACTTTCCCCCTTGTTGTTCTCCCTGTATATCAATGACGTGGACTGCTTGGCAGAAAACGTGCAAGGGGCTATTACAGGCACTAGGGACGTTCGAGTCACCCACATGCTGTATGCAGACGATTTGTGCCTCACTAGTAACCTTCCTGATCAGCTTCAACTGATGTTAAATAGGCTACATACGTATGCTCAGCGGAAAGGGTTGGTGATCAATACTGCCAAGTCTGAGATTGTGCACTTTAATTCAAAGGGTGATAATGTGCCAGTTTTCACGTTAAGTGGAGCTCGTTTGGCGTGTGCAGCTTCTTTCAGGTATTTAGGCATGCTTCTCACAAAACAACGCAACCCGCAAGCCACTGCTGAGTACATGTGTGCCCCTTTCCTAGCTGGTTGTAGACGGATTAGGTCATTCCCATCTGAGCACCGCCTGACAGATAGGCCGCATACCATGCTCTGGCTGACTAAAGCATATGCTCTCCCTGCTAGCATGTATGCATGCCATATTTGGGGCACTAGATTTATGAAAGAAGGAGCTAAAATGGACTGTCCTTTGCAAACTGTACATCTGTGCTTATTGAAGCGTATCCTTGGGGTAAAGCGCACCACTCCTAATTGGTCTGTACTGCGCGAGTGTGGGCATGAACCTTTACAGCTCTATTGGTTTCGTGCAGCAGTTAGGTTTTACAATGCTTTACTACGCAGCAACAGCACTACACTCAGTAAGGTACTGCAAGCAGATGTTGAAATGAGCAGTCTTTCCCATAAATGCTGGACCTCAGAATTTTTGGCTGCCTGTACAGGCTTGGACAGGTGCAATGTGTTTACTCATTGTGTTCGGTCAGGGCAGCCTATAGTTATGAGGGAGTTTGTTGTTGGTCTGAGAAAAAGGCTGCGAGGTGTGTGGAATGCTGATGCCTTGGCAGATCATGGTGACCACACGGACAAATTAGCCAAGTATCATCACTGGATGGCACTTCCTTTGAGACCCTTGTCTGTTCATGGTGCGCCCTTTTCTGTCCCCAGGTATTTGCATCTTGATTTGGGCAAGCGCGCGCTAAGAAACATAGCACGTTTTCGCTTACATGCTCAAACTTTAAGAGTTGAGACGTCACTTTGGCAGGAGCACACATCAACTTGTGATAGATGTGAACAAGGACTCCAAGATGAAAAGCATGCGGTGTTCCATTGTTCTTGCGCTTCTGTGTGTTCTCTTCGAAGGGCCTATGCACAGTTATTTTTTGACTTCCCCTCGTCTTGTAGATTTTTTCTGAATGATTCAGGCACTTTCTACTATTCTCAAGCTAGCTCTGAGGATGCTATTCATTTCTTGCAGAAGCAAACTAATGAGACTTATCGTTTTATTTCCGATCTCATGGATATTTTTTGTGCAGTTGGAACAGTTGAGCAGACCGAGCAGCCAAATTACCTGGCTGAAGGTCAAACCCCATTGTAACTCATTGTAACTCAATGTATGTGTGTGTGTTTTATGTGTACACATATGTGTGCGTGAGTGTGTATGTGTGTGTATGTATGTGTGTGTTTTATGTGTGTGCGTGAGTGTGTTTGTTTTATGTGTGTGCATGGGTATTTTTGTTGTGTGTGTGTGTGTGTGTGTGTGTGTGTGTGTGTGTGTGTGTGTGTGTGTGTCTGTCTGTCTGTGTGTAAGCGCGCGTGTGTGTGTTTGTGTGTTTGTGTGTGTATGTGTGTGTGCGCACGTGAGTGTGTGTGTGTGTGAGCGCGTGTGCGTGTGTGTAAGGATAGGATAGGATAGGATAGGGTTACATAGCTGTACCTGCCTACAAGGACAGCTTAGCTGAAGCAAAAGGTGCCTGTAACCAAACCAAACCAAAAATGTGTAGATGTCGACTGAAAGCCTTGAGCTGAGTTCAGAAGTGTCAACTGTAAAAAACAAACAAAATGTCGCTCTAAATGAAACAAGCATGCAAAGTCATGCACAAAAACTCCATAAAGCTGCAGTGTCAGGAAAATACACTTTCGAGTGTGTGTGTGTGTGTGTGTGTGTGACTGTGCATGCGCGCGCTTGTCTGCGAGTGTGTGTGCTTGCATATGTGAATGTGCATGCATTTTGGAGTGGCCCACTGGAAATGCGGTCAATGATGGTATGAATTGCTGCGTGAATAGAGAGGTGAAGGCACGGAAGCTTGCTGATGCTATGAAGAGCAGGACCTGCACCCCCTGCCCTGGTATTTGGATGAGTAGGCCTCTGGCGTATAGTCTGATGCTGAAAGCCCAAGAGAAGCAAGTAAACAATGAATGGAGAAGCTTGCATGGCGCACTCAGCCTACATGCATGCGTGAACAAGGCATGGTGTGCTACAAGAAAGTCTGTTGTTGCCCCAGGCACTGCATATCAATGACACAGATGTGCCAAGAAGGACTGGGTTCGTCAATTTTCCAGCTTCGCTTGCGACGCTTCCCCAACTTGTCCTTATTGATCTGGGGAGTGTTTTCACTGCCTGGGTAGTATTTTCTTTTCTTTTCTCGGTTACAGGCATGTTTTGCTTCAGCTAAGCTGCCCACGCAGGCAGGTACAGCTATGTAACCCTTCCCTTCAGAATAGTGATAAATGAAGAAGGATCTTTCTATTTCTCCCATGCTGGCTCTGAGGACGTATTTCGTTTTTTCCAGTATCAAGACAATGGCAATTATCGTTTTATCTCTGAATTGATGGATTTCTTTCAACGCACTGAGCAGCCAAACTATCTGGCTGAAGGTTATGTTCCCTTGTAAACCTTGTAAACCTTGTAACCCTTCCCTTCAAGGCATCATGAAGGTTGGAAAAACTGTGTGGCAGGTGAGCTGGGGCGTTCTGATTTGCTTGCATGGATGCGGGCAGCACCCGCAAAGGCAAGCCAGCTGGCGTCACGACAAGGGTTGTCTCAAGGTTGACACAGGGGAAGGTTGTGTCTGCAGGGTGTCATCACCCTGAATAGCCTGGTGTTTGGCAATGGCATCTGCGCATTCGTTGCCCACAATTCCAGCAGAGACTTGACCTTGTAGGGATAAATAGGGGTAGGTGACAGCCTCTAAATTTGCTTTTAGATTGGGCTGGTTTGGTTACAGGCACATTTCTGCTTCAGCTAAACTGCCCCCCGCAGGCAGGTACAGCTTTGTAAACCTTTCCTTTCCATTCTAAGTCCCCGAGAGGTGAACAGAAAAGCAGTGACTTACCATCATTGGTGTGGGAAACCTTTGAATTAATCAGCACGCACACCCTTCTGTATCCCATCGTATTTATTTAAGGATCTGGATAAAGGAGTCGTGAGGAATGTGAGTACTACAAGGGTTACAAGGGTTACAAGGGAAAAAAGGCCTCAGTCAAGACGTTTGACTGCTAGCCTGTACTACTCACATACCTAGTAGGTTTAGGCTTCGTGCCCACTGCTTGAAGGTCGAGTCCTGTAAATGGTTGGGTGGTTCAAATATTTGTGATAAGTGTGGATGTGCTGAAGTCCAGGACGAGAAACATGTTCTATTCTACTGCAATTGCTGTGAGTTGTGTGAGCTGCGCAGAAAATACAAGGACCTGTTCATTGATCTTTTTAAACCGTTACACACTTTTGCCCAGCTTCCAAACACTGATTTTTTTCCTTTCTTGGCGAGCTTTCACTTTTTGACCGATTTCGAGGTCAATGCTTTTCTAAATCAAGACTCGCACAGATTTTCAAATACTTTTGTCTGAACTGGTTTCAATTTTTGATGCTGGATGAGAATGTTTCACCAGCAGCCGATCAGCCAGATTCTCGGGCTGTAGGCCAACCCCCCTTGTAACCCTTTCCATACTTGCTGTTCACCTTTGAAAGCTGGTCAAGAAATATTTCACCAGCGGTTGATCAGCCAGAGGTTCGGGCTGTAGCTTAATCAATGTAAACCCATGTGGCAAAAAAAAGTACTAGCCGTCCAAATACCAGGTGACAACTCAAACAATGTTGCCAAAAAAAAGACTGCAATGTTGCACTATTTTTGCAAAACAAGCTGTTGTTCACATATCAACTAAGCAGAAAGAAAGAAGCCAATGTCCAAAGGTCTGTTCTACATACTTTACACAAATGAACTCACACCTTAATCTCAATTCCTCATCACATCTGGCCACCACCCTTTTGGGGTTCCTTAGCAATTGGCAAGCACCATGCTGCAACGATGCATTCAGACACTTTTACAAAAAAAGGTAGATAGAGCTACTTAACCCTTCCCTTTCCAAAAAGGTATGGTGTAGCAGCAGTTGCTGCTGCAACTGCTGCCGCTTTTCTGTTAGCATGCAATCTTAACCAGGGATATTGTAGGTCCATCTTAAAGATTCACAGTATGGCGCATGTCTTTCTGTTAGCCTGCCACCTAAACCAGAAATATCACAGGTCCATCCTATAGATCAGTGGCTTGGCGCATGAGTCTGGTGTACCCACTCAGCAGGGATGGTGTTTGTTGCTGCTGCTGTGTGGGGAAACAAACGTGGGCGCAGCGCAATTCCCACTGCACGGGTGGTAAACCTGCTTAGACCAGGTGTGTGACCTGGTGCCAGGACATGCATGCATGCTGTGTGCGCCTCACTGCACCTGTGCAGTGACAAGGCTGCCTGTCTGTTGAGGATGCTGTGTGCATCTCACTGCACAGGGACAGGGGCAGGGGTGGCCGGCAAGGTCGCCTTTGGAGCATCTGGCGGGGGCTCCTGGAAGTCCTCCTATGAGTGGGGTTGTCAACAGCAAGTTCCGTGCACGTGCGTACAGAAAAAGGTGCTGTGATGCCATTCTATGCTGAGCGTCTGGACCCTCCCCAAGTGATTGGAGCAGCCCCAAATAGGAAAGGAACCGTGCGTGTGCAAGCAAAGGAAGGTGGTGTGGTGCCCTCAGCCATACATGCACCGTCCACAGGCAATGCTCTCATGATGGTTGCAAAGATGGCTGTGGAGCGATTCATCATCTTGGAAGAGGCTCTGGCAACACATGCTTAAAGACTCCACAACTCGCCTTTCATGTCCTATAAAAAAAACGCGCAAATGCACGAGAAGACTTTGTCCAGGGCAAAATATACAATCCCAAGGCGATGAAGGGCAATGATTTAGTGCTCTGTATTTCATGTACAATGAAAAATTGTTACAATTGGAAAACCAGAAGGTAAAGATGCAGGCTGTAGAAAACACTCCATCACACTGTGCCAGAGGAGCCCAGCTTGCACCCCATCACAGGGTGAAAGATCTGCTTGACTCCTTGGGAAAGCCAGAGCAGGAGCACATTGCAAGCATTTGAAATTGCCAGGACCATAAGGCAGGGTTGACGAGTTGGCCGGTTTGACGAAATAAGTTCGCCAACAGTTCGATAGAGTTCAAGGTTCGACGAACAGTTCGAACGCACGTTTGCCTGTAGGCAAGGGGCTGGAAGGGGGCATCAACTGCCCCCCAACTACCCCTTTCCCCTTTCCCCCCCCTTCCCCCCAGGCTATATAAACATTGTATTGGGGAAGAATGAAGGTCCTGGGGGATGTTTTGAGGGTGGCTGGGGGGTGCTTGGGGGGTCTCCTGCCCCCTTTTTGGCATAGGGCATAAAGTTATATGAACTGGCAAGATAAAGTTCGCCAACAGTTTAAAAAAGTTCTAGAGCAGTTCAAAGTTGGCAAACTTGTGAACCCTGCCATAAGGAAACGCTGGCAGACAGTTTTTAGAGAAAACAGCAGACGCCCAAACATGTGATATTGCACGGAGCATGCAGCCGCACTTCCACAAACACAAAGGATGCAAACTGTCATGCCCTACGTTGCGCTGCTTGGCGGGCTGTGGGTGATGGTGATGTAGAGGGAGCAGCTGGGTCAGTACATCCCTAGGCCAAGTAGCATACTAGTCTCTGTGCAATACCTTGCACCAGAGGAGGTTGTCACAGCAATTTATGAAGGCCTTTGTCTGGTAACCTTCCTAAGCCCCTCGTGCTCCACCTTTCCCAACTTACTTTGCAGGGATGGGTCATACGTGAAACACAAATTATAACGTATCAAAAAACTTATGTTTACACGCGTATGCTCCAAGCGTGAATGCCTTAACTGCCTAGAACTGCCGTAAA